>VXAD01002024.1:497771-754500 GCA_013399195.1 Dicrurus megarhynchus
GGCTCCGCAGGGAAGCGAACATCGTCCGTGGTGCCGCCCGTTCCTGTGTCCCCGGGGAGGGGCTGCCGCGGACACCGGGGCGCAGGAGGCACCGCGCCGTGGGCTGGGGGTCTCTCCGGGCACGGCCGCTTCCCTCCCCGGGAAGGCAGAATGGGAAGAGGATGGGAGAGGAGGAGGCTGCGGGGAGAGGTCATCTGGTGCCCCGCCTGCCCCGTCCCCCTCCCCGGGGGATCCGGCCGCCCCCTGCGCCCTGCCCGCCCCGCAGCCCCGGCCGGTCCCACCGGATGTGTCGGGAGGCGGCGAGGTGGAGCGGGACGGTCCGTAAAGTAAACAAAGGGAAAGGGAAGGGAGGAGGAGGAGGTTGTACCCTCGCTGCCGGAGCCGAACCGCCTGGCTTTGCCCCTTCCCCTCCTCAGGCGAGCGCGTAAATCCGTGGCTGCCTCTTGGAGCCGGAGCGGGAGCGCAGGGGAAGTGGTTGAGGTTTCTTCTCTTTAGGATTTGGGGCTTTTTTTAGGTGTGTGGGCTTTGGGGGTTTATTTTTGGTTTGTTCTGGTGCTGCGCTCGCTGGGACCGTGTGATCCTAAGAGAATCGGGGCAGCGCTCCGGTCCCTTAACCCGGGGACAGCCCCCGGCGTCTGCAGCGGGGAAGGGGAGCGAGTGTCCCCTCAGCGCGGCTCGTGGTCGGCCCGGTGGTGTCACAGAAGTTGGACACACAGAGGAGCCTTTGCACTTCTTGGAGAAATCTGATATCTTTTCGTTTTGCGGTTGTAAACCTGATTTTGGAGTACAGTGAGAATTGCAGCTGTAACAGAGAATCGTTCTCCTCAAATCGCCGCGACTAATTCTGAAGCATATGCTGTACATTGCCAATTCTCACATCCATTCTCTTCCCAGACCTCCTGTGCTCTGATGATGCTTTTTTTGGGACAAGGGGTAGACTTTTCTCTTTGATTTCCCGTTCTTTTTTGTTGTTTTCTGTCTGGAACAGTGTTGGCTATGTTGTTTCTGTGTTAGCTCCCTCGCAGTCAGTCCTATTCCAGTGCTCTGGGAGCAGAGTATCCTGCAGGCCCCGGCACTGGAGCAGCGTCAGCCTGGAGCCCAGTTTTTGGCAGTTTCACTGGGATAAGAGCAGTGCTGTAGTAAAGGCATTAAACAAAAAGTTCACTTGAAAAGAGAAACATTTGGGAATTCGTATTGAAGTATTTAATGTAAATGTTAGTGTACGAGTGAAGTGATATTGTAGTGTCCCTTTAAAATTCACACTCCTTTGGCATTAAGTTGCTTGATATACTTTTTCCCCCCTCCTGGATTAATTGGAAAAGTCTGCATTCCTCGAAGCTAATCTGCCTTTATTGTCTCTGTTTCTGTTAAACCTGGGTAAGGTCAGGAGCGCAACTGGATTTGGGCCAGAAAATATTAAATGTTACACAGTTATTTGGAACAGTTTGTTATCTCACTGATGTTGTCCACGTCCAGAATTCCACCGCTTCCTTTCTCCGCCTGGCCCTTTTTTTGTTACCCCTAAAATCAGGCTGTTACCCTACCCGCTTTGTGGGAACACCTTTGCCTGTGTGGTGTGATATGTGGATGGGGAACACAGCCCTTGGGTTTCTTAAACCAGGGTTTGTGGCTGAGATTCTGTACAGAATGTGTGTGTGTATTCTTCGAGATTGATCCATGCCAGAAATTTAATGGTCCTAAAATCTGGGGTCCTGTTAACAGAACAAAAAGGGAAGAGGCATTGGTTGCTGGAAAAATTGCCTCTCACAGGACTGTAAACTCTACAGGCAACTCAACAAGAGAAAAACAGTTCTGAAATTAATTTGTCTTTTGTGCTATTATGTCTTAAATGCAGTTTTTTTGGAATGTGGCTGGGATTTATGTTTGTGTTGGTTGACCTTTTATTTTGCAGGAAGGTTAAAATGTATACATGAAAGGAAAATGACATAGTGCTTATTTGTCAAAAGCTCTAAGCTTTTTTTGGCCTCAGCCTTGGGTATTATTAAAGGTACTAAGCATGTGTAGTGACACAGCAATCAACTAGTAGCCTATTGGAATACTTCATCCAGAAAGGAATATTCTTAGAATAGCACTCATGTCTTGAATGTGTAATTTGCTGAAATAGCTTTAAAAATTCTTTCAGGATATCTAGTGATGTGACTTTGCTTCAGAGTATGTTACCTGTTGTGGAAAGGGCTTTTTATTTTTTGATAATATAACGGTTTACCATATGAGTAATAGTTGAATGGGGGATCTCAGTATTATGAACTCCACCAAGCTAATAGATATTTTGGGGAGGATGATAGGAGGAGAGAAAAGCAGGAGTGCTCTTTAGAGATTAAGTAGTACAAGAGGTGGCTTTTATGGTTTAGGATATTGTCTTCTGTTTTTTTAATGCATCTCTGAATGTGGTGGTTTCGGGGTTTTTTTTCTCCACTAGGAGGGTAACTCAAGAATCAATAATTTATTTCTTGCTATTTGTATAACAAAATGATCTTTTTTTTTTCCTCCAGTAGGCACTGCTGTGTGTAGTAGAATGGTCTTTATTTTGATATAAAGTTCATAATAACAATACAGGCTTTTCCCATTCATTTTACATCTTTTAGGATTTACGGAAAAGTCCTTTTCCCTATGAAAAAGAACCTTCTGTCTTCTCAGAGTGTAGTTTTGAAGAATATTGGTAACTATAAGTAGGTTGTAATTTTGCTATTAAATCTCTATAAAAACATACGAGATTTGAATAGTCTCATGTGGTTTTGTTTGTCTTAAATTGGACCTTTGTACCTTTACATTTTATGTAGATTATTGCCTAAAGTGTATTTTCACATTCTGGATAAATGTCAGTAAATGGGCAGGAGGCGCTTAAAAAGGACACTCTCGTACTGGAATTCATATTCCAGATCTATTTCCTGGTGTGACCGATCTTTAGCTCCATCAGATGTGGTTTCCAGACTAAATGTGTGTTTCCTCTTGTCTCGTGTTAGTGTAATTCTAAAGTTTCAAGTACCACTGAAAACGTGGACATACTGACTTAATTTCTTGAGAAGGGTTTGATGAGAGGTCAAAATTTTAAAAACTGCAACAAAGAAATCCTTACTGCATCACTTTGAGTTCTTGTATGGAATAAGAGCAGAAATGATGGAGAAACAGTCTAAAAGCCAATTTAGAATGCATTTATTTAGCACCTGAACTACAGTGATCCTTGTCTCCCTGAATGCTAACTTTTGTGGGATAGTTGTGTGCAAAAAGCTGGTTTTTTAATTCTAAGTGTTTGGGGAAAAAACCCCAACCTAGAACCTTGATGCAGATTACTGCAAGAGCCGAGTTTGTGGATTGTTAGCAATTTCAGGTGAATCTCTTGGTTTGTGTATAATGCCACTTAAAAGCCTTGAAAGTTGTGTGTTCTACCAGTGTTCGATGAATGTGGTTTATTGTGTCTGTTACAAAGACATGAAGCTGAAAGAATGGGAAATTAAGTGGAAAACGTGGTATCCAGATAGATACCTGGTTTTAAAAAGGGTTTTTTGGGTGTGAGACAGGAAGAACTTCTGTGGAGATGATCAAGTAGATCCTTCTGAAAGCTTTCATTCCTTATGTCCTGCTCTCCATATTCAGACAGTGCTTGCTGGCTAATATGAAAAACTGTTGAAGAAAGTGGTTATCTAGGGGATGAACACTTCAAAAACTTGCAAGTTTGGGTTTGTAGGTTTAAATTTTTATGTTCCCTATCCCATTCCTGTATAACTTCTGTGTTCTTTCCGCCATGTAAGCTTCCTAAATAGGAGTTTGTTGCTTGTTCAGCATTGTGTTCCTTTGCTGGGATACAAATCTTGTATTTGGGCAGACTTCTGAGTGTTAGGGCTTTTATTTTAAAAAACCTCACAAAAATATAATCAAACAACCAAAAGTACAAAAAACTTTGTGTGGCTTTATCTGGTTTTCTGGATTTGTATTAAAGCAGGTACAAAAGAGACAGCTGTGATTACCCAGGTGTGTGGTAGCTTTCCAAGCATCTCCATGCAAATTTTAGCAGTTCATGCACCTTTCAGCACATCAGAGGGATGTGTTCTTGGAGGGAGTTGACTCAGGGAATTATGTGTGGAAGAAAAAGTTTCAGAGGCGACAGGAGAACCACAGAAACTGATTTTCTTTGGCTCTGACAGTGCTTGAAATGTGGAGATGCAGCTCAGTGGTGTTGTCAGTGGTTCATGGATTGGGAAGAAAATGGAGAATAATTTCTGAAATCTGGTTTACAGGGTTTGAATGCAACTTCTGTCAAGTGAAAATCAGAAGGAAGAGGTAATTAACAAATGCTGAAGGCAACAGGCTTTATTAGAGAACGTCTGATTCACTTGCATTACTGTGAATTCTGGGTGCATTTAAATGTTCTTCAGCTCTGCAACAGTCCATGGCTGAACTGGCAAAACTGTCCTGGTTTGGATTTCCTTTTTTGCCTATGACTTCAAGACTTTTTTCTGCCCTCTGATTTTCTGCATTATTCCTCTGCCCCTTTTTATGTTCAGTGCAGAAGGGGCATATGGAAGAACTTTAAAGTAGTTTTTGTTAGCTTCCTGTTGCATGGAAGCATTACTTTTTGTTTTTGTTCTGGGAAGGTGACTTCAAGCACTCAACTCTGTTTCATTTTGCTGCAGGGTTCCAACTTGATAAGAGTGTAATATAGGTCAGTTTAGATTTTTTCCCTCTAATGCTGACCCTTTCCCTGCCCATGGAACTGTAATTTAAGTCATTTCAAGACCCCAGGCTAATTTCCTTCCTTTTGCCCAGGAGTGTGTAAGCAAAACCTGTGCATCAGTGTCCTGCAGCCACTGCTGTCGTTCTAGCTATGTTGAACAATAAATTTGGAAGCATTTAGCCTGTGTATGTGTCAAGAATCCTTAAATGAGGCACTTGTTGCCTTTGCAGAGGTAGAAGTGACTGAGCTGAAGCTCTTCCACGGCTTGGGACAGCGAGAAAGGGGTCAGAGGGCTCTGCTGACTCTGAACTGCTCCGGCTTCCTGCTGCCATGCTCGGGCCTTGCATTGTTTACCCACGCATAAAAATGTGCAATTCCTGCTTTTGTTTTATTTTGGTTTGGAGGAGGGGAGAGGGAGCAGACTGTCTGAGCCTCTAAAGTGTCTTTGGAAGGCAGAGATAA
Organism: Dicrurus megarhynchus; assembly: GCA_013399195.1. Lineage (NCBI taxonomy): Eukaryota > Metazoa > Chordata > Aves > Passeriformes > Dicruridae > Dicrurus > Dicrurus megarhynchus. The sequence continues at coordinate 502,927 of VXAD01002024.1, forward strand.
TTTTTCCTGTAGTCCCATTGAAGTTTGTAGGACGGATTTGAAGCAGCAGATGATTTTTTTTTTCCTTTCTTTTGTTCTTTTTTCCTGTCTTTTTGCTGCAAATGATTAGGTTTCAAGGGGATACCAGAAGTTTAATTTAGCAGAAGCTCAGAATGAGTTAAATGATGTATTTTGCAGCTGTGAATGCACCTCTTTAACCAGGTATCCACTTCTTTTCCCAGGCCTTAAGCACTGCCTGGAATCTTTACTGATATAATCCGTGGGATGTACAGTAGCCAGCAAGGTCTCTGCTCCATCAGCATTTAATAGGTAATTTTCTAGCAGTGCATCCAAGGTTACTGCTACTGAAGGTACTAGTGAGAGACTTAGAAATCCCCATGTCTGAGTTACATCCAGTGGTGGAGATTTACATCAATCAATACCTGTTTTACCCTGTCTGTTGTAGGTTTTATCTTCAGCATGAGTGCTGAGGCAAGTTTGTTCTCAGTAATACTCTGCAGCTTTGAGATTCAGAAATTCTGTGATCTTCAAAAGAGAATTTCCTCTTACTGAGTTCAGGCAATCATTTAAATTCTTTTTCTATGAAAGATAGTGTGAAAACATGAAATCTGCCACCATTTTCCTATTTGCACACAGGTACCTATTCTTGATTCCTTTTTCTTTTGAACTGGGCAGTTCCCATCTTTCTGTCCTCAGAGGGGAAAATAGTCTCTGTTCTGGGTTAGTATGCTGGAATTTTTGTTGCCCGCTTTTTTTCAAGTAAAGGTTAGTACAGAAAGAAGAAAAATAAAGTTAGTGTTTAAAAGAGTACAGTTCCTTTTTATTTTTGGTTAACCAACCAAGTTGTTTACCAGTTTTACCCTCTGCTGTTTCTAATACACTTTTCAAGCAGAAATTCCTTTTGCTGGTGGCTGAATGCTCTTGTGGTTCTTTTACGCCTGGGTGTACCTCAGGTTTTAGCAGTCTCCTCCTCCATCCCCTTTGCTGCTTTACTGATGCTCTTGTAGTGGAAGCTGTTTACAGGCACAGGTAATTGTTCATAATGGATTTCACAGTCTAGGCACAAAAGGGATGTATAACAGGGACCTTTGTCATTCAGTTGTTGGAACTAACTTTTTGTAAAGAGATGAACTTCATACTTCATTGTATAAGTCCTATCCCCTCTATCTTCACCGTTTTCCCCCACCAAGTTCCAGAACTTGGTGGAGGTGTTCTTGTATTTTTGCCACTGTCTAGGACCCTTCATGCCTGATAATGCTGGTTTTGTCCACCGGTGGTGCAGAGAGATGGGAGCCACTGACACAGCCACAGTATCAGAAGTTGAGATGAATTTTATTTTTCTTCCTGTGGCTTCTTCTTTTCCTTTCAATGGGAGAACTAATTCAGTTGCTGTGCTCTTGTTTGTTCCCCTTTAATATAAGGACAGTGAACCCTGGCACAAAAACACCTCAGTTCTGAGGTGCTTCCTGTGGAGGGTTTGAAGTGGCCGTCACAAGAAGGAGAAACTGTGGTGTTGGATCTCAGCTGTTGATTTAAGGTGCCATCTTACATAGCTTGGAGTGAACCTTGGCACGGCCACTGCAGTTAATTCAGGTTTGTCAGTGTGCTCGTTACCCCTCCTCATGCCTGACTCAGAACTGCATTTGCTAAATAAAATACATTTTGTTTTACAGGTATGGCAGAAGAAGGGCTGATAGATAATATGTACATAGAATTGTACCTCCCAAGTAATGAGCCAGGAGTTGGAGAGTTTTAGTCTCTTGAGTTCCATTTTTAATTGTATCAACTGCTATTTAATATTGTTACATTTTTAACTTGTTTTCCATTGCCAACTTTCACCCAGGAAACCTTCACAGACTGCTGACATGTGTTGGTCTCTCGTTCAGTGAAGCTCTTTGCAAATGTTACAAATTACAGTTTCAGTTCTTACTCTGGTGTTAACAGCTCCATTATGGGAACACTGTTAATTAATGGCTAAAGAAGTAATTCTGAATTTTTATCAGCTCTCATTTTCTATTTCAGGCTTAAGCACTATATCCTAGAGGCTTCTAGATTTCAGTTAGTTTATTAATTATCTTGTCATTTCCACTTCAGTTTGTATAAATCACAAAGCTGGCTGTTTTCTGTGCTCGTTCAGCTCTACAGCCTCTGTTCCTACTCTGCGTTTAGTGCATTTTGAATTTTGTTGTTCAAATGTCCTGCTCAAAATATGCTTTTAAAATCCTACAAGAGCTGAGTGAACTGGGGGGTGCAAGTGATTTATTGATTGATTGATGGGTGCTCAATTTTTGATTAACCTTGTTCTGCTGGTGCGGGTAAAGAAATACTCTCCTGTGGTGTAGTGGGGGGGTAAATAATTTTTCTGCTGGATTCAGCACTGGTAGGTTTTAATTAGAATTCTGTGTTCAGTTTTGGGCACTGGACATCAAGAAAGGGTTTTCCTCTTTTGGATGCTTTTAGTAGCAGATGCCTGAGAATATGACATCCAAGAGCTGCACAAATTAAGATGTTAAGACTACAAAGAGATAAGAAGTTAAGTTATTCCCATGTGTTAGGCTACTATGAGGATGAAGATGATAAAGGATTAAGGGGACTAAAATGAGAATTAATTGACTTAAATAATAAGACCAAAGACTTGGGCTGCTACTTGGGGAGGAAGACATCTAATTCCAAGAATAACAAACCATTGGAATAGATTAGGGAAGGGATTCATCCCTGACAGTCTTCAAGAACAAATTAGACAGCAGTCAGAAAGGGGATGCTGTTCATTCCTACCTTAGGAGTGGCAGTTTGACAAGGTGACCTTGAATCCTGTCCAGCACTGATTTTAGTGATGAGAACAGGTAAAGAATGTGGGGTTGTTATTTGCAGGATTATGGTGATAATCAAAAGGTAGCTGACAGTAACCCCAGCAGCTGAGAGTTCTCCCTGAGCTCGTGTGCTCTCTGTTATCTCTGCAATTGCCTGAGACTGGGCAGCTTTGATGTGAATCTGTTGCAGGCAAAGCAGGTTGTGTTTCCTTTGTGGAAGGCTGGAAAGGTCACCGGGGGAAGACCTTTTCTGTAAACTGGAGTGTTCTTCTACAGATGCATATGTTACCTAGATATGGCTTGGAAAACAGAATTATAAACTGGTTACTGATATTACAACAATTAGTTTAGTTGCTTTTTTATCCAGTTTCAAGGAGTAAAACAGGTGAGACTTTTCAATTGTACAAACGAGTTGATAGAGTGGCCTTAGGATGACTTTTCTTATTTCTTTTAGTATTGTCCTTTGATTAATTACAATATATTATTATATATTAATAAGATGAGCTTTGTTTTCAGAATAATAGGAGCTTCTGTTGACTCTTTTCTTTGTTTTTGTGTCAGTCTTTCACTCTTCAATATGATAATTTGTATTTGATGTTTTACCACTAGGCTTTGTCTTAATCATAACTCACATGAATCTGTTTTAAAGCAAGTCAGAATGTTTCTCAGCATTTTGCCATGGAAGGAACAAGTTTCTACTGAGATTGGGAAGCAGAAGTAAGTAATCTTTAGTGGAAATGTGTATGAAGACAAAATGTGGTAATAATGGTTGGCTGTACCCGGTACAGCTGCTGCTGAAAGCTGGGATTAATGGAGCAGCCTGCATTTGAGATGACCCTTAGGAAAGAGTAAATGCATGGATCTGGTAGTTTTTTAATCACTATGTTAAAAATTAGAGGCAGAAGCTGTTGAAATTAACACTTCAGTGCTGCATCTGATTTTTCATGGTGCCTTTAGGCTAAAAGGTGAAGCTAAGAGTATGCATCTGTGCAGTGTGTGTGAATTTGTGTAAACTGCTGTGGTCTGGGGAAATAAATGTCATTTAAGAACCCCCCAGTTGGTGTAGAAGTAAAGGGAAGCCTTTTTCTTGTCATCTGCATTAAAACCTGTTTAATCAGTTCTAAAAACACCTAGTCAGACTAGGTACCAACTCTTCATTATCAGGAAAATCTAATAATTTCAGATTAACTTGGTTTTCTTGTTTAGGATTGCCTTTGTAAATTGTGGGATTTTGACTGGTGGCTGGGGGGGATCTCGTCCAAGGAGGATTGCAGTTACTATACTCTTTAGTGCATATGTACAGAAATTGTTATACACATATTAATCAGTGGTTGTCAGGAAAAATCGATCAATTTCCATAAGTGAATAATGCTGTTTTTATTTTGTCCATGTATTTTGATGGTACAGTTTGAGGATTGAAGTTTACAAGAGAAATAGTGGAAAAATGTATATGGGATGTGGTTCTCTGGGGGAATATTCTGACTCAGTCTCTTCTTGAACATTTTGTGAATATTAGATTGAGTTTAATACCTCTGTTTTTTGGGTTGTGGATAGAAAAAAAAAATCAGTCAGAACCTCTGTAAAACTTAGTCAAAGAATGGAGTCAAAGGAGGAGTGGGATGTAAGACTGAATTCACTTCTCTTCCATTTCCTGCCTGGAGTTCCTGACAGAATTTCATTTGTATAAGAAGTTGAGCTTTGGTAGTCTGAAAATTTGCTACCTACATGAATTTATTAAAAAACCAGGTGAGTTTTTTTAGAAGATTAGGCCCCTTTAGAAGAAGCTGGTGTGCAGTACACATGATTAATCCTTGGCTGGGGATTTAAACGAAGCGAAAGTTTAGTTGTGTCATAGGCTCCAAGCCCCTGCTCATTCAGCTCAGCAAAGGGGGGGTTTCTTTGTGTGACGGCAGCACTGCTCGCCTCACGCTGTTCCAGGGCTTCCAGCAGCCGGTGTTGGGCCTTGCTCTCCTTTCATCAGGAGAGGAGAGGGAATTCTTCAAGACAGAAGTGTGTAACGTTGGCTTCATTTTACAGCTGAATCAGCTTTTTCTTCTCTTAAAGGCAAACAAAACCTTTAAACTGTTTCACAATCTGAAGAGAGTATTGAACAGAGCTTCCCTTCCTAGGAAACAGATTTTGGAGTTTATAATGTATTTATCTGTGTGGCTTTTTGGTGTTAAATGGGGATTGCATTGAAGTTCTCTCTTTCAAAAGCCTTTGTTACCTCTGTTGAAATAGGTACTGAGCCCCAGTATTCTCAAGTGGGAGTAGGAACATTGGTCATACTATACCGAGGAAGAGATCATAGAGTTAAAGTACAAGAAGGGTGAGGACTGCACAAGTTGTGAAAATAAATGTACATAAAACACATTTCCTTTAATACCTTACTCTTGAAGTTGATAGAAGTAGAAAAACAAGGCAAGCCCTTGCCTTGTGGGTAGCTGGGTCGAGTTCAGTTTTGGAAAGGCAAGATGAAAGTGGTGAGTTAGAGAAAGGATTTGGAGCACAGTCAAAATGAAGTGGGGAGGGGAGAGTGGTGCCCATGTGCCTATAATGTGAGTACTTAATGCACAGCTGTCGCTTGAAATATGATAGTTTTTTGGACTGAGTCTGTGTTACAGCAGTGTGAAGTGTTATGTTGAACTTGAGTTCTGTGTTGTTAAAGCTTTGTCTTTTTGGCTCATTTCATCTGATGGCTCATGTGAATAAGGACTGATAGTAGGTATGGACTCTTTTTTTTTGTGTGTGTTTTTAATATGATATGGAATTGAGATCTTACTGAAGTTTGCACTTCTTTCCGCAATTTAGCTATAGCAATCTAGTTAAAAGTTTCTGCAGAAGTGCTGGTGGTGCAGCTGACAGTGGCCACAGGGGGCTGTCTTTTGGGGTGATGTGCTTAGGCTCTATGTTTGGGTCCAGTGAGGTGTCCAGGTTCTGCTTTATGGACTATATTCTTCTGGTGGCCAAGCCACTAAGCAATGGCAAGATGAAATTAGTGCTTGTGTGCCAATTATCCTGAAACAAGGCTATTAAATCCTCACAGCATTGTCTGTGCAAACACTGTGAGTTGGTCTAGAATTCAGTAGCTGCCCTGAGTGTTCTGGGGCTTCTCCTGATGGCTAGTGGTCATTTGTTCATAGATGGTACTCAGGGCTGTGTTGTAATTATTCTTTTGCATGGGTGTGTTTTTGGTGCTGCTGCTGAAAGTGCTCCAGGCAGGTTTGCTGCCCTCATTGCTTGAGGTGTAGGGGAGTGGTGAGATAATCTTAAAGTTGGAAGGGATCCAAAAGGATCATTGAGTCCCACTAAGGCTTGGTGCCATGACTGCTTCCCTGGGGAGCCTGTTCCAGTGACTGACCACCCTCCCTGTGAAGAACCTTTTCCTCATGTCCAGTCTGAATTCCCCCTGATGCAGCTTCATCCCCTTTGTGTCCTAAATATATATGTTCATCCAGACTATATTTTTTCAAAACACCTATGGAATGCTTCCCTTCTATCTTGTTAAAAAATTAAAGCTTGGATCCTTTCTGCTTCCTTAAAACAAGTGGCTGGAGAATAATTCCCTATGAACGGTGTCCAGTTCCCTAATGGAAATTTGTTTGTGGCTGCTCAGTGACTGCCAAAGTTCACTTGATTCAGTTGTTTGTGCAAGATACAGGAGAGTACAGCTACAGGAATAATAACATTGCAGATAACTTGGCTATAATTGTCTCATCTTTGCTAAAGAAGATACTGCTTGTGTCCAGCAGTTGCTGCTCCTGTTCTTTCCCTGCACTGACAGAGTTCTTCAAGTCTTTCCTGTCTGCTGTGATCTTCATGGAGTTTTCCTTTGCCTCACTGTAGAGCCAAAGGAGCAGAGACCAGATTAAATGCTTTGTAAGAATAAAAATGTTGCATTGCATAAAATTATTTATTTGCTTTGTTGCTGTGGATCAGAGTTAGGAGAGGGAAGTGAAACAAATAATGTTGGTCTTTAGTGGTCCATCTTTGGCTTTGTGGACATTGAGGTCATTGCTGTGTTTGAGTGGAGAATCTGGGAAAGCATTGAAGGAGAGGTATTTGTGTGTGAAAAGAGTGAAGGGGACAAATTTTCTTGAAAAGTATGATCAAAGAGCGTTAAAGTTCGCTGGAAACATGAGGAAGCTGAGGAAGGAGCTCCGTGCCTAGAAGATAAATTAAGATTTTTTACTCCTGGATCCTGGTAATTGTCTAATGGCTCAGTGGTGTGCTTGGGGAAGGAGTCAAATTGGAAAGGGAATAGAATGATCCTGGAGGACAAAACTTAAACTTTCAGGCTTTGTATGTGGATGTTTAGATCTACAAGTAAATTGTCTTTTAATTACAATTAGGTAGGATTCTGCATTGATTTTAACAGGAGAATAAAGCATTACAGTGATAGATAAAACAGAATAAAAAAAATAAGGAAGCAAAACTGGACCAAGTGGGTGACTTGCAGCTGGTTGGGAAAAGTCTAAAAAGGAATAGTTTTCCACCACAAAAAAGTGTTAAATTTAACATTTAATTGTTGTCACTTTACTGAAAACCTTTCCCATGTGGAAAAAGGTAGAGAAATTTCAAAAGCTGTGAAAAATTCCCCTCCCCTCTATTTTTTTTTGCCTGAGCAGATGTACTTGTTTAGTTGTCTTTTTACTTTAAAGAAACCATTTTGTAAGATATGTAAATTTTTTCTCTTTTTTTACAAAAAGTCGAAATAAAAGCACAAATCTTCAACCCAAACCATTTTTTACATTTAATCTCCTTTTGACCACTTTAGAAACTTTCAGCATTTTATCCCTATTAGAAGGAAACTAATTGGTGTTTTAAGAAGTGTTACAACTGGTTGGACTTGAGTTTAGCATAGGAGAGTTCTTGTCACCACTTGCTTCCTAAGTAATTGATGAATGAAGTAAATCAGTAAGTAACCTGTGAAAACAAACACTGGGAAGGTGTGCCTGGAAATGGCTGTTGGTGTAAGGGGGAAGAAATGATCAGTGTTTGGATTGTCCTGACTACCTTACTCGGAGCAGCTAATGAGCAAACGAGAGGCCCTTTATCTGTCCTCTGGGATTGCCTTCCAACATCAAATCAAATCACAGTGCCATGCATTTGTACACTGAATTTTACACACATGGGTGGTTCTATTGAAAATCAGTGGGAGAACTTGTGTGGAAAATTTAACATGCCTGAAAGTGTTTGCATTATTGATGCCTCAGCAATTAAAATAATATTTTTCTAGTATTTGGTGCTTTTTTGCTGCTGCATGTAAGTGCCATGGTATTACACAATTATTTTAACAAATGTTTTAAGGGTGCTACTGATATAACTTTCCAGAGCAGGGAAAGGTCCTTACTACTGGCCTTGGAGATTAAAAGTAGCTTTTGCCTTATCAGAAAACATCTTTAGTTAAATCAGTAAGTGCACGGGTTTCTCAGTGTGAGAAACAGTCTAATGAGCAATTTGCCTTTTCATAAAGGACTTGATACCATTCCCATTGTGTTAATCATCGGTGTTTTTTACAAATTGTCCCAAATCATGACTAATTCCATACAAACGTTCAGAGCAGGCATGATTCTGGGGAAAGCTGTCCTTTGCCACTCAGTCTGGCAGAGATGGTGGGACAGCCTGACTTAGCAGCTTCTGTGTTAACCATAAAATCAGTATTTGGAGGCAGTGCCATTCATCTTATGTAGCACCACAAAAGCAGCTCAAGTTCCCGCTGATTTTTTTTCTCCAGGGTGTGGATGTATGTTTCAGGTAAATGTCTGTGACTCTTTTTTCTGGTTTTCATGTTGAAATTAAAGTATTTTACTTTTCTTCCACTGCCAGTTTATTACAGCTTAGATGAAAACTTAAAAGAAACTGTGCGGAGATAATTTGAACTTTTTATGTTACTTTATCTCATGAGATTCTTTTGTGGAAATCTTTTGGTGGCCTTTATGTGTGTGGAAAATTAAGTATCTAAGATGACTAAAGTTTGGGAAACAGTTCTTAGAAATCTAATTTTAAGTGCATGATATATAAGCTTGGGCTTTCTAGTGCTACTGCCTTTGTCCCTATAGTATATATTTGTTTGAAAGGGAAAGAAGAAAAACAACTAGCAAAGTAGTAAACTCAACTCTCTACATTACTTGGCTCTGGATTTCTTTTAGATCAATTGTTTTCTTTAAGAAACAAACCCACAACTTTCTGTGTATTACATGTGTATTGAGCAATACCTGTATATATTTGTTACTTCAGCTGAGAACTGGCTCGGCTGCCCTGTGATGCACATACCCTGAGGAAATAAATGCTTTTCACTAGTTCCTCCCACACACTTTTTATTTTCCAGGGAAGCACTTTCTAATTCTAGATCTGGATGCTGCTAATGTTTTGAATCACTCATCAGGGTTTTCAGCACTCACTTGTTTTTGCCATTAAATGTATATTATCAGTAATAAAGGTTCATTTCAGAATCCTTTAACACTCCTCCTTCTTCAAAATAACAAATCCATATAACTTGGGAAATTTTTAGTTTGCTTTCATGGGACCAACAGGATTTCAGGCAACTTGCTTTGTAAGGTGTCTGTTTTGAGTTCAAATATAAGTCCCTGGCTTCTACTTCTACAAACTTCTTCAGTGTTTTGTTTTAGGGTGGATTTTTTTGTTCTTTTCCTAAGGATTTCCAGCTAAATAATCTGCACTTGTAAAATAGGATATGTACTGCAGCTGGTTCCTTAGGGAGGTTATCTTCTCTTCATAACAGGAATATCAGTAATTTGCTCTTAAGATTTTTGGATGTTTGAGTACTTTGACATTAGTTAAGAAACTATCCTAATGAATTCTAAATGTTTGTTTCAGATTTCATGTTTCATCCTGTATTGAGCACCTGCTGCTGAGAGCTGGAAAGTCTACTTAGGGTATGTACAACAGCTAATGATTTCAATGTCACACAGAGTTTATTCTGGGTAAAGCAGGTCAAGATGAGATGATGTTGTTGTTCTTTCCTTGTAATTATTGTTGAAAATCCTGATTGTTAAACAGTGGGTGTTAAAACAGAATTTCTTGGTTTGTTTCTTTTTCCTGAGCCTCCTGGAACTGGCTTTTCTCTGACAGCCTGTTCATGGTCCTTCCATTCAGCCTGAGGCTACAGAGGTGGGCAGACCTTTGCAGCAGTTAATTTATGGTGCATGGCAGGAGTTTGTAAGGTGTTTTCTCACCTGCCAAAGTCCCTTGGCTGAAAATTGTCTGGCCAGTCCCATGTGCTGCCTTTTGAAGCAGCATACTAATAATTCTCTATTCTCATGTTCTGCTTTTCTGTAGTACAGAAAAAATGGGTCTTAATAAAGCAAAATCTTTGCTGTAGGGGCACTTGGCCTAATCTGAAGAAGTTTAGCTGAAAGCAGGAGTAGTGAAGTTACAGCCACAGTATTCTTTGTATTGTAGGAATTTATTTCTGTTGTGCTTATTTTTTGATTCCTTTTGACCCCCTCTTCTTCCAGGGTGAATGTTTATATTTGCAAACTTCAGTTTTACTCCTCATTCCTGACTGATTCTGGTATTTCTGACTTCTGCCTTTATTGCTGCTCATATAGATGCATGTTTGGAATATTCTTACATTTGAGTGTGGTTAGAATAACTTCTTAGATCCTTATTTTTTCTTTGTGGTTTGGTTTCCCCCCTTTCTACAACCTTTCCTGTGGTTGGTGGTTTGTGAACCTGTATAAAATTACTTTTTTTTCCTATTGCTTAGGCATTGGCAGGTAAAATTCATCTGCTACTTCAAGAGCACTTTTGAATCTAACTTGTGGTTGTGGTTACCCTTATTTAAAACTCTGATGTCACCTGGTTTAGAGTCATTAATGTTCTTGCCTGGACTGTGATACACTTGAGAAAAAAGGAGATGTGGCTGCTTGCATTTCACATGGAGCAGGCCCCTAATAGGACTTCAGGTTGTGATCTTGTATCCATATTTTTTCATCTTCAGGAATCAGTAGAGGGTCACTTAATGTCTCCTGACCATCTAAATTTGCAGGGGTAGATATCTTTATTCTTCAGTAGCTTACTTCTGGATGTTGTCAGCCTTTTTAAAACTTCAGTTTTCAAGTTTATGGTGAATAATTGCTTTTCCTCTCCAATTTCTCCCTTCCTTTTTCTGGTATGGGATAATGTTTGTTTATATTATGCAGTTAGTTTTTTCCGAGGAATTCCATCTACTCTCATCACTCCAAAGAACAAGTTTGAATGGTTTAAAAAATAGTAGTCTTCTGTTTTGTCACTGGAATGGGAAAAAACCCAAAGTATTTCAGTTGGAACCAGTACTGATATTTTTATCAGTTAAAACCAAAATTTGTAGCCTTATGCCTCATGTTCATTCTGACTTATGATTCAGATGGAAACCCAGACACTCCTGGACATGGAAAACTAATAGTGTGGGAAATCCAGAAAACAAGGAGTTGCGGGGGGTTGGGAGCAAAACATTTTATCATATATAAAGGCCTGCAAATTAGATCTGTGATTTCAGGGGGTTTTTAATGCTTCCTTTAATTTTGTTTGACCTTTTGAAAGGAACAGCTCTGACTGTTGTGATGTCACAAGCGAAAAAGCGCACTTGTATGTTTTGTGAACTGAAGCCATTTGCTCCCAGGAGTACGTGGTTCCAAGTGAGTCATATCCTGGTAAAACCATGACAACAAAGTATTTATTGGTTTGTTAGGTAAATATCTTGCTGTACCTGCCTAGATAAGACTTTATAGAAAACCAGCCCAGGGAATAACAAGGTTGTGAAATAGGACACAGAGTAAGAGGAAACAGTGAAAAATTTTAAATGTAAATTGCAAGTACTTCTGACTTGTCAGGTTTACATTGAAGTCTGTGTTTTTTGGGTTTTTTTCTGGCTGGGGATTTGAGGAGGAAAGGATTAGTGCTACTTGCTCTTTGAAAGTAGTATTGTATATGCAAATACTGAAATGACAGTTCCAGTGGAAGTGACAAAAAATGTACTGCATCTCTTACTTATCCAGCTGCTTTATAAACTGTTACTTTTTGTATTCATATTGCAGAAAGTCAAGCTGTTACTTGGACCATGATAGTCTTTTCATTATGTGATCACATACTTTGTTCCATGGAATCACGATCTGTTTGCTCCCAAAATACCCTTGTCTGTTCATGGCAGTCTTCAAGCCTTCCTCTTACAGGATGGAGCTTTCCTGTTAAATGTGCTGTGGTAGTGCTGCCTTCGCCCATTCATCTTATGGTTTTATTAGTATTTGTACTGGATGGAGTCACAGAGCTTAGGATGAAAGGTTTCAGTTTTGGGTCTGTGCTCTGACATGCCTGTTTTTGTTGTAGCATTTAAAATTTGCACTCAGAGCAGATCTCTTGCTGATTTGAACAGCACCTGAAATCACTTGGCAGTTCTGTGTTTAACTCCCCAGGTAGCAAGGCCATAAAAGAAAGCAGCAAACTTGACAAAATGACTCTGCTAACATCATCCAGAATCCCTGAATGCCTGGAGGGAAGGAGGCTCAGGGGCGACCTTATTGCTCTCTACAACTCCCTGACAGGAGGTTGTAGCCAGGTGGGGTCAGTTTCTTCTCCCAGGTAACAAGGGACAGGATGAGAGGAAACGGCCTCAGGTTGCATCAAGGGCAGTTTAGATTATGTATTAGGAAAAATGCCTTCACCAAAAGAGTGGTTAAACATTGGAACAGGCTGCCCAGGGAAGTGGTTGAGTTCCCATCCCTGGAAATATTCAAAAGATGTGTAGATGTGACACTTGGTGACAGGGTTTAGTGATGGCCTTGGCAGTGCTGGGTTGATGCTTGGATTCAACTGTCTTAGAGGTCTTTTCCAACCAAAATAAATCTATGATTCTCAATTAGTGCAGAAGACATGTTATCAATAGGAAGGGATTATAAGCAGCAGTTCTGTTTAGCTTTATAATTCTGACTTATTCCTCAGGCCAGTGTTTGAGCAGGGAATTGGTACAGGCATTCTGTAGATAAAAGTAGGTGTAATTTTATGTCTACTTATTGTGTGATTTCAAAGATGCTGGTCAGCCACTGACAGTAGGTGCTGCCAGCACTTCCACCTAAGGGGCAGCTTCCAAAGGATGTTCTCTGGATTGTATCTCTACTGCAAGTGACTTAGGTGCTTTCCAACTTCATGGTTTTATTTCAGGTGGAAGTAAACTAGTATTGGATGAGAAACCTTGTTGTATCCAGCATAACACTTGTTTAAATACAGTATTGCAGATAGAGAAATTAACGCTTCTTTTTATCTTTTATGGTTAAAAATACTTCCGTAGTGAAATCTCAAAGATTTGGGTTCTTTATGTATTTCGGATGTTACGCATGTTTTAATTTTAATACAATCGGGGCTTTTCTCTTGATACAAAATTTGTTTCAAAAGATTTCGGTTGGGACTTTAAGGTGTAAAGAACAACCACTCTGTTCTCAAGTGTAAAGTTAATTAATGGATGTTGCTCCTTGCCAGTAAGACGTACATGCTTATAGCTCCTCCTGGCTTCTGGAAGTGGAATTTTGCTGGGCTTCCTGACTGGTTTGTTATTCTGGACTTCTGGGTCATTGCAGAACGATTTGCTTTGCCACCAAGGTTATGATAAACTTCAGCTTCTTCCAGGCAGGCTGGGCTCACACGTGTGCGAGTTCAGTACAGAACATCCTCTTCTTTCAGGCTGGGCCCTTCCAAGGGCTCTGTGCTCTGTCTGTGCTGACAGGCACCACCAGGGCTTTCAAAGCAATGAGCTTGGTTGTACGGAACACAAACCACTCCATGTGGTGCCTGATGCCTTTCTGAGCTCTGTCCTGGCCTTTGCTTGGAATAGCTGATACTCCCCAGCCTGTCCCCAGAGCAACTGTTGTCTCTTACTGGGCTTGGAGAAATAAATTTCAGTGTTTAGGGTATTCTCCTTCATTGTCTCATCCCTCCGTGGAGTTCAATAAAACTTCAGCCTGTCTGGAGTATCTTGGAATATGTTAGAGGTAGAATGAAGTAGAGCTTTAGTCTTCCCTCTGGAGGTGCCAAAGGTCTTCTGTATACCAAACAAAATATTTGTTTTGGTTGTTGGCCCTCTGGTAAATGTGAATAGGGAAACATCAAGCAGAAAACAGAGTCTGACTCTGTGAATAGTACTGCTTTGTAATGCAGCTTGGATGGACCTGTAGCAGCACATTCTGATGATGCCAGGGATAGCCATACAGTGCTGCTGCTGCTTCCTTCCAGGCTGTTTAAATGGCAGATTTAAATAATGATATTCTAGTTATTATTTGAAGTAAAGTTTGTAACTCTGCTGCTTTGAGAACCCTTAGCTTGCTCAGTGGTAACGTACAGTTGGCCTTTGATCCTGCATCTTGGTTCATGGGTTAAAGTCTGTACTGGCTGTTATTTACTGCAGGAAATGCACAAAAATGTTTAACATTGGCCTAGGAAAGTTTCTTAGAGCAGCAGGATATTCTGAATCTTTGGACAAGACCATTCTTGTACAAAATAATCAATGATACTGTGCTCCTCACTGCTAGGTGGTAGATTTCTTAACTTTCCAGTATGTCCAGATTTCAGATGCTTAGTGAATCAACTCCCTATCAACCTTGCTCATCCAAATAGTTACCTTGATGTTGTAAAAAGAAAACCTGAAGAGAATTTTCTGAAAACATAAAAAGACCAAAATTCAAACCAGATGGATTCAAATCTTATCAAGGCTTGAAAATTTCTATTTTTACCTGTAAAACTGAGTGAGGCTTTCCAAGCTTCCTGTTCTCTTTCATGGCAGTGTTTGTTACTGGTGTAGCACCTCGAGTTGTAGTTAAGTGGCAGGTTATAATGAGTGTCCTTACAAGAGAAGGAACATTAGGGGATACAAACGTACTGACCTGTCATAAAATATTTGGGAAAAAACCCCAAAAAGGCCAGCTTGATAGGCAGCAGGATCAGCAAGCGACAGCCCAGGGGCTGCCAAGGTTGGTTTGTGTGTGCGGTGTGGTAAGGGAAGGATCTGGGTTATTTCCTGGCAGACATTCATGGAGAACTTCCTCTGAAGGGAAGCGGGCTCAAGTGCACTTCCTGAAACGTGTTTTAATTAGTGCCTGGGAGGCAGGGAATTTCACTCCTGGTATTTTAGCCTAGCCCTTATCAGCACTGTACAAAGTGAAACCATTACTTGTCTCCCTCATGTTTGGCACACCCTGTTCACAAGTACCAACATAATACTGCTTTTTAATTTATTTTTCCCCTTATCTCAGCAGTTAGATTAGAATCACAAAATCCTCAAGTTTGAAGGAACCCACAAGGATCATCCAGTCCAACTCTAAAGTGAGTGGCCCATATGGGGATCAAACCCACAACTTCAGTTTTAGCAGCATCAAACTCTGACCAACTGAGCCAACAGTCCTTGTTCCCTTTTGATTTACTAAACCCTCCCTGTTTTCTCTGGTATTACTGTCTTGCTCGTAATCTCATTTTGTTTATGCAAGGTTGGTTATTCTTGTCTAGTTTTAAAGCTGGTGGGAAATCATGGGATGATGTTGGGAGCCTCTGATGTGACCCCTTCCCTTCTGATGTGTTTCTAAAACTCATCAGTTATTTGTGAATACCCAGTGTAAGACCTTTCAAATCAGCCTGATTACCCTTCATGCCTAGATGCCTGTAGATAATTTGATTTGGTTATTCTCTATTCTTTTGAGACATTGCATAGGTCTTCCTGATGCATCACAACTCCTTAGATGCCAGTATCTTTTGCGACTATTGAGTTTTTGAAAGAATGCAGTGCTTTTGTGTGCTTGAGTTTCATGAAATCCATTTTCAATAACAAGAATTAGAATTTTTTTTTATGCTTTTGTGTACTGCCCATACATACTGCTGTCTTGGGTATAGAGTAGATGACTATCAGAAGTGATTTCCTTTATTTCTTTCTGACCAGTAGCTGTGTATCAGTACTTCCTTTTCCAGGCAAGAAGTAAAGCAGACAACTTGAATTCCCTGACAAGAGTCCAGACAAATGCAGCTTGGGCAGCATTTTGTTATTAAGGAGGAGGAAGAGTGCACAAGGAGGCAGTAAGAGTCTAAAACTGCACCTGAAAATGAATGCATTAAATGAGATGAAATCTGTACCAAGAGGGAGCCTTGATCACCTAGCAGGAGTTAATAGCTGTTCCAGGTGCCACTGAAATGCTGCCCTTTAACAACAAGTGGAAGGTTTATTGTTAACAGTCCACTCCCAGCTGTGTTGTGGAAGGTGCAGTCTTTAAATTGCTAACCAAGTTTCCCATTTAAAAAAAGGTCATTTCTTATTTTAGTATTTTGATTGTGCAGAGCAGAAGGGCACATAAAAAGTCACGGTTGTCAACAGGACACCAAGTTTGGCATTCCAGGTTATTTTTGTATCTATTGTAAGCAGGTGGCTGTGTTGTCATTTCCCTCTTTCAGGATCAGTCTACTCAGCTGAACTTTCAGGATAGGATGGTAAAAGCTTGGCAGAACTGTAGAGAGTTTTAAGGTCCAAAGGAATTGGGATGCTGTAATCATGGAGTTCTTCCTTCAGCCTATTCCTTTCTTCTAAATGATCTCTGTTAAGAGCAATATCCAAAAGGAGTGCTAGGATTTTTCTAACAGTAAAAATACATGAGTATTAGACTTCCTTCTGTTTCTGAAAGTCTTTTGTGTTGTCTTGCTAGTAGTAGTAGTAGTATTCCTGGTAGTCTAAACCATATTGTATCTTAGTTATTTTAAACAGAACAATTCAGCTGTATTCCTATGCCTTTAGTGTGACTGATGCTGACTCTTATAAATCCTTCTACATATAAATTTGCCTTGAACTCTTAATATGGTGAATAATTTACCGTAGAAACCTCTGCATAATTAGTTTTGGTTTGGAAAAAATCCCAAGCAAGCAGGATGTTAATTTGCACCTCCTTTTTGTGTGGTGTTTGGGGGTCTGTATGAATCCTTCTGTGATACCTTAAAAAATTTCCTTGGCATTGGATGTATTTGTATCCAGTTTGAGACTTATGCTTCTGCTCTATGCTAAATCCTAAACAGGAGTGACTCTAAATGAAGGTGGTCATTGAACAGTGACTTCTGCATCTTTTTTGGGGGGGAGGCAGTTTTTTTGGTGACTTTGTTTTTAATTTGAGGCCCACTTTCTCCAGGAGACCTGTAAGTAGTAAGTAGTCAGTGATCGGTAGGAATGTAAGTAGTGAATGAAGAATAGAACATTTGGTGTTGGTGGTGAAATCTGGGCTTCAGTTCAGAGTTTTCCTCTTGATAAGGTCTGAAGAGAAGCCAAGCCAAAGCTACCTGGAAGATTTTCTTTTTGGGGGGTGTATGTGTGTATAAACATATGTGGTGTGAAACTTTCACCAGCTACTCTTCAGCTTTTTGAAGGGAAGGGTTAAGTAAGAGCTCCATAATAAATCCAGAGTTAGAGTGACATAAAAATCACTGAATCCTGATATTAATACAAGGAAGTAGTGTTTTTGGTGTTACTTTTGATAATAAACACTTAAATTTTAAGACACAACCTAATGCAGCTCTCCCCCATAAAGGAGAAAGAAGGACATAAGGGAAACAGTAAATTGCTTAATATCCTGCTGGTCTCTGTATTCATATATCCATATGTCCAAAGAAACCTGCACAGAGTGCTGCTGCCATCCCTGCATTATCTGTATGCCAGCAATGTGAGAAATAGGGGTCAGAAGATGCCAGTTTAGCTTTTCTGACTAAAACTCCCACTGAAGAATCAAAGAAGATTTGTGATTGTCATATTCAGGGGAGCATCACAGATTGAAAAAGTAGCTGAAATGTACAAATACAGAGTTAATTTTTCTATTGGCATCTAATGCTTTTCTGATGAAAGTTCTGCATTCCCTAATTTTTAGTGGGCAAGGTGTGGAAGCACCGAGGTGGGGAAAGAGTGTTGCACTCAACTGGATGGCTCTACAAAGTTACTTAATTCAAATTCCTCACCTGGTTTATATTTTTAAAGAAAACATTTAATTCCTCAATTTGCATCTGAACTGTAAAATATTTTTGTCAGAAAAAACCCTAATTTCTATGCTATTTTGGTGAGCTAGATGGAGTTTAAAATTGTTGCTTTAGTATGTACCTCTTTTTTCCTGTTTTTTTAAAAATAATTTTTCAAGATAAATTAGCGTGAACCTGTGGACATTCGAAAAGCAGTTTGTAGGAAGGACACAAAGTTTGGCCTCAGGTCTAAAATTTTTCTAGTTAATTCTGGAAGATTACAGAGGCTGAACAAAAGACTGGTTGCTTTTGGGTGGTAGAATTATTATTTTTCTCAGGACTCTTAAGTGGCAGCAATGTAGAATTCCGGCAAATTGGCCCAATTCAGTGAATCCTGGTTTTCGTGTCTTCGGGCATCCATGTTTCTGTGTAGTTGATCTGGTGACTAATTGAGGTCACAGACCGTCTGTTCAGAAAATCCTGGTAACTTTGCATTTTCTTATTTTTACAGTTCTCTTGTATCATTAAAATTGCCTAAAATGTGTTTTGAAGCAAGGACATGTCTTTATCTGCCCGCTGTATCTCAGATTTCTGAAGAATGCAGAAATTTGAAGGAGGGATGGAGTCAGGGATGTGAACAGCCCAAGGACAAGAAAACATCTCCAGTCCTACGATATTCGTTGTGGTAAAAAGAGAAATATACAGGAAAAATGATGTAAATAATGATACACATGAACCATTTGTAACTTAAATGGGGTGGTTGTTCACAAATTTTTGTTAAAATCAGGAGGCGTTAAAAGAAATTACATTGAAATATTCATCTCTAACTGCTGAGGCTCTTGGTAGTGCATGTTGGTATTTATTCCATTTTGTGGTTTGTAATATATACTTTGTACATAGCTTCTGATACATTTTTAACTCCTACACTGACTGCAAATTAAATATTGATTTGTGCATTGCTGGATTTGAGCTTCAAAGCACTTCTGAGTTGTGGTTAATTGATCTCCAACTCCAAACTAACACATGGAGGTTCTGAGACCAAGGCATCGGAATTACAAATTACTGTATGTCCTACACACGTGGTTCATGTATTTAACCCGTTTCACAAACTTAAGATTAACTAGATTTGTTGTGCAATTTGTTCTTTGAAATGCCTGTAAATATGAAGGGAAAATAAGGATAGAACAAAATAAGAAACAAGCTACATCTGGCAAGTTTTCTAATACAAAAGTAATTTTATTTGCATGTAAAATATTTGAAAATTGCATGCTTTTGCCATTGACACTGTCCCTCTCGTGTCATTCAGTTTCCCAAAGACCTCAAAAGTCCTCAATTTTTCTGGAGCTTTCAGTCACAAATGTCAGTATTTAGGCAGTAATCAGGGCTACAAATCCAGTCCAGGAATGTTCCAAATATAGGTTTCCACTCAGTTATTCTCACAACTTAATACACAGGAATTAAATAAATTTCATCATCTGTCATGTCTTTCTTGAATGAGAGGATTTTGTCCCTAAAAATAAATTTTTGTGGCTGCTGTCTGAGGCCATATGAGTTGTTTTTAATACTTTATGCTACTTAAAAGTATTTGGATGTGTGTTCATTTGGTTCTTAATAATGTTACAGTTGGCAAGAGGAGAAGAGATGTAGCTCCATCCACCAGCAGTTTATAAGGAGACAAAGGTGTCCATTCATGATCTGTATGGAAGGCAGCGTCATTAAAACTGTTTTATGGAAAAAAGTCTGTATTTGCTTACCCCCACTGCAAAACCCAAGATATTTGTATTTTAAATGACCATAGTTTTAGGGTTTGGAATAGAGGCTGAGGAGACAATGGGGAGTCAAATCCTGTGGAACTTAAAGTCCTGGAAGAATAAAGTTAGTCCTTTGTTTCTCAGTGTATCTTGGTATTTTTGTACTTTGAGGAAGATATGGAGGAGTTGGAACTTGATAATATTAACTTCTTCAAAAGCCAAACTTTTCAGAAATGGACATTCTGGATGTAGGACACTTCAGGAAGGTGAAACTCAGTGGTTTTTGCATTCAAGTGCTTTGGCAAGAACTTTTGGGTTGAGTCATGGCAAAATCACTGTCCAGCCTCAAGGCTGCACTTTGTGATTTTTTTGAACAGTGTCTAATTAATTTGTAGAATTTAAATTTTAGAGCTGTTGGTAATTACCAAACCTGTTGACATTGTCTAATGTCTACAGACAGATGTGACAATGTCTTCATTAGAAAATTCTGTGTGGGAAATACCTAAAATCCTTTTTGGTTTTGCTTTCTCTGAGGTAAACTAAATGAGTTTTAGCTGGTACATTGAAGTCATGCATCAGTGGGTTAAGCCTTTTGGTGTCTGTTCTCTGTCAGAGGTAGTTTAGACCAGATGATGCCCTTGTTCCCCGTGCAGAAACTCTCTTGGACAGGATGAAACCACTGCAAGTCACCACCCCTGGCATCCCACTTTGCCTCTCTCTATGGTTGTTATTTATGACACAACAGTTATTGTCTGTTACCGTAGTTTCCTAAATAGCGAGGCTTGTGCTGCTTGCCATCTCTCTGTTATCCTCTCCCCCGTATTTTTTTTGGCCATGAGCTGGTTCCTACCAAACTCTGCACCGAGGCAGATGCTGCAAACCACAGCTGAATGGAGCTGCTGATTTCAGGCTGCCAACAGCAGCAATCACACCCAGGATCATGGAATCATTTAGGTTGGAAAAGACCTCTGAGATCATCAGTTGCAGAGGTCTTTTCCAACGCAGATGATTCTGTGATTTCCCCTTGGGTGTCCCCCAAACTTGGAACACTTGGAACTTTGAGCCATCCAGAGCACTCTGAAGGAGGGGGTTGGGGAGTCAGGTGAGTTTCATGAGCTGTGCTGGCTTTGGGATAAAGGGACCACAGTGATGCTGGTGGTGCCTTCTCCTTGCTCAAGGGTGTTCTGAACACTGCCATGGTGTTGAATATAAGGATGTGTGGTAAATAATGCTTTGTTAATCTATTCAGAAAAGTTTCTCAATTTAAATTTAAAGTTTGGCATTTCATAAGAATGTGTTGAAGTATTTTAATATTTTAAGATGGGAAAATCGTGTTGGTGGTGAGGCACTGGCACAGTTTGCCCAGAGAACCTGTGGATGCCCCATCCCTGGAAGTGTTCAAGGCCAGGCTGGATGGGGCTTGGAGCAACCTGGTCTAGTGGAAGGTGTCCCTGCCTGTGGTGGGTGGGTTGGAACTTAGGGGACCTTTAAAGGTCCCTTCCAGCCCACACCATTCTGTGATTCCAGCCTTGCTGGATTACTGAGGAATGCTTTAGGCATCTGAAAGATCCAGCCAGGTCTGCTCCAAGGATCTGAGGAGTTCAGAGTTGCCCAGTATACCCCAAACTCTTCTAGCAGATTTCTGTGGTTTTTCTCTTGGCTATGGAGGCACACTTCATAGATTTCCTTTGGGCCTCATGACTTTTGTTACTCTGGGATTCAGGAATTGGGGAAAAAGGAGATAAATGGATTTAGTTAAATTGCATTGACGTGGCAGCAGAGTTAACATCCCTGTCACTTTGGGTGAAAAGAATTCTTTTTGGTCTTTTGAGCTTCCTGTGGTTGTTCTGAGCTTTCAGTGTCCTTTTATTAAGAACTTGTGCATTTCTTCTTCTGTGGGGCTGCAGCAGACAAATACAAGTAGAAGTTATTCTAACTCCACTTCTCTGACAAGTTGTTTGCATATGCAGCCTGAAATTCCTTTGTACTGTCACAAATGCTTAGTTTGCAGGATGATGAAATAAATATTAACTGTACCACAGCTGACACTGGCGTAAGTTCACACTGCAGGTCTCTAATTTGATCTCTTTCTTTGTATCAGTGGAAAAAGATGTGTTCAGAAGTTCCTGAAATACTGGCATCCTCGTGCAGTACCTGCCTGATGTTATGCCAGAATTACTTTAATGTATTCAAGCAAATTTAAGTTTGTGTCCACTGTGAACCTGATTAGATCTTGAAGGGCTTGAAAATGAATCTCTTTAATAATTATTGGAAAATTTGAATAAGGTTTTTAATTTGGACCATTTTCTTTCTCATTTATGCCTCAGGCTTGAACTCAAATGTTATTTTTCAGGGTGAGTCTTATGATATGTTCAGGAGCAATTTGGAGGGGGAAGATTGGGGAACTGGAGACCTTGATGAACTCAATGTTTTTTCAATATTTTAATTTAAAATTTTTAATAAGCATTGCATATGTATTCTGCACATTATGTGAGGCAGAAGATACAGTTACAATGTATGCTAAATAATTTAATGTGCTTGGGGTACCTGACACTTCATACATGATAAATTGAAAACTAGATCATAGAGTAATTAAAAAATGTTCACCTTCCTCACGTTACTGAGGTTGGAAGTGCGTGAAACAACTGTCAGTTCAGCTCTGGATCATCACTGTGACCAAGTTCAGTTCTTTGTTCTCAGTCTGGTGGGATTCAGTGGCATCTAACTCGGTCCAGGTTGGATCAGAAGCAGAGAAAGCTGGATAGGTTTCTTTTTGCTTATCTTCCTTGCTTCCATGACCAATGAATGATCAGAAATGGAAAAGCTTTTTAGAGAATAATCCTCAAATAATATATTTGAAATAACAAAAGAGGTGAGCTGGTGTTTTTTCATTCTTGTGAAGTGGTGGGGAAAGGAATAAACTACAGTATCAGTGAAGAATTTTAAAAGCTTAACAATGTTTTTCTTGGTTTAGGCCTTATTACAGTTGCTGTCCTTTCTTACGGATTATTTTGTGGTACAAAAGATTTACGTTTTTCTGCCTCCCAGCACTCATTGCTGAGGCAAAAGCCACGTTTATACTGTACATTTCTTTGTGGTCTTGAATTCTTATCTTTGTGCAGAAAATATTTGTTCACTGAGTCCAGCCTACACAGGACTGTACCAAATACGCTTATATAATTAGGATATTTGTGGCTCTTTTCTGTTTATTCTTAAAGGACTGCATCATGATTTCCTTTATGCTCCAGCTAGCTTGGTTTACTGATAAGGAATTGTTACACATCAGCAGGGTAGGTATTCAGCATTAGTATTGCATTTTATATATTAACAAAGCAAGTTGAAGTAAGATGTAATTGTACAAGTGTATACACTATGTAATCCCTTGACATAAATGGAGAGAGCTGTTACTGAAGTATTTGTACTTTTCAAGTGAAGCAGCACTGTTTCTTAACATCAGCAGGAATAGTAAATTTCAGACTGTTTTAACAGTAGATGCATTTTGTAGTTGATTTTTCTTTTCTAAGAAGTCATGTCTAGGTAGAATATTATAATAGCTTTAAAATTCATTTCAAATAAACTTGTAATACTCAAATACTTACAAGGCAAGTCAGAGTTTCTAAGGGACTTAGTGATTCTTGGCTAAGAAAGTAATGAGCGTGCTTTGTGAGCAGCACGCTGTCAGGATTCCTCTCCCTGCCGCTGCCCTTTAAATTGGCTTGTTAGTTATTTATGAGGAAAATTGGTTTGACAGCCCTGAAGGCAGAAGTGTTCCATTCACAGTACAAGTAGTGCTGTCGTGCTGTAGCCCTGGCCATGAGATGAGAGGAGCTGCTTCTTGGAGAATCAGCTCGAGCCCCAACCTGGGACCATTTGGGTGCCCCCAGCTCTGGGGCTGAACTGTGGATGTGTCTGCTGTAACTTGAGTTATCTTGGAACTTCAGATTGTCTCTAGAGACCTCCAAACATATTGACGTGGCAGCTTTCTGTCACTGTCTTTCCACCTTCTGTGGATAATTTAACTAGTTTAAATTGAATTTTGGGCAGGGGTGTAAGGTGTTTGTTCTTTCATCCTGGACCTAGAACGTGTTCTGTTCTGACCTGTGCCTTTATCCAGCCTGAGTTTGGCCAGGAACTTACATAGGAGGTGTAAAGTGTATATAAATGAGAAGTTGTCTTTTTTGTCCTTGTTCCTTCTCCCTACTGCCCATGGAGTTTGTCAGCATTGTACAAAATAGTGTTTTAGGAGATCTGACTTCAAAAATCACAGTCAGGGCTCGTGTAGGAAGCGTGACTCGTGTTAGCTGCTGGGGGGTAATTGCAGCATTAACTAAAACCCACAGCTTTTAGACTTAGCGTTTATAGCATATCTAATATTTATCTGCCACCCAACATGTAATGAATCTTAAATCTTTCCGCAAGTATTTCTGGTGGTCTTAATCTGTTTCATGCCAGAGGCAGGGAGAAATAATGCTTTCAATTTTGTCAAATTAAGTTTTTACTGGGCATTAAATTGATTAAATAGAGCAGCAGATTAAGGCGAAAAATACTATCTTAAATTGCAATTCAGGGCTGATAGAATCTTAATGATGCCAAGCTGAAATTTTTCAGTGGGTTGTGGAAATGAGAATCCATTAATCATACACGCTCGACTTCGCGTGGTGCCAAACTGGAAACAAACTCTTTGCCTTGTTCCCTTTGCCGAGATGAGTAATGGCCGAGCTGGGAAGGCGCAGCCAACGGGATATGGAAGCTGCACGTGTGTTGTGTTCTGTCAAACCAACTGGGTCTCCTGTTTGATCAGGTTCTTGCAGAGAACAGACGTGTTGGGGGGTTTCCTGTTACACCAGCGCCGCTGTCTTCTGAGCCGCTCTCCGACGGCTACATGACAGAACCAATTAGGAGAAGAAAGCCCATCTCCTGTTGTGTGCTGCAGCTCTTCTGTCTGCACTCCTGTTCCCCCACTACCCCCTCTTTACCTTCATAGTCTAGTGTTGTCAGTCATCTCTTTGGGTTTCTTTGTCCTGATGTATGTGTGTATTTTTCTTTTCCTGATTTTTTTATTCTGCCTGTGGTTTCTCCCTGCCTCACTTGTCATCTTTTTTTGCTGTCTTAATTCATTCTCTGTTTATTTTCCATCTGGAAAACTTTGTAAAAGGGGACAGAGAAAGCAGAGAAGATGTTAGGGAAAAGTTTTTTCTCTATTTCCGCTGGTGCATCAGCCTTGTGGTGTGAGGAGGGAACCAGCCTAACACAACTACTGCTAACACGCAACATATTAAGAAAAAATAATTGTGTCAGTTTAGATGAATACATAATGTATTGCTCTGTAATGACTCTTCTGCCCTTTCCTGATTTGTCTTTACTTCTGTTGCCCCTAAACTCCTATTTATACCCTGACGTAGGCTCTGTGTCTTTTTGGCTTACAAAGAATTGTGTATTCTTGTTTAATGATAGAAATTTGGGTTTATCTCCCTGCTAATTCTCGTTGCCTTGTGTCTGCTGTGGTGTTTAACAAATAATTTACTCGATCTAGATGGTTCTTGAATCAATGTGTTTTTGTAACCTCGGTTTTGGAAATAGTTTTTGACTTTTTATTAAAAAAAAAAACNACCCGCCTGACACCTTGCAGTATGTTGTGCCTCCAAGCAGTACAGTAGTTGGAAGTGGTGTAATCTGTGTCCCTGGGAGGATGTGTAAGACTTGTGGAAACACCCAGAAGACATTAAAGGAGTTGTTCCCATGCATATGGTGGTGAATTTATTGAACTTTTTCTAGCACACTGAGTGTCCTCAGTTCTCTTATTTCTTGCGTGGTTAAGATCCAAACCTGTCATGTCTCACTGCAGAACTGATTTCAGCCTCTGTAGCTCTGGCTGTAAATGCCCATTTGTTGCGAAGGGATGCTGTGCTTCACTTTGAGAACAAGCTCCAGCTGAAGGAAATTCTTTCTCCATCCATAGTGTCACTGCTGGGCTAAGAAAACCCCAGTATTCTTGTTAAAAATAGATTTCATCTTATTTATTGGGGCAGGTTTCTGTTTAGAGTAAAAACTCATGCAGCTGCTGTCAAACTCACTGTGAACACTTTGGAGTAATCCCACTGAGAGGAATAAAACGTTATTTCTTAGGCACTAAGTCACTTTTTTCATGGATGAAAGTGTTAAGGTCCCCCTCCCCCCCCCTCTTTTTTTTAGGTAAGAACAATGTGTGTGCAAAGGTGATAATCTTTTGTTAAACTTCTTACAAACTACTTGGTGTGTTCTTTACTGGAAAACTTAATTTTTTTTCTCCCTTGCTCTGTGCTGGCTGCATCGATTATCTTCAACCTCCTTTCACCCATCTGTAACTTCAAATAAGAAAAACTTAAAACTTTAATCTAGCTCCTGAAAAACTGCTGTAACAATGGAATCCATGTGTGGGCCAGAACCATGGAAACAGCATAATTTTACAGTGGTGAAACATGAAAGGAAGTGACTCGCCCAGCTTTCTAAGAATTTGTGTTTAAACAAAAAACCACCCAAAACTTGCAAAATACTGGTCTAGTATCCCAAAAAGAAACTTTGGGTATTTTTTTGTTATATTGTTAACCTGTTACTCTAAATCTTTCTAACTAGTTATCATTTTAAAACCACAGCAAAACCCTCATCTCACTCCCCCCTCCTAAAACCACCCAAGAAAGCAGTTTTCTCTTACCTTGTGGTCTGGGATGTGCAGCTCTGTTTTGAGCTTTTTGATATTTTGCCTGAGGTAATTTCTCCTCATTCTCTCCCCTTCCTGGCTGTGCCCTTGGCACTCATTTCTGTACGTGGAAACACATTCATTTTACATTCTGGAACACCTCCGTGCTCTGTGCTAAGTTCCTGTCATACCTAAAGCACAAACCAGCCTTCGCTGACATGCAGAGCTAATTTGTATTTCAGTGCAGGAACTACACGATCCTGTTGCCTTTTGAAGGCGTGGGTGACTTGTGGTGGCACATTGTATGTCACAAGTCCTTCACAGAAAATGACAAGGGAGCTTCAGTCATAGCAAGCAATGTCAAGACAATGTTTCTTGAAAGAAAAACATCCACTAAAGCTATCACTTGGAAGAACAAGCACTCTGTAGTACAAGTAGGGGGTAGCAACACATGTATAGAATACATGTCTATAGCTTTCCCTAAGCCTGCCCGAGGGCCTGAAATGTTATGTTCATAAAATGTCACAGTATTTCCATCAGGATTATGTGATCACAGATCACAGTGCTGGAGATATTCCTGATAGATCTGAACTACTGCCAGCACACATGTGTCCCTCCTTAAACATCTTAAGTGCTTTTAAAGTTTCCTGGGCTTGTTTAAACACATCTCCTTTTGTGATAAACCATTAAAGGATAAGAATATTCCTGTCATGTGGCTGACATCCTTAGAACAGTACTTTTGATTGAATAGGTGTTCGTATAGGTGATGTTTAAGCTCGTGACTTCACAGAGCTACAACAGGGAGTTTAAGAACATGAGAATCATAAAATAATTTCAGTTTGAAAAGACTTTTAAGATTGTTGGTTCCAACTGTTAACCCAGCAGTGCCAAGGCCACCACTCAACCATGTCCCCAGGTGCCACATATACACATCTTTTAAACACCTCCAGGGGTGGTGGCTCTGCCACTTCTGTGGACGGCCTCTTCCAGTGTTTGACTGCCCTTTCTGTGACAGTTTTTCCTAATACCCAATCTGAACCTACCCTGGCACAACTTGAGGCCATTTCCCCTTGTCCCCTTGTCTGTTACTTGGGAAAGAGACCGACCCTGACATCTCCAGCCGTCTGTCAGGGAGCTGTAGAGAGAGAGAAGGTCCCTCCTGAGCCTCCTTTTCTCCAGGCTGAGCCCCGCCACCTCCCTCAGCTGCTCCTCATCAACCTTGTGCTCCAGCCCCTTCCCCAGCTCTGTTCCCTTCCCTGGACACGCTCCAGCACCTCAATATCTGTCTTGTCATGAGGGGCCCAAATATGAGCAGAGGATTTGAG
This sequence comes from Dicrurus megarhynchus, assembly GCA_013399195.1. NCBI lineage: Eukaryota > Metazoa > Chordata > Aves > Passeriformes > Dicruridae > Dicrurus > Dicrurus megarhynchus. The sequence goes on from VXAD01002024.1 coordinate 530,450, forward strand.
GTGTGGCCTCCCCAGTGCCCAGCACAGGGGGACAATCACTGGCCACAGTGTTGCTGATACAAGAGATGCTGCTAAATGAGACCAGTGACTGCCCAGTCCAGCACTGGGCCTCAATGGCAGCAGAAAATGTTATTTACATAGATTTTGCATGCCTGGCCCAGTGGTTGGTGGCACCTCTCTCCATGCTTTTCTCTTGCAGGAATTGCAGGGAGCTCATTGCCAGCTGTGGAGAAGGCACTCTTACTGGTTTGAACCTAATCTCACGTAGTTTCCTCAAATGCTCCCTACTGCTCAGACTGGCAGGATTTGTTGAATGGTGGTGCTGCATTGATTTGCTATTGCTTTTCCTATTTTTTTCCTCTTTTCTTCCTCCACCCCCTCCACTTGTGCTGTGATCATGTTCACCCTGAGCCTCATGTCCTCCCTGCTGAGAGGCCCCAGATTTGGTAATCTGGCTTTCCTTGGCAGCTGCTCCATCCCTCAATCACTTCAGCTGCCCAGCTCCAGACATCCCCACCTCCTTCTGGTGCAGAAACCAGAACTGGACACAACAAGTTGATGCTTTATTGTTTTGCACAGTAATATGTTTAAGTACCATGTTTTCAGTGCCCTTCCTAATGAGACACAATGTTTTATTACTTTTGGCCAGCTACTCCAGTTTGAGCTGATGATTTCAGAGAAAACAGTGACTCAGCCTTCCTCCCGCAGTTGGAACTGGAGAAAGTGCAAGTGTTACTTGGTTAAGGAGGTATTGCTCAGAATTTTTTCCCCAGATGCATTACATCACAGCTCTGCGCTGAAGTGTAGCTGCTGTCTTAGCAACTTGCTTCATTTTGTGAGATCCTTGTTGGTTTTTTCCCCCCACTGATATGACTTTTGCTGACCCATAAGAGCTTAGTATCACCTACAGACTTGCAGAGTACGCTTACCCATTTTGTGATGCTGAATAAAACCAATTATTGGGGAGCTACTCCATCCTCTTCTCTATCCAAACCTCTCTTCCCCATAGGCAAAAGGTGCATATAGTACTTGTGTAGATATCGAGACTAAAGTCTTTATCTGAGTTGCTTAGATACTGCATGTTCTGTAACTCAGTATGTAATGAGATTGATCCTGCCTGCCCTGAGTAATGACTGAGTGATTTCTCTTGCTCTTCTTAATCTCCTTAAATGTAACTTCCACCAGAACCTTTTCATTTAATATCCTACTGTTCAGTGTGCCTGGTCAGAAGTTTGGCTCCTGGTGGCTGCATGGATAACTCAGTGGTCATGCTCAGTGATGTGGTATAAATGAATTTGAAGAAGTGTCAAGGTGCATGCAGAGTTCAGGGCAGAGTTCAGCTGAGATGGAGGAAAACACAGGTGGATTATTCTGAGGGTCTTAATCAGAGTTTGGATTTTTTCAATTTCAGAAACTAGTATTTAAGAAACATAAGCAGAGTGATTTTGGAGGAGTATCAGTAGGAGAGGGCAAACATTTGAAACTGTTGCATGATTTTTTTTTTGTGTAGATGCTATAAATTAAGGAGACTCAATACTAATTTTGTTTTCAAATGGGCAGAGGAAAGCAGGTACAAACAGGAGAGTGGGGTAGTGAGAGGAATGTGATAGTAAAGTGACAACAAAATGAGAAATTATTGAAGCAGATATGAACTGAAGGTGTTCCCCCGTTCCCCCATACGGGACGAGTTAGGTGATGCGGTTTTACTGCTGTAATCCTCAGTGCTTTTGCATATTTTTAAAGCCATCTGAGGTATGTCAGATGTGGTGATCATCAAACCATAGATGTGCCTATGATAAACACATCAAACATAGATGTGTTTATCAACCAAACGTATAATTTGAAAAAACCCTTAGTGTTCCGTGCAGTATTTCAGTTGGTCCTCTCATTTTTCCTTGCTAAATTCTGTGTTGCTTTTGTGTTTCAGAGGCAGCAGCTTGCCTTAGAACTAATAACTGGTTAAAGAGAACTTCTCAAAAGCACAGCACAGGCTGTGCACGTTGCAGGGTGTCACAGCAGTTCATTGTTGGCCGCTTACTCGTTAACCTTTTCAGCAGACAGAAATGAGAGCATTAAATCATTACTGCTGATACTCACAGCTGAAGCAAAGATTTAAACCAAGATAATAAGGAACTCCAGTGCAACGTGGATCTCCTGTGAAGTAGGGCTGTAAACACAAGATGTGTGGCTTTGTATGCTGAATTTCTTCTGATCTGGCCAAAGCACAAAAAAACTGCTGCCAGGTTTAGTGGGTGGAGGTGTCTGTCCTATAATTGTCCCCCTCCATCTCTCCCCAGGGTAACAGATGAAGATTTGCAGCTATGTTGGATATTCAGCTGCTGCTGTGCCTAAGGCAAATGCAATAAATATGTCAATAGGGGGAAAAAAACTCTAATCTAAGTAAGCAAATGGTGGTTTTAGTGCTATTATGATTGACATATGAATACTGTGTCAGGTATTGGTGTTTGCAGATCGGGGCAGCTACTGAAAGCCAAAACAGCTGGAGCATTAAAAGACTGGTAAAGATAATAAAATGTTTAGGAAAAACGGGCCTTTACAGTGAGGCACTTCTGCTTCTCTTCTACATAGCTAATATATGAAAAGATTTTACTGAGTTGCATTGAAAATTGCCCTAAAAAATTGCCTTAATGTGAAATGATATAATAAAAGGTTGTTACAATTCAGCCCTGCAGATTGCTAAATTAGAAGTAGGTTAGATGTAGGTTACAAATGAGATGCACTTTTAATGATGAAGGGGAAAAAATACATATATGGAACAATGCAACTGGTGGTTTATACAATCGTTTAATCATACTGTAAAACTTTTTAATAGCTTTTCCTTAATGGGTGTGCTGTCAGGATGAATTCATTGTGTCTCCAAGGTCTTTGTTTGGTAGATCAGATGGTCATGGATAAATGCTTCAGTTTCTCAACAAATGTAATTTTACAAAGCATTTTTCTTGAAAGATGACTTGTGTTTTCTCTTCCCTTATTTGCTCTGTAAAAAAAAAGAAAAATATTTTTTACATAGATGATGAGATCTCAACTTCGTTAAAGACTGCAGGAACATCCTTTTTAGCCTGCCAGAGAATATAGGAAAGGAGACTTCGAGGTGGTTGGATCCAACCTCTAAGACAACATCCTTCAGGAGCAGCCACAAAAGGCTAAAAGCTGAATATGCATCTGTATTCCTAAATTATTTTGGTACTGTGGCTAAATAGGAAAGTTGCATTTTATGTTGAGTCTGTGATATTCCTCATTTAGCTGGAAGGATTGTTGTCCAATGACATGTGCTGCTTGGCTTCTTGGAGACTGTGGTCTGTGGTTCCTCATGTGCTGCGAGCCTTCACTCTTCCCTGGAAAGAGAGATTGGTTTGTGAACTGAATATCTGAATTAATTTCAAGGGAATGCTGTTGGGCTGGAGTCAGCCAGCTCCTGCTACAGGAGAACAGGATTAAATTTCTTGTGGTCTGCTGCTTACCACAGCTCTGGAAGGAGATCAGTGCTGCAGATGGGGCAGAGTCTGAGCCTCTGGAGTTGTCCACGGAGCCATATTCTCATTTTACCTTGAGGCAGGAATAGGAAGCTTGCAAAACATTCCTGTTTTTGATGATTAGATGTTACTCTTGGAAGGAAGATTTAAAGTTGCGGCTCCATTTCTAAGAAAAAATTCGGCGAAACTCTGCAATGTAAAATGCATAGTTTTATAAAAGCAAATACAGTGGTAGAGAGATCCGGTTCTCAGGGCATCCATAAATCATAGAAAAAACTGTTGGTTCTGGGATCCACACAGCCTATTTGAGGACTGTAGTGCCCCAAACCATCTCAGTGCATACAGAAGTAATAGTAGTATTCTTTCTTTAAAATACTGTCCTTTCTGTTCCTCAGTGAATTCATGTACGTAACTGGTTTACTTGGCAAGTTTTCTTTAGCTGAGGAACTTTCTTATTTTGTAGCACCTCTAATGTCATTTCAGCTTGTTCCTGATCTGTTGTAATCATCTGTGTCCAATATTACAGAAACCTTGCTTGGAAAGGAGCTCTTGAGGCCATCTGCTCCATCATCCCAATATATACATGGGGATAGAACCAGTTTCCTCTGAGAACTGATTAGCCTTTACAAAGTATGTAAAAGTTTGGCTATGATAAAAAATATGATGTGAAAGTAATTTTTCTTTCTGCCTGTTCAAACTGGCAGTTTGCTCCCTGCCAAGTAGCACAGTGAGATACTTAAGAATATAAATGCAGAACACGAGTGATCCCTTGAAAGGATCAGTAGGAGCAGAAACAGTTGAAATATAATTCATTTTAGATTTCACTTTGAAGAACTACTTTGGAGCAGATAAAAAAGTAAGATTGCTTCATGTTGTACAGCTGCTGTAAATGTGGTTTGTGTGACAGCACTCCAAGCATTCAGAAACTGAGTTGTAGGAGAAAAGTCAGTCCAGGCCTCCCTGACGTGAGGGAATCCTTCCCAACAGGACAGCTCTCCAAAATGCTCTCAAGCCTCTGATTTTAGTCACAAACCAGATTAAACCCCTAACTTTGGGTTTTTTCCTCTTCAAATCTCAGCACTGGTTGAATTTCTCCTCTTTAGAGATGGAAATGCTGTAGAGTGCTTCAAAAAGAAGGAAGTTATACACAGCAGAGAAGGCAAGTTTGTAAATGCAACCTGAAATAAATAGCAACCTAAGAGTGTACTCTCAGTTTACCTCTCCATGAAGGAAGTTTTTAAAGTGTGGACAGAATCCACTCATCTTTTTTCAGTGTTAGATGTTAAATGAAAAACCATATTTGAGAATAAAGCTAAGAGGTTTCAAGCCAGAAAAGATGAGAGTGAGCTGGGGAGATGGGGTAAACTGAACAATAAGTAATTCCTAAAGTGACTCCACACTAACAGGAACACTTGAAGGTAATGAGCATTTCACTTATTGTTCTGGTGTCTGGATACACAAAGGAGTGGAATTGTTACTTCTGTCTTTGGAATTGTGAAGTATTTATTTCATTTATGCTGTTACGAATTGACATTTCTGTAGTGGCTGATGTTTGCTAAAATTAAGATGCATCAGCCTATAGAGGACTTCGTGCTTAATGGAAATAATTGAGAAATACCATACAAGTAACCTGCTAAGTGCATATATGCAGTTTTGAGTATACTGATAGGACCTTCATGCTTCAATTTCTTCTGTCCAACTTGTTTTTAGATCTAGTGTATGTCAGTTAATGGCAGAAAACAGTCTCTTGCACTAAGTTGTAATAGAAGAAAGTGCAGTTGCAGGAAGCTGTTCAGCAGACTTGTCCCGGAGGTGCAGCAGCTCTTCAGTTAATGCACTTGTGGGACTAATTTGCAGTGGAACATGGAAGTAAGAAATCTTCACAGTGTTTGACTTAAATATAGCAGCGGTGCTGATGGTGTCAGTGCCCCTTTTGGGAAGGTCCTGGTGCAGTAACAGGATCTGTGTGAACGCTGGCAGGGAGAGATCACAGCGGAAACAGCGGCTCAGGTGTTAGGAACAAACGCTGGGATATGATCAGGTCTTTCTTAAAGTTAAAAATATGTGTGTGTGTGTCTTAGCTGCAGAGCTGTTCCCTGTTTAAATCCTGAGATGTAAGCGATTGTTTCCTGCCTGTGTGTATATAATAACAATAATAACATATTTTTCTGGGGGTTATGTTTACTGTTATTTTCCTGACATCTGTTGTGTAGGCACATTTAACCAAATAATCTGCTTCAGAAGTAATAAATGCTGCGATAAAACATTCTCTATACACAAACATTTAAAGATTTTAATGCACTTTTAAGTGTTTGTAGTAACTTAAATCTTTCAATAGTTGTTAATTATAAATGAAATTTACACATTGGTTTCTATCACTGTAGAAAAATTAAAATCAAAAATGGTATTTTCTAATCCACAGTTTTAGATGCTTTAGTCATGTATCTGCAGTTGTATTGTGTAGCCTAGTGACAAGCAGGAATTTTTTTGTGACTTCATAAGAAAAAGAGCATGGAAACAATTAAACTTACACAAACAGAAGAAATGATGCAACATTTATCTTCATGTAACTTTCCAAGTTAATTGTCACTGCAACATCTCTTTCTGATGGAAGAAAGCTCCATTCTGTATGTGCTGATTTGGATTCTGTACAGGAGCTGTTGGGTTTTTTGCTTCCCGCAGTTCCTGTGTCTCCTTGGCTGCGTTTCTCCTGTCTCGAGGCATTTATTACATGTAAGATAGTTTTGTTCCTAAGCAGACAGCATGATGAACATCTTTTAAATGTACCTTACTATCTTTTTAAATATTGTGTTCTACCAGACTAAGGCATTCAGTATTTTCTCTGGGGGCTTTTTGTGATGTCCTGGTGCCACTTTGATTTCACACTTTAAGTGTGTTTCAACTTTCTCTGTTGCTGTTTCATCATCTCCTCAGAGCAGTGCCGTTCATTTTTGAAATTTTTAGTGGGCTGCCTTTAATTTCAGGTGTAATTCTCTTTGGTATTCAAGTTTCATCGTGTTTTCCAGCCACAGACATGAATTGTAACAATCTGTTGGTGAGAACAGGGCTAATAAATTTATTAAGCCTCGTTATTTCTTCTAATAGGTAGCAAAGCAGTGACCATCTGCCCCAATAATCTCTGCATCTGTTTCAGCTGCTACACCTGTGGTTAAAGTTCAGTTTCCATGTGGATTTTGTACCCAGTATGACAATTTATTACTCAACTTTGCTGTTTCCTGTAACCAAATAACTGTGCAGACCTTTTCCTTAGGTTCAGTTCAGTTTTTCTCTCATTTGTTTTATTGGTTCCCCTTTCTCATCCCCTCTCACTTGTATTTATTTTAGTTTTCATTAACCCCTCGACCTGTGTCCCCAGTCCATGTCCTTACAGACTTGAGTAACTCTTTCTTTCTAGTTCTTTGTGGGTTCCAGTTTCTGTTCTGAACTCTGATGGGCACCTCAGGTCCCAGTCATGATGTGTACTGAGATGACAATAGAAAAGCAGGCAGGAACAATATAATGACTTAGAGTTTAATATAATGTATACTTTTTTAGTGTATAATTTTTCATATGTTCTGTTTAGACTCTGAGACAGTGGTCATTGTTTGCAGCTCAAGACAGCCGTAGTATTTACTATAAAAATGTTCAGCAACTGTGTCTAATGTGCCTTGGTGACAAAAATCAGCGTCCTTTCTTTTAATAGTATTTCTTCTGTTCTATGCATGTCCACTTGAAAGCTTGGCTACTTCTTCTCTAAAGATTTAAGAATAAAGAAAACATTCTGTAGAGTCCTCTTTATTTGCAAAGATTGTCCCTGACACTTGGAGCTCTTAAATTCTGTAGGTGATGGTGGTGAATTTTGTGTGTAACACTTAATTTGTGCGTAGTGACCTGTATTCTGCTGCAGTAATTACACTCATTGCCTTCAGTATAATCTTTGTCCTTCAGTTAGGTGAGGAAAGCATAATCCTGTTAATGAACAGGGTGAGACAAGGAAAATGCTTTTGATTTGCATGTGGCATTCCTGGCAGCCAGCAAATTGCTTCAGATAATGTGCTTTATTAAACAAGTATGGCCTTGCAGAAAAATTATTAGGCCAATGCAATTGTAGAGCTATTTTTTTTCTTCTGTTTCTAAATGCATTTCTTTATTGTTACAGATATTTCAAGACTTCCCTTGCCAGCAGGTAAGTTCTCCTTTTTTCATTTATGTCTTGATGTGACAGCAGGCAGCTTTTAAGGGCTTGCTTACCATACAGTCATGCTTTTATATAATCAGAATATCGGTTCTTACTGGCGCTGTCATGGTACTTAGTCATGTGGGGATCTGAGGTCAAAACAAAACCTGTTGAGGTACAGATTTTTTTCCATTTAAATGGTGTATTTTGTTTGACAAGGGGAGGAGGTAACTGAGGTGTATTTATAGGCAGTTGTTAAAAATGTGTGTGAGATAGTTAATGCTTAAAGCGACTCAGCACAACGTGGGATACAGCTGGCAGGGGAGCAGATTAGGAGCAGCCACAAATAGTATCAGTGGTGGTTCAGAGGGACAATGTGCAAGGAAATGGGGATGGGGGTTTATGGATGTAAGGAATTTCCCCAGGTTATAGTAGGGAAGGTGTATAGCAGTGGTCACTTGGCTGGGGTCACAGGTGACTTGTGTCTGAGCTGCTCTATTGGACTCTTCTATCAGTGGTGTTTAGAAATTTAAAAAAATCCCTAAACCTGAAAAAAAGACAACAAACCCCTGCAAAAACACAGACCCCACCAAAAAAACCCAACCCTGCTGACCTGATTTTTAAAAATAGCATTTTTTGTTTATTGTTTGTTACATTTGGTCTTTAACGAAGTGTTACAATTCCTGCATTCATTTGTGCTGTGGGCTCGAGTTGTGATGCAGAGCTCAGAGTGAGGATGTCTCCTGTTCCATGGCAGATGGAATTTGTCCATTTATTCCTTGTTTGTAATGTGGAATCCTGACTGAAGTGCACTTTTACTCCTGGTTGATCAAGGGATTGGATATTTGGTGTTAGGCCTGCTGCCTTTTATCCTTGCCCTCTGCCTTGGTGATTTTGCTTATGTACCCATTCTTTCGTTTCTCCTTGCTGATATTAATACCTGCTCTGAAGGTAGCTGCTTTTTCCTTTTGGAATCAAATGGCAATTTCAATTAAAAGCTTGATAGCTGGTACGTTGCAGTCTTTTCCACAAGAACTTTAGAGCAGCTCTTCTGCAAAAAAAATTTCATGTTTTCTTGAAGCAGTGAAGAGAAGTCTTAATGTGAAAGCTTTCTCTTAAGGAAGACATCTTTAAAATGATTTTGAATGCTGAGAGTGGTTGTCAGGCAGGCAAGTGCGTATGGAAAATATTGGAAAAATAAATACCTGGTGTTTAGGTCGGGCTGACAGGAAGATAAGTATTGTTGTAGGGGGTTTTTCTGCAATTTCTAGGACAAGGATATGTGATGAAACAACTTCTGAGTTTATATTTGGGACTTGAAGAGTTTGGCTGGTGTGAATCTGAGTCACAATGAGATTATTCTTTTCAATTTGAGTCTGTGTGTGGGAGTGTCCTAATTGTACTCCTTAACTGTGTCTTGGAAGTACTGATAGAGGGCAGAAGTTTTCCCAGGATTTCCAAAGGATGAGCTTTTCCCATGGCATGGCAAGAGGCCTTTATAGAGGATATAAAAACTACTCACCATGGCTCACCCGTAGCAGAGATCTGGCAGTGCCCCCTGGTAAGGGAACTAAGGAAACTTGTTTTAAAATCATGCTTCAAACACTGTTAGAAGGGAAAGATGGAGTCCCACAGAGGTCTGAATTGTCCTGTGGTGTTACAGTATTTTTATTAATGACCATGAAAATGGACTTGATGTGCCTTTATCTGCCAGTAACACCAACACAAAGAGTTACGAGCACACTGGATGATGTGATTAAAATGCAAAAGAAATTTGATAAATTGGAAAAGCAGCCTGGATAGAAGATATAATATAATTGAATAAAGATGAGGTTCTGCATTCAGATGGGAAGTTTTAATCATCAGAACTCATCTTTGCAATAAATAATGGTATTTTCTTATTTCAGGTTTTGAAGAACTTTTTTCTCCTGGGTGCTGCTTTCAGCAGTGGACAATAGATGTCACTAGAAATGTTCTCACTTTTGCCACCTGGTTTTAGTGCTCTAAATTTTCATCATAATATGGGGAGATGGGGGCTTTTGCAATGTTTGAAGACTTTGCAGTAAGGAGGAGACTACTTCAGTTGGTGTCTTTACTGTCTTCTTTGAGGTTGCATTATACATAAATTTGGTATAGTCAGTGATATATCAAGGTCATCCAGAACACTTATTTCATAGCAAAACTTTGTAAAGAAGGATTGTTTCTGTGCTGGAGAATGCATTAGTTGATGAGGTCGTTAGTTAAATCATTACTCAGGAGAGTTATCCTGAATTAATCTGTATCCCTGCTTTGAAGTTCATGGGTAACTTGGGTTTTTACTGCCTTGTAATTGAGGCCATGGAGATGAGCTTAGAGGATTTTTGGAATGTGAACCAGGAGAGGCTTGGAGAACAATTTGCTAAAATTTTATAATTTCGAAGGTGGATAGAGAACACAGTTCTCCTGTCTGTAAGTGAAGTTCTCTTGCAACACAAGTGTGTTCACACATGCCTGGGGGCATGAAAGACTGGTTTCCTCTGGTAAATGCAGTTAAACTTTCTCTGTTGACACTGTTGGGGTTAAAAACAACTCTAGAACCTGTGTGATGTAGGTGACACTTCCTAAGAGCTGGTCTTTTGTTCCTGATCCTGCAGTGCAAATGTGTCTTCATTACCAGAATCAAGAAATAGTAAGGAAGCAAGAAACTGTATCAAAGAACTAGAGGAAAATAAAGACAAATATAAGAAACTAATATATACTGGATTTTTGGTTAAAAATTCAATAAAACATCATGCCAAGATTGAATCTCAGGTACAGTTGTTTTTCTTGATGACTCCTCCAGATAATAGCTGGTGAGTCAAATAAAATCTTGCTGACTCCTAGCATAAAGTATCGAAAAATTAAAAGGAAATAAGCATCCATTGCCTAGTTCTAGTTTCAGATATGCAGCACATTTTAAGTCTGATGGTTTTGTGTTCACTTTTTGCTGTATAATGTACAGTTTAGGTGAGCACAATTTGCACACTGTCATTGTTATCTTGAAATATTAAATGGTTTTATAACTATTTTTACTTCCAAGTCCTCATTTAGGACGAAAAGAAAAGTTACACAATTTCAGCTCAACCGAAAGTTGTTTCTGAATTAAAGGCATGTCCTCATTCAGTCTGTTGCTGTGTTTGGCCTTGCTGCTTACACTGGGCCTGCTCCTGATCCACTTACTGAAATCAGATTCATGTCCTGGCACTTTCCACAGCCTTGGAACAACCTCCTGCTACCCCTTCCTCTTACCCACTGGGAGGAGATGGGGTGTTTAATGCTGTGCTGTGTGATAGATCTCCCTTACCCTAAATCTGCACCTGCCTGTGTGATGAACCTAAATACAGCAACCAGAATTTCCAAAGCCCCAAAGGGTTGGGTATTTCCTATGATGTTAAAAGATGGAAAATTAAAAATTGGTTGAGGTATTGCTAGAGTTGCAGTAGGCAAGAATTGACAGAATTGAGGTTATGCAGAATTCTTAAAATAAATATTCACATGTATTACAGAGGGTAATAAATTATGCAACGATTATTCATGCAGCTGAGAATAAACTCAGTAGCATGAGCAGAGAACTGTTGATAATATCCCTGCTTAAAAGGGGGGAAAAGGTAACCAACTGTGTAGGCAGAAGTAAAAAAGTACAAAATAGTGGCTTTTTGATTTGTCACTTCAGTTTTAAGTAAGAATTAAATACAAGCTGCACTAAGACTGAACAGTTTCTCTCATTTCAGAATGCCTGGCACAGTGCTGAAGGAACTATACAAGGAAACATGCACTTTTTCTCTAAAAACTGTATTTTCAGTAATCCCTTCAAAAATCAAGCATTTTTTTCTTCTAGGAATCGTTGTGAATGTTACTAAGAATTCTGATTTTTATGCAACAGTAAACTTAATTTTCATATATTTTTAATGGCTTGGGTTATAATGATTTTATTTGTGTAACAAGTGTGGAACTGAAGACATCTTAGTTTATGAAATATTAGTGCTGTCAAGTTAGAATAGCTGCCAGCATGCCCTGTACAGCTCTGAAGATGTGAGAAGACTTTTCTTCTTTTGCTGCAGATGTCCTCTATAGCTTTAATTCTTTTCACTACCAGCGAGGCAGGTGCTATTTCTAGATTTCCAAACTCCGTATCATGAAACTGCTATTACTACTGGATGAGGTTATTGCTGACAAAGCTTAAATGTCACTTGGAAGAAGTTTTTCTTGTTATTTGTGCATTAGATCTTCCTGTTTTAAAATTCTGTTGAACAGTTTTAACAGGTTAATAATCTCTACCTCATAAAATGCATTTTCCTATTGTTGTACACCTCTGATATTTGGAAAAGCAATGTATTTATCCCTTGTAAGCTGTTGAATATCTCATTTTTTGTGTGGAGTGCCTGGGGAGATGACCACTAAGATCTTGACATAGAATTTGTGTATTTGCCAGCTTTTCCAGTGAAACTTTCTTGGCTTGTTTTGGCTGTGCTTTTGACACTGCCCTCTTCCCTGCATTCCCATCCATATTTTATGGCTAATTGCCCAGACAGGGCAAGAGCAACAGCATGGTTTGGTAAGAAAAATGTCTTTATTAATGAGGCTAAGCTAAGTAGCAGTGGTGAGGTGATGAGATGTATTAAACACCTCAAGAAATTGTAAGTTAGCTAAATTTTAGTGTTTTTCCTTTAGAAATTTAAGCCTGACAGTCCAGACAGTTTCCAGGCCATCTCACTGTTCATTTATTCAGTCCATAACTTCATCAGTTTGTCTATCGGGGTGTTGTCATGGGAGACAGTGTTGAAAGTCTTGCTGAAGTTAAGAGAAATGACAACTCTTCATCTGCCAAGTTTGTATTTTAATCAAAGAAGTTCATTACGTTGATCAGGCATGTTTCCCCTTCCATAAATCCATGCTGACTACTTCTGATCACCTTATTGTCCTCATTTGTTTAGAAATGGCTTACAGGGTTGTTTGTTCCATCACCTTGTCAGGAATGGAGGTAAGGGGGACCAGTCTCAGTCATCCAGACCCTCCCTTCCTCAAGTTCCATTTCCTTTCTTCCAGCTTTTGCCCCATTTGCCAGGGCAGTCTGTGAAATGATTTATAGTTAAGCAACTTGCCCTGGCTGCAGAACATTGCTTTTCTGGGAGTGTGTATAGGGATGGAGGAAAAAGGAGAGGGGGTAGAAGAAAAGAAGTTTCAATATAGAGAATTGAGGGTAGTATTATAAAAAAAAATTCAGGACATAAACCAGGTGTATTGGGAATGATGTGGCACCCCTGGTATCTGCTCTAGTCTGATTTGATGCTCAAAGAAAGCGAAATTTGATATATTGGTCACTTAATGGGACTACGACATGATTGCATGAGGAGGTGGGGAGTAAGATTTGATGATATGAAAGGTCCGTTGAGTCCTCTGCCCTGTGTCCCTATGAATGTTAACAAGCTGGATCAATAAAGTCTGACACTTCAAAATAAACAAAAAAGTCAGCAGTTCAGCACATTCCTCTACCATTTCCTGTCTGTAGTTCTGGCTCCCAAGGTTTTGGAGACATCCACACTGCTGTGAGGATTGTTCTTGCTTATTCCTGGGCAGTCATCTCAAAGTGGAAGAATTCCAGTAATCAAGGGTGCATCACATGCAAATGTATCACTTGAATGTATAGTATCTAAGATTTTTTTTGTTTGTTTGTTTGTTTTAATTTCTGGTTTAGGACAAATTGAAAATTTTTATCTGCTTCTTTAGAAATTGATATTACAAATGACATCTTTAGGAATTACGCTGTTTGGAGGGATAGGGGTACTTTTCCTAGGGAAAATTGTTCTACTACTTTTTGCAAGTGACAAAAAAAGGTGTGGCTGCTCCACCCTGGATAACTTGAAATACCCTGAATTACAGTTATGCAGCTCAGCTTTGAATGAAGGCAGCTGCTCATATGCCTCATTCTTTTAAGTAGTGTATGTGATTTTATTCCTAGTTTGGAAAGTTTGTTTTAGAAATAGTAAGATTATAGTCATTTTCTCGCTGAGAATGATGGACAAGAAACTTGAGCCTCAATGTCATGTGGGCACCTGGTGACGCTCCTCAGCCAGGTTTACCAGGAAGAGGCTTGTTAGTCTTTCATCTGAGAGGTGGGTAATTTATGTCTCGTGTAAATAAGGGTGTAGGGAATGGTGATCATCTAGTGCTTTATTTTAAACATCCTAACAGTTGGTATTCTTCTTAAAAAAAAAAAAAAAAAAAAATAGGCAGCAAGTTTTTGACAGAACTTTTGGACAAAATATAAAAGAAGAAAACCTTGGAAATTCTTCGGGGTTTATTTTTTTTTTTGTGGGGGAAGGGACACCTAGGACAGAAACTATTGAATCTGAACTACAGATTTTTGTTGGTACAATATCAGAGGAATTGCAGCGGAACTTAGAGCTCTGTACTACATGCTGTCAAAAAATAAATAACTTGTAGTAATGTTTTGCTTGGAACAGGATGCTTGTGTACTCTGAGAAGATGTTTACCTGTTTTGGTGTCAAAGGAATACAGAGCAAAAATGGTTCCTTGTGGGTTCTGTGCTATTTAGATATGGGTGGATATCCAGGACCTGGCAGTTCCCACTCAGCTGAGGCATTCCCTAAGTGAGGAAGGTTCACTGCACTCTGTACAGCCACATATATGTTCTTGCTGGCAAACTGGCTGGTGGTGACTGTGCAGAAACAGCTGGAGGGGTGTTGGTAAGGGTTATTCAAATGATGTACTTGGAGATCTGAATTAAAATTTTTTATGGTGATGCCTTAGGTTTTAACTGTCATAGTTTTGAAATCCTGTACCGCCTAGTGTGTAACTCTGAAGTTTCTTGTAGCCTGTTAACTTCTGCTCTCTCCTGCTAGGTAGACATCATAAAGCCTCTCCAGGCCTGCTCTCCAAGTACACCCAGACCGTCCTATGCCCAAAATGTGTAAACCAAAGCTTCTAAAATAGGGGTGAGCTTGGGGAAGCTGCATCATTAAGTGAAGGTTTAATTGAAGAATTTACCCTGATATGCAAATGAACCAGACTTATAAAAGTGTGAAGAACTCCTGAGCTGTCGTCCATCTTGGGGTCCATTTTTGGCAGTAGCCTCTGAGCTCCCCAGGGTGTACCTCTGAAGGCCTTTCAAATCAATACCTACCTTTATTCCCTTCTTCTTGTCTAGTCTCTGTTTTTTAGGTGGCCATTTCAGGCATCACTGGACTCTTCCAAAGTTACAAAAATGGGACATTGTATGGTTGCAAATTTTAGAATGACTTTTTAAAAGGGTTTTTGGTAAGTGGTTGGTAATTTCAGGATTCTTTTTTACTTTCATAGCAGGTTTTTTGGTTCATAAAAGTTTTTGGATAGGCAAGTTAGGCGATGTGTAACTGCTAAGAGTGATTGGAGAATACATCTATCTTCTTTTACAGGAGAAAAATCCAGAGCAGAGCCAGCCTCGCACATGGAGGCCAGTGAGCTATAACCAGGGCATCAGGATATTGGGAATGAGATTCTGTTGCTCCTTTACAGCACACAACCTTCAGTGGCAGTCACTGAAAGTGTCTTGCTCTGCTGCAGAATTACTTAAGGAGAAGATGAAATTTGGTAAACTGAAGAGTCCAATAATCATGGTACCTAAATATGTATTCTTTAGTCTGTTCTGCTGATGCCTGTGATGCATTCACTCTGTTTTTATACAACTGTTCCACAGAAAGTGCAGTTTCTGTGAATTTCTGTAACCCCTTGCTGTAGTGTTGGAGTGTGTTACTACCCCGGCTTTTCACAGCAACAGCTATGGAGTAAAGGAAGGGTGGGTATGACAGTGTGACTGAAAGAAAGAATCTGAATATCAAGCTGGATCTTGTATAGTTGGCTTATACAAAATGTTTGTGTGTGTTTTGTTCTGCAAGACCTGGGCTGGGAGTGGCTTGGGATCTTCTCCCAAAATACACATGAGCTTGTTTGAAGAGGAACATCAATGACTACAGTGAACCAAGAGGAAAAACATTGCATGGTGAACTTTAGTCAACTATTTTGTTGTAAGTTACGCCTAAAATGACCATAAATAAAGGATTATATGATCTTTCCTTTAGTTTATTTTTACATCCTTGACAGCTCTTAATGTATGGTTTGAATGCTCTCCTTGTGTCCTTAGCTCATAACTTACTTGTGCTGTCTTTGTTTGCTCAGCTGAAGAAAGGAAGTAATAACAAAAATTGTTACCTATGGCTCTCCCCCGCTTTCCCTTTTTATTTTCAGAAGTTTAAGAACATATTTAAGAAAATATCCCATCACCTTATGATAACTGTGGTGTCTCTCGCAGGCCTTTTCCCTGGGGATCACTAATTTGAATATGAAAAACAGCAAAAATTATTTTGTCAGGTATAAAGCTGATGTTCTTCAGGTTTTCATATAGAAGGGTCAAACTTAACAACAAAAAAATCTGTTCTTGTAGCAAGTACATTTTTCCTCAGGACTTCACTCTGACAAAAGGTCAGGATAACAGAAGTGGGCTGTTAAATGCCTGCGCTTCCATTAGCGGGCTGGAATTACACTTGAGATGGATGTGAAACTTCCTAAGAATTCTTATATTGTTTAACTCTGGCTCAAAGATGTTTTCCAGATTATATCTTCATGCACTAATTATTCCTTTAAGATCTTTAAAGTTTCTAGTTATTATTGTCCATTCAGATGACTTACTGGAATGGTTTCACATGGTTTGGTTTTTTTTTTCATGGCAGTCTGTGAGAGTTATCTGTGATAACTCTTTTTGTGAAAGGTTTAATACAGAGAAATACTGGAACTGTATTTCCAGGATTAATAGACTTTATGTTGTGATTCACATTGTCTTCAGATGTCTTAGTGGAGCAAATTTTCAAGGATTTGAAGAGCAGCTTAACTAATATCTCTGATCTCTACTACAGATCTCTGCTTCTGTGGTGACAGTGACAGGACCTGAGGGAATGGCCCGAAGCTGTGTCAGGGGAGGTTTAGGTAGAATATTAGGAAAAGATTCTTCACCCAGAGGGTGGTTGGGCACTGGAACAGTTCCCCAGGGAATGGTCACAGCACCAAGCCTGGCAGTTCCAGGAGTGTTTGGACAACACTCTCAGGCACAGGGTGGGATTGTTTGGGTTGTTCTGTGCTGGCCCAGGAGTTGGACTCAATGATCCTTGAGGGTCCCTTCCAACTCAGGATATTTTATGATACTAGTGAAAGGTTAGAATGCTACTAAGGCTTTTAGTCCCAGTAAAAAATTATTGATTGATGAGCACTGAAATTCCTGCTGACTGTTCCCTGGTCATCTACATGTCCTCCAAGAGGTGGAGTAAAATGTATTATTGAAATTTGAGGCTTTATGATAGAGAAGGGTGATGGAGCCCAATGATGCAGTGAGATGTTAGAGGCAGTGACTACCACTGAGGTTCTGGGAACATCAGTAACATAATTATTGAGATTTTTATACAGAATTCCTTAAGGTAGGGTATTATATAGAAATTTTAAGGACAGTGATCAGGCTTTGTCTAATGACCTGCGTCCTTCAAAACTTGAGGGGGTGAAGGAATTCTGCCCTTCTACCCCAAGAGAGACGTGACTTAAGTAATTCCTTGAACATATTTAACATATTAAGATGACAGTTTCACATCATCTTCTGCAATTTAAAAATTCTTACTGCACATTTATTTCAGGGTTCTTGAACTTCCCTACTCCCAGTTTAAATTTATGACACTTATTCTTCACATCTGTGTGGCAGCACAGGGTTTATATTCTTCCTCTGTTTATGCATTCACTGATGTTTTTTGGTTTTTTTTGTCCTGGTCTCATGTTCACTTAAAAGCTGTAGTCCTGACTCTTGGTTGAAATGCATCAAATGGGGTTGTGAAGAGCAGTACCAGAGGTTTTTTGGAAGCTGTGTTTTGCAGCTCAGAACTGCACAAGAGGTGAGCTCTTGGCCCTGTCCGATGCTGTTACATGCTGACAGTGTTGGCCCTGTGATGTTTGGTGAAGTAGGTCATTCAGGCTGCCATCAGAAAGGGGTTTTTTATGTTTTGTTTATCATCTGAAGGCATAGGCTACTTACTTAACATCCTTTCTTCAGATCTGAAGAAGGGCTGTGCCCAAACATCTCTTTCCCAGCTGTATCAGTTGGGTTTGTACATCTTGGTCTTGCCTACTTTGATTTTTATGACAGCATTCTTGCACGTGTGTTTTCAGCTTCACCAAAGCGCTTCCTTTTGTGCTGAAGTTGTCAAGTCAGTGGATAAAGTTTACTTCACTTGAAGCTCAGCTGAGTTTGGAGCTACAGAGCAGAGGTTGCATTGGTCTGCTCATCAATTTACTGCTATGAAAGGATGCAGAGAGGGGATATGTGCTGCCTTGGACACACTGAATGCTGTTCCATCCTGTTTCACAGCTGGTTACCTCAAATAAGTTGAGCTGCATTTGGTGGTGAGCTCGTGGAAGCCTTTTTTAAAATGAAGCAACAAGTTCTCGTGTTTCTGAGCTCTTTGATACCACTCTGCAGGCATTTTCCTAGGTAAACAGAACTTGTTCAGCAGAACTGTGCAGTCTTGTGTAACTGGAGGAGCAAATGAAGCTATTTAAGGTGGTGGATTTTGCATTGAATGAAAGATTTTGTGTTAGCTGAGGATGACCTTTGATTCCCTGTAACAACATAAAATGACAGCCTGAGGAGCTGCTCCTTGAAAGTTTATTGCTGTTCTCATGAAGCAGCGATGTAGCTGAAAGCTCCTGAAAAGTGTATGTCTCTTCTTGGTAGAAAATAGGAAGAGGGGTGATTAAATTGAATAGGAATTGAATTTTCTGTGGCTTAGAGGCTCAGCTACAGCTGGCCTCTACTAGAGGTTCTCCTAAACAAAGCATCAAACTATTTTTTGGAATTTTTCAATCCAAATTTTGCTGATTACAAAGGGAAAGGGGGATTTGTGCCTATTTAACAATATTTTCTTATTTTTTTTAAATAGGCTTTTCTTTGCTTAATGGCTCAGGCACAGAATTTGCTTGGTTAAAAGAGCAGCCATAATGTTTATGTTATAAAACTTTAAAAAGATGTTGTGTAAAAATTAATAATTTTTAATTTTCTGTTTTCATAAGACTTGAAGGGTATCAGCACTGGCTTGTTGATTTATTCTGTGACTCTGGAATTTTAAACTTAAATAGCTCTTTGTTTTAGCTATAAGAGTTTGTTTATACATCAGGGATTTATGCTATGCTCATCCTTCACTAAGAAATATGATATGAACTGTTCCACCAGTGTGTTTTCATATATAAATGGAATAATACTGCATTATTGTGAGGTCATGGGTTACTGTTTTATTCAGTTTGTAATGGCATTTAATAGTTTGGGAGTCTGAGGAGTTGCTGATGTTGTATCTGTGGTTTATGTAACACTGGGAGTCAGGTACAAGTTTTTGCTAAAAAGATGTTTGCAACTAAAAGTGTTTTGGTGAGCTGTTGTTCTAACTTTGTATTTGGCATCTGGAGAAGAAGCAGGACAAGGAAGACATGTCCAGATGACGCCATTTCTGGTAAATAACTGGGCCCTACGTGACTGCACAGCTTTCTTACTTTCTTTTGTGTAATTGGTTCTTAGATAGATGAGAGAGAAAGCAGCCCAGATACACTGAGAAGAGACACTGAAGAGATTTGCTGACCCATAAACAACTTCATTTTCCTATATCCCTCTCAGAAGATGTGGCTAATTATTTCTAGGTTATCCTTGAATTGATAAAGGTGGGTTTGAAGAAATATTTGTAAGGTCAACTGATCCACTCATGGATCCCTTCCACTGAACAAAAGTAATCCTCACAGAATGCAATTCCTTTAAACAGCATCAAAGGGCTGGGGTCCTTCCCCTTCAGATACCTTCTACTGTGTTTACCTCATAAATGGAAGGTTTTCACCATAAAAAAAGGGAAGTTTTATAAGGTCAAGAAAGGTTCTGGTGACCATTTGGATTGCTTTGTCTTATTCCTTCTCCAGTCACCCCACATCAGAGAAGCCAAACTGATAAGTACTGTGAATCTGTCACAGACCAGAATGATCAGATTTTGTTTTGCAGTAAAATAAGGAATACTATGTGTAGGATTCACTTTTTCTCTTTTTTTCACCTCTTCTCTCCAGGTCTCCATGAAGCATATTTTAGCTTTATGAACTTCTCAAAGAGGTCTTGAGGATATAAACGGTTTTGTTGGGTCGATTTTTTTTGTAAATAGCCTAGAACAAGAAGAAACAGAGATTTTGAATCAGTGTCCTAAGGAAGAAGTAATTTTAAACCTTTTTCAGCTTTCATGGCATCGACTTTATCCTTCTCTACAGTAAAGCCTTCAAAAAGTAAATGGAAGCAAGTGGGAGATGAGTGGCTTAGTCCACCCACAAGGAAATCTGCTACAGTTTTCATGCCTGAAAACTAATACAACCCATATGGGTTTAAAAAAATGGCTAGTCTTTATTTATGGAATAATAAAAATAAAGTTAACTTAGTCCTTTTAACACCTGGTGTCTTAACAGCATAGGCTGGGAGGCTGCATTGCTGTCTGCTCTGCTGCACAGCATCACAGGATCCCTTGGGATGGGGAGGTATGGGAAACCTCATTAACACTGCATTCCTCCTGCTCTCTCCCAACACTCTGATCTGTTTTTCTCCCCACCTCACTACTACCAATAGGTTAAGATTTGAAAATAAAACCAGTGAATTCTGTCAACTACTATTTTGAAATGTACCTCAAATGATCATAAGGCTAAACAGGTGACCGTGGTCCAGAAGGTCACAAAGTGTTGTTTTAAAACTCTGCACTTTTTGGGAATACCAAAGATTATCCTACTATTAAGCTCACCAAATGGAGAAATATAACAATAAATTCAGTATTGGGCTGATTTTTTTGCCAGAAGAATGTCTTAAGCAGAGATCCTCAGCAGTTTATATGTTAGAATGAGTTTATGTAAGTGCTCTTTATCTTTTTTCTTCAGGAGAAAAATGGCCTGATGTATTCTGGAGCATGGAATTAGAGTTTGCTCATATTGCAAAGTCTAAAATGAATTCACAGAGGTGATGCTGCTTCTCAGTTGTGCTGAATCATTTCTGTTGAAAAACTGGGCTTGGATTTTGACACTCAAAGTAAAATACCATTATTCTTTCCGTTCTGCCTGTCAGAATGCTCCTAGTTAAATAAGAAGGACCATCTCTGGTGGCAGGATAATGATGACGGAGCTTCTCAGTCTTCAGAGACCCTTGGAGGTCATGAAGCCCATCACCCTGTTCTCCTCTGTGCCCTTTGGCAAAGGGTGTTCAGGAGGGCACTGAGCTAGAGAAGGTGTGGGTGGGAGGGGAAAGGGGTTGCTTGTGGGCAAGGATGATAGATTTAGAGACCAGGTAATCCAAGGCAGATTTCCAAAACAGCCTTAGCAAACCTGAGTTTAGAGTAAGGCAGAGGTCAGTTGTCGTTTCGGATTTGTTGTAATGGCAGTGCGCCATTTCTCAGTAGTTCCTGTGAACAAAGATGATGCTTATGTGACTTTGGCTAGGGGAAACTTAGGGTAGATAATACTTTCCATTCCTAAATAATGCATATACCCAAAGAATAATTAGAATAATTAGAAAAAAAACCCACAAAGAACTAACTTGAGGGAGTGAAGATGAATGAAGATTATGGTGCAGTTACAGTGTCTGGACAGCATGTTTGGGGAATTCTGGATACTAATATGGAAAGCAAATTAATTTGGATGCAGAAGATTGTCACTTGATCAGTAAAAATGTTTTAATTTTTAGAACATTAATCAGGTGCTCTCAGCTTTACAGGCTGCAATTGTCATGGTAGAAAGCATTTGTGGCTTTACCAAAAAAATCCTGCACTTGTCCTGAGGGTAAACTTTGTTTGAAAACTTTATCAGCAAGATGAATGCAGTGAACTCATCTTCCATCTCCTACATGAATATGCAGATCTCCTTCAAAACAGTGCCTTTGTTCTTCAGCTTCTAGTAATTACTAGAGGGATAAACAGTAGCCCACGAAGTGGCTAAGACTATGAGTTATCGAGTCCAAAATAATAATAAGCATCACCATCATCATCACAGAATGGTTTAGGCTGGAAGGGACTTTCAAGATCATCTACTTCCAACCCCCCTGTTATGGACACAGTCACCTTATACCAGACAAGGTTGCTCAAAGCTCCATCCAACCTGGCCTTGAACTCTTGGAGGGATGGGGTATCCACAATTCCTGTAGATGGGTATCACCATCCTCATAGTGAAGAATATCTTCCTAATACTTAATTTAAACACCTTTCAGTTCAAAGCCATTCCTCCTTGTCCTACCGCTATGTGCCCTTGTCAAAAATCCTTCTCCAGGCACTGGAAGGGGCTCTAAGTCTCCCTGGAGCTTTCTCTTCTCCAGGCTGAAGAATCCCCACTCTCTCATCCTGTCTCCAGGGCAGAGGTGCCTCCAGCCCTCATGTTGATGTCATTGCAGTGCTCTGGGCTGTAGCTCTTCATTTCTGTTATAACAAGTGAATGGGCTGCTCTTGTCTCTCTTGGAGATCTCTGTTGCTGGTAAGTTCATCTGGTGGCTGAGGTGTCACAGAAGAGGAACTGAAAAGCAAATTTCTGTTCTGCTGTCGAACACTGCTCTGGTACCAAGCTGTCTGTTTTCTTCACAGTTTCCAAATCCTGAGCTCAGTTTTGTTTCTCAGGGCAATGGAATTTGGACAAGTATTCTCTGTTTGGTTCTGTCCTGGTCCCCTTCCCAACAGTGCTCCAACTTGCCAGCCAGTTTGATCAAGATTTGATGAATAGAGATATTAACTGATGCAAAAATAATTGGTTGAATAGCAGAGAGTTCCTAATGATGCCATTTACTGAGGGAGAAACTGTGGTCAGTTCTGTGCTGATGAGACCTCTGGGACACCCCAAGGAGCTCTGGCTCTGGACATAACTGTGGAGAAAGCCAAGGTTTGCTGGTTTGTTTGATGGATGTTTTAGATCTTTATTTTTGTTTGGATAAGCGTGAGTGGAAAAAATTAGACAACCTTTTATGTGTCTCGTTAAAAAAAACCCCAAAACCCAGAACAAAACAACAACAAAAAAAAACCCCAAACCAAAACTGTTTAACCCTTTGTTTCCCCAAAGCTTCGTGAGTTTTGAAGGCGAAGTCAATAGGAGACAGGCTCAGCACTGCAAGGAAAATTAAAATGAAAACGAAATACCTGGATACATTTGAAAAAATGCTTCTTTTTTCCTCCCCTTACCTTCCAAAAGCTGATGCTGATAGTCAGTAGTCTTTAAAAGCAGGCTGAAATTGAGCAACCAAAGTCATAGTCACAGCAGAGAAGTCTAAACTTGAATTTCCTTGGGGCAAAATGCCATTTCTTAGCTGACCTTGGCCTGTCTGTTGTTATTGGGGTAGTCTGAACTTTTTTTCTGGTTAAAATGTGTGCTTCAGGAAAATGGCCAGTGCTTCTACATGTTCTTAGTAAAGACTTAAGCATTCTTTTTCTACAGTAAGTATTTTTTTAGGATTTTCTTTGATAGTTGGTATCATCATCGCTTACACAGAGACTACTATGCAGATACAATCAGTGTGTGTCAGCAAATGCATCTTACACAACAAGAACCAACGTTCCTGTTCCACAGCCCTAATTTCTGACAGATGTTTCTTACCTCAGTAAATTGTAAATCTGATTGGCATTACTTTAAACAGATTACTTTACAGAAATGCTACTCAGATACCTACTTGATGAGCAGTATTTATAAAATGTTGTAAATACTCAATATTAAGTGTACTGGAGATGTATTTAACTTTTCAAGTTTGTTTTTTACTTTGTGCCTTGTCTGTTGCTCCATCCCTGCTTGCCTTCCTCTCTGCAACTTGGAATTTTGGGGTTTCTGAATATCTCCAGGATATAAATTTTATACTTTTGGCCCTTTTTTTTTTCTGCGCAGAAAAAGATTATCATGTTATTTGAAAGAGGAGAATGAGCATATGTCTGCTGTGTACTTCTTACAGTAACAAATAGATATTAAGTATTTATTTAAAATCTTAGCATCAAGGAAGCACTTGGTTTATGTGAAAAAATACATATTGAGAGTGTAAAATTCTGGATAGCTTCTAAAATTGAATAAAACAATTCTTATGCTATGAAGTACTTAGTTTTCACCTTCATTTTGTAGTCTAATACAAAACCAAGAAGGTATGTCCTTGAGAAGAATGAATATAATACTGGTATTATATGAGCGGGCAGTATCTCTTGACACTTGGATTGATAATCTGTATTAGCCTCATCTGTTAAAAGTGTAAAGAATACAGAGAGTCCACACATTCTGTTTATTAAAACTGTCCTTGGCAATGCACTTACCAGTTGATATTTAAACGGTTTTGTTTTCATGAATAGAATTTAATTTAGACCTTCCCCTTTTTACCTCTTGATTTTTTAATCTGTTTTTCTGGAAAACATTTTCTTTTTATGGAAGAAACACTTTTTTTTAAAAATATATATTTTTCAGCCTAGAGCACAGATCAAACCAATTTAAGGAAAACTGAAGAAGAATCTGCAGCTTTCCTTTTTTCTAAGGAAACAAGTCTGACTTACTCAAG
Organism: Dicrurus megarhynchus; assembly: GCA_013399195.1. Taxonomy (NCBI): domain Eukaryota; kingdom Metazoa; phylum Chordata; class Aves; order Passeriformes; family Dicruridae; genus Dicrurus; species Dicrurus megarhynchus. The sequence continues at coordinate 554,733 of VXAD01002024.1, forward strand.
GTCACCAAGGAAGCCCATGGCAGAGCTGGATGTGTAAAAGCAGCTTTCCTGCCCTGCCAGCTGCAGTGTTGAACCAGAGAGGCACTGAGCCTGTCTGTGCCCCTTCTGTACCCACACAACTACAGCAGTTGGGGGTTTAAATATTACTGTAGCATGTTTTGCTTTATTATTGAAGGTAAATGTAATCGACCTTGTCCCTGGAAGTGTTTGTCTGTCTGTGTAGCACTGAGGGGCTTGGAAAACTTCATGGTGGGGGGAGGAAGGCACCCAGGCATGTCTTCAGTTCCCTTTGGCTTTCTTCAGCCCCAGAAAGAGCTTTGTGCCTGAGCAGTGATGCAGAACATCTGATGGGCCTGGTTGTGCCCTAATCTCTCTCTCTCTCTTTTTTTTTCCAGTGAATATTTTTTCTCGTTTAAATAGAGAAGCAGACAATACTTAAATGCAGTTGCTGCTTCTTTTCTTCTTCTTTTTTTTTTTTTTTTTTAAATCAAGAATTTTGACATACACCACTAATTCTGCAAGGCCGGTCAGTATACTGAGAAATGAGATGGCAGTAAAGAATGGTAATTAAACAAATGCTGTAGACGAGTGCATGCTGCTACAAGTAGGCAGATAGGTTAAGTTGAAGGCTGCCGGCTTTAGATTAATTCCCTTTTGGTTCTAGTCTTGGATAAGCTTTATGCCTTACTGCTGAGGGCTGGGAGTGAGAAGAGATTACCATGGAATATATAAAGAGCTTTAATGACAAGTATGAGTCTTGTTCCTGTTGATTTTAATACGTATTTTAGCTGAATCAGTTATGTATAATTTTTGTGAAATACTTTGCTGTGAGTAAAAGGGATATTTGCTTTATTTCCGCATACACATTCTGCCTGGATGTGTGTTTATTATAAACATAGGCTTTTGCAGTGTTTATACTCACCATTTTAGAAGAAAACTGTTTGTAAGCAGTTTTGATGTTAGGTGCTGCAAAGTTAAGAAGAAACAAAGGCCATTCACCATCTGGGGGGAATATTTGAGGTGACCTTTGCCTTCTGATGAGAAGTGAATAAAGAAGCCCCGGGTTTAGAGGGGGCTGGATGTGGCACTGAGTGGGGACTGGCGTGGGCTGCGATATTCATTCTTTAAGGCAAAGCAGCACTGCCAGGGTTCTTCCATCCATAATCTCGTGGAGTGAGGCAAGTGCTGATGGAGGGTGTGACCCCAATTCCTGTTGAGTTTGGGGAAGTTTTGCAGGGCTCATAGGAAAGTTCCCGTGCGCTTATAGGGAAGTTCTGCTCTTTCAGGATGCCTGGCGCTTGTGTCAGTAAGCGGACACAGCAAATGTATAAAAGCGATGGCAGAACGCGGGTGCGGGAGGGGAGGGAGCGGTGCGGGGCAGCCGGGAACAGGAACATCAGCGGCGGCGAAGCGAGGCCGGTCCGCAGCCGGGCTGGACGGCATTTCCAGCGCTGCGTCTTTGCGCAGAGGGTGAACCGGAGGCTGCCGGGCGCGGGCAGCAGACGGGGATTAGCATATTAATGGCAGCCGGGTAATCGCCTCCCGCCCCTGCCCGCCCTCCTCCGCAGGGCTCACTCCGCCTCGGCACCGCTCCCGGGGAGGAGGAGGACGAGGACGAAGAGGAGGAGGAGGTGGATGATGCTCCGGGGCGGGGGGAGATGAGGCAGCGGCGCGGCTTCCCCGCTGCGGAGCGCGCTGGAGCCCCGAGCGGGCCGGGGGACCGCGCTCCCCCCGCAGCCAGGTGAAGCCGCACCGCCCCGGGGAGGGCCGGGGCTCCCTCCTCTCCCCGGGATCCGGCACGTCCAGGCGGCTCCAGCCTCCCCCCGCAGGAGCCCGGAGCGCTGAATCGGGACATTGTGTGCCGGAGCTGGCCGGCATCGAGCACGCTCTGTGTATGTGGCTGCTGGAGGTGGCCGGGCAGCAGCCCCCGAGGCGGGCAGGTGCGGGCTGCATGGAGAAAAGCGGCTGCAGCCCATTCCCCATGTGCTGGGCTAAAGGTACACCGATCTTTTATTTATATATGAGTGTGTGTGTATGTATATATATGTATGTATTGCCCTCTCCGTCTTAATTTAACGTTTTACCACCTGTGGTTCTATGGGTTTTTTTCCTATCAAAGCCAAGCTAGAAAATAAAATATTCTGGTCATGCGCTTGCAGTGCGGAGCTGCCCCTCCGCAGGAGCTGCTTCACCTGACAGCTGGGATGCTTCGAGATTTTTTTTTTTTTTTCCTCTTTCTGCCTTTAAAAATGATTTGGAATGAAAAGACCGCTCGAGCTGTTTGGTTTGTACTTGCACTGATGTGAGGATCTGATGGCTTTGTTTGTGATCTTGGTATGTTTAAAGCTACTGCGAAGATGACTCCGCTTTCACTCACCTTTTAGAAGAAGTTTTTAAGTGTCTGATCCTGATTGTAGGGAGCGTTTACAGTGGAAGACTCACATCTTTTTACTTGATGTCTCCGAATTTGCTACCCCTATTATCCACCCCCAAACCGAGACAATAAGTAGCCACAGAGCATGAATTTATTACAATGAGAGGGTTGCACTTGAAATTGAGGCTTAACAATAGTTAGATGGATATGGGAAAGTCATTCACGTGATAATCTTAATTTGCACCCCAAGACATTAACATTTATCGTATTATCATCTGGACGGTATTTGTATATTGGAGTTGTGGGTGTGAGTTTACAGGGATTAAGGTCGAAATTCTGTCAGTAGTCAAAGAATCAAATCTTCCTTAGATGGAAAACAACTGTAAAAGGTTGAGTGTTGCTGGTTGTAAGCATAGCTTGCCTCGTGCTCGCTTTCATTTCAATGTACTTTCTTTTTTGGAAGAGAAACTGGCAGTGAAGTATTGCGTCACCGTAATCTTGGATCTCGGACAGCCAGTTACTTCAGAAGTTCAGGGCAAACGTATCTGAACTCAGGATTTGATAGGCATAGCTGTAGGCATAGCTGATGATCAGTTGTCTTGGGAAAAATAACATTACATTTATTTACAATTGTTATTGTCTCATGATTAGGAGGACACACGAAGAAGCATTTAACATTGTCTTTGTCGTGCCTGTTTTCTGCACCTTGCAGAAATGTTCAGGCTAAACTAGTCTTTGCCACGCATTGACATATTACAGTAGCACACAGAGTAGAAGTGACTTAGAAATGGGAGAACTTGGAACACTGCACCCTGTTCTCAAAAAGTGCAGAACCTGTCAGCTCACTGGGGAATAATAGTTCGTAAACAGTGAGTAACGGTAGCTGGAAACAAAGCTAAAACACAGTGTGCTTTGCTTTTAGTAAAACTTGTTTACCGTGAAGGGGTAACAACAATGCCAGATCTGCGTACCATAAATTGGATAACAAAAGTATTGGATGAAATTGGGATTCATCTCCTTGGACTATTGTGAGGGTCAGGATGAAGGTACCTCCTAGAAAGTAACTTTTAAAACTAGGGAAGAAAAATCTTCTGAAAGCAAAAGCAAGTTTTTGCCATCTGCTGTTAAGGCTGGTTGGTATTGAGGTATCAGTTTTCTCCCCCCTACTCCAGTCCCAGAGGATGCCCCCAGCAGGGCTGGGGATGGCTGCACTGGGCCACGATAAAAGGTATTGATTCCCCCCCACCCATTGCAGCAACTGATATGAATGAAAAATGATCCCACCTCTTCCTCTGGTCGCCTGTGGTCTCAGAATATAACTTCAGGGAAGATTGCTTATCTATCCCCTCAAAATACGGAGAGCAGCCCTGTAATCTCTTGTTTTTCGTGTTGCGGGGAGAAGGGGGACACTGGGAGTTGCATAAGAGGACAAAGGCACCAGGATCTTCACAGCTGCCAGTTGTGATGATTTCTAGAAAAAGCTACATCACAGCCTCCCAAAAAAATAGGACAGATGAGAAATAGCTTGAGCTATATTTATCATTGAATGGTGGCCATGCCTTAGTCGATGATTACTCTGTGTACTGTTCACCGGCTTAACCTTAGGGAAATGAGACGGATCTGGCCTACTTTGATAAGGGCTGTGAGATATCTGCAGTCCAAGAAAGGTAATATATTAATGAGAGAACCATTTAGTTCTGATGTCTTTATGCCGGCTCTTTGGTTTTTCTGCTAAAGCTTCAGGTTACCTGTAGCAAAAACTGATAAAACTTTTAAAGTATTTTACAATGTCTTAAAATGTTATCTTGATGTGTATGTTTTATTATCCATAACTTCTTTCTAAGTGCTCTGTTCTCATTTGACTGGGACAGATTAAGCTTTCATTGTACCAGGTGGGATCTCAGCAAATGTTTGTTCTTTGAAAATTCTTTGTAATGTTTCAGTGAGTCTGTGTTCATACAGAGCTTCCACTTTTTTTTAGCATTCTTAAATCTGAAATTGTCAAATCTTCTTAGCGATAGCGTGGGATGACCTAATTGCAGCCAATTCTGTGGCTCTGCCTGTCGGGCTACACCAGAGAATAAGATATTTGCTTTAGAAAGTATTTGTGTAAATCTGTGTTGTTGGTTTTTTTGCCTCCTCTTCACATCTAAATCTAATCTAAATACCGTTACTGAATTGAATAATTTAGTCTGGATCTGCACACTCCAGATTTGAGGGTATTCTGATGGGTGAATGAAGGGGAAGTGTGTATTTTGTTACTAGTGCATTTCTTCTCAGTAAGTCTGTAATCCTTTAGTAAGGGAAGGAGTAAGACATTTTTGGCTGCTTCCTCCCTCCCATTAAGTAATTTGAAACTTAAAAATCTTAGGTCTTGTGGAACAATCATCCTGAAGCTCAGTTTAAACTTCGGGGGATGCTGAAGTGGGTGTCTTGATCCCTGAGCAGTCACTACTCCTTTCCCAGCTAAATGCTGAAACTTTGTGATGGAATCATACAGGGATTTTTTCTTTCTGCCTGTAACAGCAGATTGGAAAGAAGTCATGGATCATTAAAGACTTTTCTCTAACATCTCTGAACTTTGTTAAGATCATTAATATCATAATGTGTTGCACTTTGACTTAGATACTTTTGCTGGTGAACTTTTTTCTTGTGTTTCCTGTGAATTCCTGCCATTTTAACCTTACACTATAACTAGGTGAAAGCAGTGTAAACGTGACAGCCAAGCGAAGTGTGGCAGCTCTGCTATAGGTCAGTGAATTATCCACCCCAAGGAGGAGGAAGTTACTTGAATACCTTCCATCTGAAGAGCTCTATTTAGTCATTAATGAACAGTTAACTGATGTAGTTCAATGTGTGCCATGTGAATTGTTAGTGCAGGGTGACCACGGTCCTTCAAACTAACATGGAAAGTCTATACTGGCTTAATAGAATTAAGCCAAATTCAGTCAAAAACCTTGTCTTGATTAAAATAATTATTAAAAATTTTAACCTGTGTTGTGAAATGTGTCTAATTTACTGGGAAAGAGTTTTGCCCTTTCTATTGCAAATTTTGCAATCTTTTTTTAAAAAGAGAAGCAGTTCCAAGTTAAATGTTGTGGGTTTATTTTCTGGTGAGCCCTGCTGATTCAGGGGGTGTGTTCAGATGGGACCTGCTTGAGATGTGTTGAATATAAGCAAGACAGTTGGATGCATAAGAGAAAAGTTCAGAGCTGTTTCTTCTTCATCTCCGTGTCATAAATCTCTGCTGTTTTGCTAACAGAGTGATAACTTTCAGTCCAACAGTCCCTTAGGTTTTTAGGTGATAGGTGATGACTAAGAGGGACACGGTGGTAGAAAACGGAGTAAGGGAAGTTGCTGATACCCTGTAGGTTTCAACCTGAAGGTTGTAGGCAGGTAAATAATTTCTAAAACCAGATTTCCTGCTTCTTTGACACAGACACTGTGTATGTACCATAGAGACATAACTGCTTTTGTGTATAGGGAAAGGAAAAAAGCCATTCTGTTTGTGTGAGTGTTCCACTGCATCTTCACAGTGGGCTTCAACTGAAGTGACTGGAGGGAAGCACCTGCTCTTGCACTTTTTATATATCCATAGGTGCAGTTTAGGAGTGACCTTAGGTGCTTTTTCCTTGGTGTCTGGGGGCATTACAACTAGGAAAAGTCTGGTCAGTCATTTGACTGTGTTCTTGACTGACTACATGGGCTACATCATCCATTTCTTTCTGAATTGAAAACTTGCCTAAACTTTTGTTAAACTTACTATTAACTTTGTAGCTTCTTGGGCTGTGAGACTTGCAAACCATAAAAAGCATCTCTTCAAATCCTGGGCTTTTTTTGAGGTTTTTGTAGAAGGAAGAAAAATAACGTTAATCTCATCAAACCACTAATTTTCAAAGGCAGTTGAAAAAAGTTCATAGAATCACAGAAAGGTTTAGGCTGGAAGGGACCTTAAAGATCATCTGTCTATTTTCAACTTCCCTGCCATGGGCAGAGACACCTTCCACTAGACTGGATTGCTTAGTATCATATTCCTGATATGCCTGTGTATATTTAAAGGTGGAATATAATCTGGAAAAGCAAGGGGGGTTCTCCCCTTCAGTGTTACAGCACAGCATGCGGTAGCTCAATATTCTTAAAAGTATAGGAACTATGCAGCTCCGGGAGTCTGCTGCATTCCCTCTGGGGTGATTTGTTCCGTATTCAGAGACTGTGGAATGGAAGATGGAGCTTGAGATATTTTTACAAGAAAAGAAAGTGATTGTTTTAAGGACTGGGGGGGCATTTGGCGTTCCCTGGGTAATGGAGATGTGTGATCTTATCAATTGTAGCACCTGGTAATGAGCCAGTGAACCAGCTTGGAATGAAATTCTGAGCTGCTTGGTGAAAACCTAAAACTTAAGTAAGGAAAACAAAATGTTTTAAATATCCTTTTAAAGAAGCATTAGAAAAAAAGGCCTAAGAGCAAAGTGTGGAAGTTGGCACTCAAGTGCATGTTTCATTGTTGGAAATGATGCATTAAGCAGAAAAGCTAACCAGAGTTTGTAGCCCTAATAGCTCTCTTATTCTGTTTATATTTGAAATTTTTTGATCACAAGTCCCATTGTGTGTGTATATATTTATTTTCTGTATGTAAAATACATCTACAGACATGTGCATAATTTTCCTTGCCCGGTTAGCCTGGCAACAGTTGTATTTCAAAATTAGCATCCTTAGATACCAAAGATGATCTCTTACCTGTTTTTGTGTTTTTAGCAAATGCAATTCATTGGGCAACGCTTCTTCCAGCAGAGCTTTTATTGGAAGAACTATGGTACTGAAATTAGCTTTTGTGACTGGTGTTATATTTGTAAGAAATATATTAGCTTGTCTTAATCCTTCAGGTGCTGTAGTGTTGCTGAAATAGAATGGTTGCAAATTCACGTCTTGTAAAAATTTTGATGTGCCAGCAAGAGTACGTACTTTTCATTAATTACCGGGGAAAAAACCCCTCACTAGTATTCTTAAGTTCATGACCTGATATGGATTTCTTCATGTTATTATTAAAAACTTGAGACATTATAGATTAATATACACTATAACAATGCAGTAGGCAAGCCTGTACAAGCTGCTGCATTCTATAACCTGGCACAACAAACAAAAGCCAGACACAAGGAAATATCTTTGTACATGTTACATTAAAAGAAGCTTACGTACAGGACATCATAAATGTATTTGATTATAGGGGTTAGAAAAATATTGTAGCATTCATGAAGATTTCATTGTCATGGAGAAGCAAAGAGATCACTGCAGTATCTCCTGTTGAATCCTTCTTGGGTACTGCCAATGCCAGTTTTTCCTGACAGGTTGTCAAGGACAGGGGTTGCTAAGGTATGGAGGTAATTAAGAGGTTGCGGAGGTATGGAGGTAACTGGTGGTTGCCCAGCACTGGGTGCTGCTGTATTTATTGGCATATGGAAAGGGAGTTGGATTTTCCTCTTCTGATATTTAATGTAGCTTAGCGTAGATAATAAGAAAAGCGTTTCTGTGTGTATTCAATCCTGCCGAGTCATTTCATTGAAAATAGCCTGTAAACAAACTCCCTTTTTTCATTTATTTGTTTGATAACCAAGGTTTGTTACTTTGCCAGATTGCTTAATACTTTTCCCAAGCACCAGCACTGCTTTCTGAAGTAGTGTTCCTCCTGCCAGATCCATATGCAGATCCATAACAGCAAGCACTATGGGTTTGCGCTGTCTTTTTATTTTAATTGGAATCTGCAAATGAAGTATTGTCCCTTGTTTTACTGAGGAAGTATCTAAGGAGAAACAGCTTTTTCCGTGGCCTAAGTCTCCTCATCTTGAATAAGTACAGGAGTAAAATCAGGAGTGTGACCTTCAGTTCTGCTGTGACTTGGGACAGCTGCTCACAGCAACTGAGCACTTGTGATGTTCTGGACAGGGAGACATCAGCAGGGGATGAGTGTAAGGATTGAAGTGTGGCATTTTGAGACTGAAAGCTGAACTTTTTACTTCAGTTTGGTGTGCTGTAGAACTAAAAGTAAAATCAGACTTCCCTCACTTGAACAATACCTCTTGATGAAGCTAAATTAATTACTTAATTGCCAGTATTTGGTCATGGATTCCCATACTGGTTGAGTTTTCTCCTTTAACATCCATATAAAGGTCATGGAAGCAAGGAACATTTTCATCATAAGTGATCGCAGGGTGAGTAATGGTCTGCGGTCCTGTGAAATCTTTATTTCTGGGAAGGAGAGTGGGAAGGAACTGGGTGTGTTCCTGCAGCTTCTTAGCCGATTTTGGAAGATAATGGGCAATAAGATTTAAACTCTTCTCATAGGCTTTCTACTAAATGTTTGCAACTCAGCAATGATCTGTTCTTGCTGGTATGGGGAGATAGTAGGAATCATGTTCCTGAAACCTCAGTGTGTTCAGCTCAAAGGAGGTTTTGTCTCATCTGTGTCACGATGGTTGGTCAAGATAATCTGAAGAATTGCAACAAAGATACTTTAGAGCAACCTTTTCAATTTGATCCTAACAAATGATTCCCATGCAACAAATTGCATTGCCAGAGACGTGAGCAGCAGCTTTTTGTCCATTCAGGTGTGTGATTGCAGCAGTCTTGACTCATTCTGGCAGAATTAAAACCAGATTTATGGTTGTATACAGCTGTACCTGTCAAATAGGAGCATGTGCGTGGTGCAGATACCCATCCCAGCCCCTTCCCAGAGGGAAAAGGCACTGCTCAGGTGACAGGGAGCTGTGTGTCTGTTCCCAGTACAGGGCTAACTCCTGTGTCCTGTTTATCACACGAGCGGCAAACAAATTAGGATTTGCACCCCGAGCCGTTCCAATCCGTGTCCTCTGGCACGAAGGTGGGATGGGCACGTAGTGGTGGTGCCTGTCAGGTCAATAAGTTAATGTTCTATCAGCTAACCAGATTTAGCAGAAGGTGGGCTTTTCTGCATGTGTTCTGAACCTAAAATTAAGGGGATTTTGTTCTGCTTATAATAGTGAGGACTTAATGCCTAGGGTTTTCTTACGCAGAGTTGGGAGGATGGCATAGAATCGCAGAATGGTTTGGGTCAGAAGGAATCTCCCAAGATCTTTTCATTCCAACCCCCTCAGCCATGGGCAGGAACACCTTCCACTATCCCAGGCTGTTCCAAGCCCCGTCCAACCTGGCCTTGGACACTTCCAGGGATGGGGCAGCCACAGCTTCTCTGGGCAGCCTGTGCTGGGGTCTCACCACCCTCACAATAGAGAATTTCTTCCTTGTTCCTGTTCTGTCCTTGAAATGAAAGATTTGCCCCTTCAGTCTTTTGCTTTTACTTTTATATTTTTAAAATAGATACACATAGTATTTCATAGAATATGTAATACAAGATATAAAGTATGTGATATACTATAGATACTGTTTTATAGACATAGGACATATAAACTGAGTATATGGATGCAAGGCATCATCAGTTCTTCAGTAGGAAAATATCCATTACTTTTCTTCTTTCCAGAGTCATTTTGGTGATTGTATAGGTTCTGGTTTTATGTGATACTGAACAAACTTTTTGCTGGGTTTGGGTGCACTGGAACAAGCTGTGTGACCTGCATTGACCAGTAGTGTTGGACTTCATGTTTGAAGTACCAAATTTGCACATCTAAATATAACTTAAATATCTTTTGTCAGTCTAGAGGTGCAGTAAAAATGCATTTGGAATAATGCTCTTATCTGCCACATCTCACTTCTCTTCCCAGCTCTGGCTGGGATACATTTGTGCAGTTTGAAGTACAGTGTTCCACACTGATGAAAACTGAGGTGTTGTAGTAGGAACAGGAGCACTTGCTGTGGCGGTCAAATAATTTCTGTGATAAACCCTCCTTCAAGTCATCTTCTACTCAGAAGTATCCAAGTCTTTATTGCTCATGCTGAAATCAGTCTCGAATCTCTGAAATTGCTCATCCCTAAAATTTGAAGGGAAAATAGTTGTGCTTTTTCTCTGTCCAGTCTGTTCTGGGAGGGAGCAGTGGCTGTTGGAGATGGGAGTAGGAATGAGCTGGAATTGGGAATTGTCTGAAATCAGGAACAAGCACACCTTGGATACTCCTGGATACGCAGCCAAGGTCATGTTTACAATTCCTGTTTCATCCTGTAGGAAAAGCTGGGCAAGTTAAAACACACTTAATGTTTTCCAGTGTAGAAAAGCAATGGCGATCAGTCACTTCTGTTTAATGCAGATTTATCTCCAGTTTGGTTTTTTAATGTTAAAAATCACAGTCAAGCCAATGTAAAATAAACCAAGGTGGGAGGTTTTGGGTGTAAATATCTCAGGAACAAGAAAAAAATCATCAAAATGTGGTAAAATCTCTCGTATTTGAAACTGGCTGTAAGATGGGCTCATACTTGGGTCTGTATTTATGAGTACACAGAGGTCAAAATTACTGGCTGAAGGATTTTTACATTCAGGTGTCTCTGGTTACTTCTGTGGCTGCAATGTCTTGTTCATGTTCAGGAGAATGAGGAATGAAGGCAGCTTTGAAACTTGCAGTCACTAATCTTCTGCCTTTCTTTAGCATGGTATTGGGAAATTCAGGAAAGTGTAGTTATGAGCATAGTATTTGGAGACATAAAAACAAGAGGGAGAGCACCAAACCTCAACTTGAAATGGTTTTTCGTGCCTGCCAAGAATAATAATTTTATTTTATGAATCAGTCACTGATGCCTCAATCCAGTCAGTATTTTCCTGTTCAGTGGTAGGAACATAAACAAGAGGTTGCAATATTTTGGAATAATGCTACATATTGGGAAGTGGGAGCCATTCTCTTTCCCTAATGTGGGAATTATCATGAATTTCAGTTTTGTTTCCGTCTGTGATACACGTGATGCTTCAGTCCTAGAATAATCATACAAAACAGTGGTTAATGTATAACTTTTCGTAGGTTATTACCAGAAAATCCGTGAATATTTTTCCTTCTCATATTAGTACTTTCCGTGCTCTGTATATCCAGTCTGAACTCACATTACTAACATCGCTTCAGTTTTGTCCTAAGTGGAAATAAAAATGTGCTGGTTGACTTCTTTTCTCAACTAGGAGAAGTATTTCTCAGATCAGGCAGTAGGCAGGACGTGAGCTGTGCCCTTCTCTTCTCACAAGGACGACCTCCTGCACTGCAATAAAGTTCCTCGTAAAATGTGTCCTTTGTGACTGACTGGGCAGTTTTTATAGGGCCGGGTCCTTTCAGGTGCTGAATGCTTCCTCCTTCCTCATCCATGTGCACTCAGGTATTCCAGCACTCACCACCCATCCACTAACACACCTGTGTATTCCAACCTGCTGGAAATCCGTAAGGATGGGCATTGCTTTGCAGAATTAAGGCCCTACTGAAGAAGAAAGGTGGATCTTGAACACTTTAGGTTGTTGATTTGTTAATTATGGCCTGTGTTTTCTTTGACATTGGTGGTATAGTGTAACTTGGCACTGAATTTTTAGATGGACTGTTATTTTTTGCTTTAATTATTTCTTCTTTGTGGGTTTTTTTTCTCTTTCCTTTCAGGCCACAGAGGTGCTGTTTGTTTTATGACTGTGAACTGTTTTGTTTAGCATGTAAGAGAAGATTATATAAATGTTATAATAACTTGATTTATAAGTTCAGAGCTTTCTGTCAAAACAACATGTTCATAGGCATAGTCCCAGCATAATTTGTTATCTCTGTTTAATCTTAATTTTGTTGCATTGAAACAAACAAACAGGGAATTTAAGTTTCTCCTGAAAGATGTCCTATAAGAATTGACAAATTCCATCCAAAATAATTTCTCTGTAAATCCCTTATATTGGTGTACACCTTTGCTAAAGTGCCTTTTAAAACACCAAGATCAATCTGTAAGTTTAATATATGCTGTACAGCAATATATTGTCTTTTTAGAATTAGACTCTGAAAGAACAAATCCAATTTTGAATTTATGTCTTATGACAAAATAATGACGAAATGATGAAAAAAGTATTTAGCTTTTTTTTTTTCTGGACATTTGTGCAGTTTATGAAAGCAACAATTCTGATTTTAGGTGGTTTTTTTGAGTATCAGATTTTGCAGGTGACAAAATTTAACAATGAAGGCAGGCAGACACACCAATGAAATAGTTTAAATTTTTTTTCAGGTCCTGTCCTTTTAAATGGTATTACAATGAGTGAATTGCAATAGACAAGGGAAGATGGATAAGAGATGTTTTTCATAAATTACTTTCTGTATCATAAAAGTGAAGTAAATAGAAACTGAACGGGGCTTGCGTTTAGTTTTGGTATTAGTTGTCTAAGTCTCCAAAATATTCATGCTTTGAGTGTCTTTTGGTTAATTAAAACAATGAAGAATCTTGAGTTGTCAAGTTAAAAAAAAAAAATTGAGCATGGATTGGTGTTGAGAAAAGTCTTCCACAGTTCGAGTTGGCCGCAGAAATCTCAAATCTAATGAAGAATTCTTGAAAGAAATGGAGCTTTCTGACCTTGAGCGTTGTAGAGGATCATTAAAATGAGCGGGGAAATGGTGCTGGGCTGCGCTGCCGCTTCTGCAGTGGAGAAACTGTCCGGATCTGCTCCTGGAGGGGTTTTTTTCTTACGGCATCAGCCTTTCTGTGCCTGTCTCACTTCTGCTCTAAGTGTCACAGTCTGTGCAGCTCAAGTTCTTGCTGTGAAAAATACGTTTTCCATAAAGAAGGGTGTAACAGGGATGTTTTCAGTCTTTATTAACTGACATCTTAAATGAGGAATTAGTGTCGCCCATTAATGAATCAGAATTTGCTTGCTCTTAAAACTTTTTAAATGTGTAGCATTGCAGCAAGTGGAATGTAGTGGCTTGGGGGTGTTTGTTTAGGGGCTTGATCTTTATTTAATTTTTTTTTAAAACTATATTTATTTTGCCTAAAGGGGTAAACCATGAAGTCTCATCAAGTATGCTGCTCTGTACCCTTCTTTGTATTAGCAAAGGATTCTTCTGTTCACCTCTCAAAGCGGGAAAACTAATTTCCTTCTGGAGTGTGAAAATCATTTGCAGCTCATTTCTTCGGAGCAAATCGTATTAACTCTTAATGTCTCAGATTTTCCTCTGAGTGGTGTTGTCTGTGACAGAAGAACATAACTGCGTTTTAAGTGAGCTTTTCTCGTCGAATTCCTGTCAGCCATGAAACTCACTTGCTCAGTGAAATATTCTGCAGCTGATTAAAATGTAATGAAATCATGTTTCTGACAAATGCTGAGCATCTTTAAAGACCATACTTTGACATTTGCAAAATAATGGGAAGTAATTAGAGGTTAGTTGTGCTTATGCTGCCGTTGACTGCGCCAGGCACAGCTCAAATTAACCTTTTCCTTTACACTTCATTGTAGTTACTTGTTCCATCATGTGTTCTAATGGTCTCTGGCCAAAAAGAAACACCACATTACCTGTTAAAAGTCACCTCTTTAAATTCCAGTGCCTGGCTGAAGCCCTGTAGATGGTGCCATGATAGACAATGATCAGCTGTTTTGTTGATATTCGGGCAAATTACAGGTGTTCATCAGCTTCCTTGTATCAGATGCAAACCAGCCTTACTTGTCTATCCTGTTCCTGGAGAATTCCATCAACTTCTGCCGTGTTAAAGATTCTTGGTCTTTTTATTCACTTCTGTCCATTTAGTTGGTCAAATTTGTCTGGGTACCAGCTAATAGTTGATAAATGGCTTTAAATAAAGAGGAAAAAAAGAAGGTTGAAGTTGAAAATGACATTCAAATATTTAATACCGGTATTTTAACCAAATTATTTTTGCCTTCTTTAATCATTGCAATGGAATAGTTTCTTTTCCTCTCGTACCTGTTCTCTGCCCCCCACTTTGTCTCTCCTCTTCACCTCCCTCTTGAGCAGGTATTGAAAATCAGTAAGTGTTATTTAATACTTTAATGTTTGAGGCCCAGATACATCAGTTTTGGACTGTGGACCCCAAGCAAAACTAAACCCCCACCAAAACCGGAGAAAAAGAAGCCCGGACTGATTTATTGTGTCTTAATGTGTAAAAGCAACTCAAAAGTCATTTAAGCAGCAGCAGGAGAACTCAGAGGGAAGCAAGGGCTCCTTGCTTGGGAAGAGTGGATGAGGAAACCCTTGGCAGGGAGGAAAAGGGTAGCAAGTTCTGCAACTTTGGCAGCAGCAAGGACAAATTATTAAGTTGGTGAAGGAGCCTGTGGTGACAACTTACTTGCCTTTAAAAAATTAACTCAAACCTCTGTACAAATACACTCCTCAGAAATAATCATGTATCAGTTTTGTAGCTTCTTTCTCAGGCATGTCTGAGAAACCAGACAAATTCCTTTATTGGTATTTGGACATCAAACCATACATGAGAACTTAAACTGTGTGCAAGAAAATATTTGATATTTTTAAAAAAGCTTGGAAAATACTGCATGAGTGATGGGACATCTTTAATTTTCTTAGGGTTTTTTTTAACATACTTATATGAATCCTTTTAAGGATTAGAATATACAGTGTAGGCTTTTTGGATGTGTTCACAGATGGGCTTTTTTTATAGGGTTGTTTATTTTTCTGATTTGTTCTATAATAAAAATATTACTTGACTTCTTTTAGTTTTCTGACTTGATGTCAGGCTTTTCCAAGCCTGGAAATCATTATCTTGCACTGGCAGCTATTGACTTGATAAATGTAGTCTATGAGAAAGCTGCCAAGGCTGGTGTACCTGTATTTTCATCTGAACTTTTTGGAAGCCCTAAGGGTTATATTTGACCTTTGGAACAAGTCTAGAGGAGGCCACTAAGTTGATCATGGGGCTGGAGCTCCTTGGCTCTGGAGACAGGCTGGGAGAGTTGGGGATGTCCAGCCTGGAGAAGAAAAGGTTCCAAGGAGACCTTGGAGTCCCTTCCAATGCCTAAAGGGGCTCCAAGAGAGCTTTAGATGGACTTGGGACAAGAGCCTGGAGTGACAGAACAAGGGGGAATCACCTTAGGATGAAGGACAGGAGGTTTAGATTAGATATGAGGAAGAAATTCTTTACTGTGAGGGTAGTGAGGCACTGGCACAGGTTGCCCAGAGTGGTTATGGATGTCCCATCCCTGGAAGTGTTCAAGGCCAGGCCAGATGGGGCTTGGCACAACCTTGTCTAGTAGAAGGGTCCATGGCAGTGGGATGGAACTGGATAATCTTGAAGGTCCCTTCCAACCCAAACCATTCCAGGATTCTGTATTTCAGCTTCAATAACAGAAGCAAAAAGTTAAGCTTTTATGGATGTTCTTAATGTAAAAAAAATTTATCCCGTCACTGATCCAGTCTCTTGGACAGCATCTCCTACTTGTGACTCTCAGGAGACTGTGTGAGCAAGACTGCAGTCTGTCCTTATGTTTCTTCAGTGTCCACTGCATTAGAGAGTTTTAGAGAATCTTTTAATAGCAGTTTATCCATCTTCATGGATTTTGTAAATACTGATCAAGCTCTCGTCTGGAGTCCTGCCTTTTTTAGGTTCTCTTCACAAGGCTCCTGCTCTGCCCCTACATTATTTTAGTTGCGCTTCTCTGGACTTCTGGACAGCGCACAAGATGTTCTGGAAATTCCATTGACTTTTCTGTTGCACCTTGGGGCTAAAATAGAAAAAATCCATAATTGTCTGCTGGCAAGGGGTTGTGTGATGCTGAAGATACTCAACACCCACCCCTTGCCTTTAGTAAGCACTGACAGAACCTCTTCCAAGTCACTAAGATCCCAAAGACCCAATTTCAGGCTAAAATTAGTAATGTGATGACATACTGTATTCTTTGGTTGGAATACTTCATAGTTTTATCTGTTTGTACAGTTTTTCCTAACGCTAGCTACTGTTGTTTGTGTAGGGATTTGAGTGATTCTAGGTCCCTCTGACCTGTGAAATACTTGCTGCATGTTTGTGTCGAAGGTGTATTGCCTCAACACCATCCAGGTTTTGTGCAGAAATATTTTCACACATATTAAAGCACACATAGTCCTTGCTGAAAGAGATTGTTTTTCTTTTTTCTCTCTAGCTACTATGAAGTATTTATTTTAAAATAAATTCAAGCATATTAAGAGCACAGATTGCAAATACATAAAAACTCTGCTTCCTGAAGCTCATGTGCAAAGGTGTTTTAATTGCCAGATCCTTTTGGATTGTATTCTCAGGCCAAGTCAATTCAGCATTTAAAAACTGCACATGTTTAAGTGCATTCCCCCCCCTCCAATTAATATTCCTGTATGTTCTAATAGAGACTTGAAGGAAGATGGATTGATAGCTCTGTGTTGGCTTACGGAGGTGTCTTGTTTGTGTAACACCAACTTAATTTATTACCACCTGCTGTTTTTGCAAATGGTGAGATTGTCACACACAAATTGCATATTTCATCACTGTGATGGTGGGAATTGATTTATTGTTTCCAGGGAAATAATTGAATAGAAGAAAAATGCACTATAAAGTAAGTTGCATCTTTATGAGCTTCTTAATGCCTGTCCATGATCAAATATATTCTAAAAAGGTGCAGTAAATTCTTGTGGGGGTAGCGAAACCTGCTGACTTGATGTCTTCAGGTTTGCTTGAATTTCTCATCCATGAAGATGTTAAAGCAGTCACCCCATGTCTCCTTTGATACCATCCCATGGTGAGGGTACATGCTGCACACTACGGTGGTTTGGGACCTGAGTGCTGGTAGGTTTGTGCTCGTGTCTGTGCTAATTCACCACGGATGGGCTGTCACAGAACCTGCCAAGACTCGATTTTACTCCTGTTTTTGAAAGCTGTAGCAGTTGAATTGGATATTTCTGATATTTCTGACCCCATTCCCTGTTGTTTGAAATTATGTAACTGCCAGTAACAAATAATATCTGGGTTATCTCAGGTGGGATGAGATGGACTAGATGGAACAACCCAAACAGTTGCTTTAATGGAAGAGGCTGACACTGGTTTTAGCGGAGGCTGGGCTGTATTTATGGCTTGTGTGTTGCAGAGCATGATGAGGTTTTGACCCAGGATGTCTCCTGTCAGGGGAGGTTGGAGAGGAGCTGAAAATAGTGCCACATGTACCCTGATTGATTATTCTTGTGGTGTTCCTGCATGATTCTTTCCACAATTGGAAGTGGCAAAACTGATGAAGCTTAATTGTACTGAAACTTGCTGTAGGGATTGAACCCACCTCTTCCAGGTTCCAATTAATTTTTTTGCCACAGATCAATATTTTATCCTTTTAAGTATTAAATTTCTCTTTCTGAGAACTTTCTTGAAGGAAGCCCTAAAATAAATGTGTTTTGACTGGTTAATACAAGTTGGAATGGCTTTCTTCCCCTGGTTTAAAAACTTCAGGAAGTAGTGACTTAGCTGGACGTAGAATGGTCTAATTGCAGCTGTTACCTTATTCAGCTCAGAAGTTTTAACCTTTCTGATGGTTTGCGTCTCATGTAAAGCAAAATTTTTAGCTGATGCAACGTACATGTTGCAGATTGTTCTAGAAAAAAAAAAAGAAAATAGTTTTTCTACCATCAGTTCTTTGGTAAGCTGTTGTCTGACTCCTGTCTCTGTTTACTGCATGTTGAGGAAACCCCCAAAACACACAGTGAACCCACTCTATATTGTAATCAACTTATTTAAGTGAGAGCTTTCCCTTAAAATTGATAATTCCCTATTTCTCAGTGCAGTGTAAACGTTGAACTTCAGGACCTGTAGTATATTAAACATGCTTTAATTAATCTCAATTTAAGGAAGGTTCAGTAGCCCTGTGTTAGCAGATTGAAGGTAAAAGACTGAAAAATGCTTTGGGTAGAGGCCAGGGGTGTTTTCTTGGATTATGCCAATTTTCAGAGCTTTTCAGTGTTGATGGTTCTGTTTAGAGACTTAATGAAACATTCACTGGAAAACCCCACAAGAAACCTCACAACTTCATTGGGATTTAAAAGAGCAAAACCCCTGAATGTCCTTCCCCATTAGATGTGCAGTGCAGAGTACAGAAGTCCCTATTTTTGTGGGGAGAGTGTGGGACCTCGTCCAAGGGAGAATTCCAGCTGCAGGGAGGTGGTGAGTCCTGGGGTTAGATTCAGCCCTACGTAGCATGTCAGGAGCGTCCACCTGGGATGAAGGCACTGGCAGGGAATCCATAAATCCTGTTCTGATACAAAGCAATATGGAATCATTGGTGCAGACTCCAGAAGTCTGAAGAGGGCCCTGATGATCTGTTTGGAGTGGATGAAGTGTTTTAAATTGTTTTTTTAAGGCTTTATTATGTTTTGTTGGGTTTTGTTGTTATTATTTTTAATAAAAACCTTGAAATGGCCCATACAGTGTATGTTTATCTGCTTCTAGCTTGATTTAGCCAGAGTACAGAGTAAAGAATCTCTTTATTCTTCATTTCTACATATATACCAGAGGCTGTAGTTACTGGCTGTGGAAAACACCTGAGCCAGAATAGGCCTAAGGAAAACTTCTTACAGGTCATTGAATTTTGTAATAGGCCATTGTCATGCAATGCAACAGCGAGGCTGTTGTCATGCTGTCCCTCTTGAGCACTTAACTGCCTTTTATCTGATGGTTAAAATTATTAAGGAGGGTTAAAAATTAAAAGATAGTTGGCACGTTTAAATTATAGACTGGCATTGTGTCCTTCAGTAATACAAAACTAGGAAAGCCAGGGTAAAATCAAATGGTGGCCAAAGCCAAATGTGTCAAGCCTTGAGAGTGCATACCCAGAGTACCTCAGTGCTCTCCTCACTGCCTCTAGCTTCAGGCACTTCTAGTTTTTCATTTCGGAGAGGCACACTTGCATCATCACCAATTCTCATTAGTTCTCAATATTCTAGAAAGACAATAAACTGTTCCTGCTTGTATTTGCTTCTAAAGCTGTTTAGAAGAAGAGCTTGGGCTATGTGGGCCCTCCTTGGAGCAGTATTTCAGTCAAGGAGTGTTAGAAAAGATTATTTGAATTCACACAGCTTACTTCAGTCTCTTATTTCAATGTTCATCGGAAGGGCTGCTCCCAACAAGTAGTGCAGCTTCAAAATAAAAAGAAATTAATTTTAATCTTTATTTTAAAATTCCACAGTTGTTACTTGTTCATTTCTGTGGTGCCTTTTGAAAGAAAACTGCACCCCTCTAATTCTCTAGAGCTTGTTAGAAGCGAGCAACAGAAAATGCAAGGGGAGATTAGTGTTTATTTGAATTTCGTGGTGCCAAGGGACCACTGTGAAAGTTCAGAGTGCTGTTGAGAAATTAGGCAAGTATCTAACTGGATACTGTGTTCTAATTAAAGCTTGTACAGACATTGATTTTCTTGTATTCCCAACACAACTGATATTTCCTCACTATTTAATTTTTTAAAATTAAAAATAGAAAACGGTGCCAACTCCAAAGGGAATTGTTGGCAGTGCAGATTATATAATGTTACAATAAAATTGGGTTAAACTGAGCGTTTAAAAGTACATTAGGATTTAATCCTTTGGATTTTTAGTGAGAAGGATGGGTGGTGCTTTGAATGCACAAGACATCTTGGGACATTTGAAAAACTGCTGCTTGACAGGACAGTAGTTTAACCATTGGTTGAACTATTTCAGTCCCCTGAAACTTTCTCAGTCCCTTCATCCCAAGGTGCAGCTACCCCAGTAACAGCTAGTGCTTCTCTGGCACTCAGCAAAATCCACTCCAAGTTCTTAAGCAGCCTTTTTCCATAGCAGCTGTACAGGGAATATGCCCTTGTTTCATTTTGTTTAGGTGATACATTAAATTATTTATATTTCTATTAATTATTGATTTTTAGTGAGTTACACTTGTCTTACATTTACAAGCCCAGGATTGTCATACTGCTTTGCTTCATGTGGGTCTGGTAGTTCACACTGTCTCTGAATTCCTCCTTCATGGTTCCCTGAACATTTAAGCTACTAAAACATTGTTATAATTGAAATAAATGTTCCCATATTGGCAATTTGTATTGCTAAACTTGTTTTGACTTTGGTCTGTATTATCTTTGAACTGTATTGAGACATAGATTTAGTAACTGTTCAGCAGTATTCCCTGAGGGGAAAAAAAGTGGAATTGCCAGTACTCTTTTTCCATTTCATACTGATACAGTGATGTACTTAGTCAGACGATTTAGGCTAAAGTAGGTACTAAGAACTTGATTTTAAAATTGTTTTAATGTTTCTGGCTTTATACTTTGACCTGAGAGCCTTCATAATTGCTTTTGGCTACAATTATTACACTTAAAAATGCATATATATGGAGGAGTGGGGAGAAAGCAGTGACCAGGAGGGGATTATAAAGAGGCAGCAAGATAAATAAATAAATAAATGTGTTCTTGGATGTAGTCATAGCAAATATGACCAAAAACAGTGAACACAGCTGAAAGGCAGAGTAAAGTGGAACAAAGCATTGCTCCTTTTTTCTTCTACTTTTGAACATCAGCATTAGCTGAAAGAAAAAGTACAAGAAAAATAAACTCAGCAGGGAACAAACAGGGACATTCCAACGTGACTGAATGGAAATAGCTGAAATTACTGGATGTCTTTGAAGGCTAAAGTGATGATAAAAGGAAAAAATAGCCTTTCTCCTTTCTTCCTACATTCATCCCTAATTTGAAATCACAAACCTAATGGTTTTCTCAAAGTTTCATCCTTAAGTGTGTAACAAGATGTTGACATCAAGGAAATGCTCAAAGAACTTGTTGCACACCTGGCGCGTTTGCTGCTTCTTTCCTGTGGCATGGATGTTTGTATCAGGTGATGGAATACCAAAAGTCAGCAATGTGCTGACTCTCAACACAGGCCCCAAAAATAGAAGCTTTGTCTTGGGGATTGTAGTTAAAATTGTACTTAACACCTTTCCTGTCTGTGAGGTTGAGATAGTCAAGTTAATATTGGCAAGGTGAGTTACAGCAGGATTTAATACAAGCTGTGAAAATGGATTGAGCTTGAAATGCACGACATGTTGACTCTCTGATGTGAGATGTATTATGGATAATTTATGATTTTAGAGTGTGAAATAAATTCGTAATTTAGTTTTTATCACCAAATAACAAAATTTCAGAGGTTGCAAGGCACCTGTGGAGGTTTGTCCAACGCCTCTGCTCGGAGCAGGGCCAGACACAGCAGATTGCTCAGGACTGTGTCCAGATGTGATTTGAATATCCACAGGTGGAGATTCCACAACCTCTGGGCAACCTGTTCCAGTGTTCAGCCACCTGTTTAGCGCAAAAACTTTCTCCTTATTTTTAGGATGGGAGATCCTGTTTGTCCCTTCATGGCCATTGCTTCATGTCCTCACTGGGCATCACTGGGAGCACTCTGGCTCCATATTTACTGGTATTTATACACATTGGGAAGATCCCACTGAGCTTTTCTTCTCCAGGCCAAACCATCCCAGCTCTCTGAGCCTCTCCTTGTGTGAGAGATGCTCGAATTCCTGAATTGTCTTTGTGGTTCTTCCTTGGACTTCCTCCATTATGTCCTTGTCTCTCTTGTACTGGGGAGCCCAGCACTGGGTACATCAATCCCACCAGTGCTGAATAAAGGAAAGAATCACCTCAGCCTGATGGTAACAAAGCCCAGAAGGCTGGTGGTTGCAAGGACACATTGCTGGCTCATGGTTGGCTTGTTGTCCACCAAGACCTCCAAGTCCCCTGGAAAGCTGCTTTCCAGTCAGTCTGTCCAGTAAAGCAGCGTTGTTTGTCAAAGGTACAAGCAATCTAAAGGCTTTTATTTATTTTAATAATTGTAATATTTGAAAGTATTTTAAGTCTTACAGAAGGATTATTACACCAGGACTAGAGAACAAAATGAACTCTGAATTTTTATTGTACTTTTATAGCTTCTTAACTTTTCTAATAAATTTTATAGATTCTTGCAGATTTGTATAGGTTTGAATTGAGATGGGCCAAGTTATTTGGCAGAAATGCCACCTGGAATGGGCTTTAGCTCACAGATGTCAATGCCTTCAAGCCTAACATAGGGATCAGGATGTGGAGGTTAAGCATTAATAAGATTTCGTGGTATCTACAAAGGACAACCTGAAGTCACAGTGTGAATAATTACAGCTTGGTTCCTTGTAACAAGAACTTGTTAGCGCTGCATTGTTGGCCATCAGCCAACACCAATAAGAGAAAGTGTTGTTTCTTTTTTAAATTATTTTTTATTGTATTATCAAACTGCTGGTGTTGAAGACATTATTTGCATTGAAACCATTTCCCTTATGAGATGACTCTACTATCACTTTATTAACCAATTTGCAGTTAATTGATTTAAGTATTTTTTAATGACTTTTGACTGTCTCGTTAGTGGAAATTATTTAATTTCTGAGTACTCAAAGCTGGTAGTGAAACGTGACTTCGAACTTTGATTGTGCTACTGGAAGTCATAACACTGACTTCAGCAAATATGGGAATGTGTCAGGAGGAGTCACATTGAGAGGGAATGGCTTCTAGAAAGATTCAACTTGCCTAAATCTCCCACCACAGTATAGAAAATCCATCTGAAAAATAATACATCTTGTGTTGTAGTGTGGTAACAACTGAAGCGTCTCAGCAGACTCACTCAGTATCACCAGGCCAGGGCTGCTTTGCTTCGCTCCTCCCCCAAACCTGGAATAATCCTTGACATTACTGAGAAACCCGTGTGATTTCTCTGAAGTGCAAGCACTGGGAGAACAATAGTCTTTCCTCTTGGAATCTCAAAGGGATGCTGGCACAGAGCCTTGCATACAAAGATGTTTGACCATACTTGACTTTAGACCATTAGCCTTTTATACCACAGTATCCAATAAAATACAGTAGAATTAAGTCATAGAATCATGGAATGGTTTGGATTGGGAGAGACCTTGAAGATCATCTAGTTCCAACTTCCCTGCCGTGGGCAAGCACTCCTTCCACTAGATCAGGTTGTCCTGTCCAGAATTTCTGATTTATGTCTAATCCAAATCTGCCACCTCTTAGCTGACTGTAGCTTGTTTCTGGCCTGTGGTAGCACACACTGCTTGTCTCTTTAATACCAAGAGGACTAAAGCTGCTCATTTAAACTGAGATGTGTAATGGCAGCATTACACACCAGTCTGGTTTGAATTTAGAACAGCTCGAATAAGCACCGTGGTGTTGTTATCTGAGCTTGATTTGTATTGTAAAACAACCAGGCAGCTCTTGTAAAATAGTTGTTTAACAGCAGCTGTGTTTTACAAAGTTTTGGCCTGGGGCATAGTTTTACAGTCACATTACAAGCTCAAACCCAGGGGCTGGTTTTAATGGGGATGTTAATAGGTCCATAACCAGAGATATGGCATGTGTTTCTGTACCTGGAGCTATCAGATTTATTGCTATTTTGGTGCTTCATAAAGTAGGCATTGGGCTTTTTAAAAGAAGTTACAAGGAACCCAGCGATGATCAAATTCTGAAGGAACAGTGCTATTCTAATTTTGTGGAGGGTGTTGTTTAACCTTAAAAATGGAGGTTTTAAAAATCTCAGTGAAATACAACCTAGTGAAAACTGACCCCATACCCAGTACTGTCAGTCTGATGTCTAATTCCACATTTTGATGAATATAGAAAAATTATAATAGTGTTTTGCCTGCCTATTGAAATTACACCTTGTAAGAGCATTTCAGTGTGTAGGTACTGGAGTCTTGCATTGCTTTTGTTTGCTGCTCCCAAGGGATGTAGATTGTCCATATTTAAGCCTATGGTCAGACATCTAAATGCTTGGTTTGGTGTTTCCCCGTAGCTTTTCTCCCTATTTTTCAGCCACATAAAACTTGATGATGGAGTGGATGGAGTGTGGTGAATTAATACAAAAGCAGGCATGCTTTTGGTTGTCCTCTATGAAAAGATTACTCATTTTGCTTCACTTTTCCCTGCTGTTGGCTTATGTAAACTTTAAGAAAAGCTCAGCAGTTTCACCGGTGACCTTGAGGTAGGGTGGGTTGTTCTGAAGGAGGCAGAACATCCTGCACAAAGCCAGTGGCCTTGTCTGAGCCTGAAAACCGCAATTTCATTCCGAGCACTTGGACAATTGAAGGGCTCTGTCTGCCTGAATGTGTCCTGGTGAAACTCCCCACCCTGCGGACCTTTGGGGTTTAGCAAAGGCTATTTTAACCTTTCAGGAAAGGAGCCCTGCAGTTTGGAGCTTGCACAGTCTTGTCGGCTTGGTGTTAGTGTGCCAGAGGGGAGATTTTTGTGCCTGTTTCAGCTTTCAAGTCAATGTTTGTGTGAAAACAGCTCGCAGGCTCCTTTGGTGAGGAGAAGTCAAAGAGTTGCTGAGGGGCTCCCGGCATTTTCAGATCTATATCTGTTTGTGGGAGGTGAAGAGGAGGAGAGGCTTTAATGTGGGTGTAAGGTTGGCTTAATACATTTGTATCGATGGCCAGAAAAGAGGAACAATAAAGATGTGGTTTCTTGAGTTTTCACACAGATCTGAAACTCTCTGGCACGTGGGGGAAGTCTCTCAAGGGTCAGGCACTGGGGGAGTGTTTGGGAAAAGTGTCTCCTTGGCTTCTCTTACCATCTTCCCTGAGGGCAGGACATTAGAGGCCTTTTGTCCCTCCAGTGTTAAGTTCTTACAGTTCTGTTGGTTGAATGCAATCCAACCATTTATTCAAGAGGTAAGGACATTCTGCCCAGATGGGCTGTTGTTTCTTCTTTATCTGGTGGGTCTGAATTAGATAGATGCTTAAGACTTCCAGTCGGGTTTTAGCCTCGCAAATGTTGTTATCTACAGTCTGAAGATTTCAAGCCTTGATATTGCTGGTGCTAATTCCTGTTAGCTGAGCTCATGGTGTGTTTTGACGTGGCTGGTGTGATGACCAGCTGCTGCTGGGGGGGAGATGCTCTCCCTCACCCTGACTGCCGGCTGCTTCTGCTTCTCTTCCTGTTTGGCAGCTTCAGGCAGCCGTGGCATGAAACTAAGCCAGCCCTGAGAACCAAATCACCTGCTTTTATGTTTTGGGGTTTTTCCCCCCTGGTAGTTTCCTGAGCCAGTTTTTGGGGAGGTCAGCAGAGCACCGTGGCGGGTGGCAAGGCGGTGGCTGAAGCTCTGAGGGGCAGCCAGGCATTACGGGAGCTCAGCTGGATCAAGGATCTCTCTTGCGCCTCTCAGTGAAGTAAACCAGGGCTCAGGCGTTCAGTTTACTACCAGGAAGGCGTTCAGAGCACTACGCCAAAAAGATCAAGTTTAGTTTATTTTTAACTTCTCCATATTTTCAAAACTGCCTCCCCGCTGGCTGCTCGCTGTGAGGAGGAGGAGGAGGTACGGAAAGCTCTGTGCACTTGTCCAAGCCCTGGAGCAAAGCCCTGCAGTCCTTTGCTCTCTGCAGCCAGCAGACTGGAATGATGCTCTAGACTGGCAGGCAGGGAGGAGGTACTCTTTGCTCTTTTTCTCTTGGACTGCATTGATTTCGCAGACACCATCTGCTGGTGGCTGGCTAATTAGGAGCAGTAGCCAAGAGGCAATTTTCTTCTCTCTCCTTTGACATGCAGACTCATACCACGATCTGTGCCTTTTGCCACCAGACTTTGAAATCAGGCTGGTGCAAGATAAAACTTAGTCACTTGTTCAGGAATTGCTGAGAGGAGGCATAGCCGTGTTCTTAATGGTTCCTCACTGAATAATGAACTTAGATCTGGATGGTTTTGTGTCCCACTGGTTCCCCAAATAGCATAACATGAGTGAAGTTTTCAGTGTTTTAGACTGGAACAGGAGAGCCTGGTGTTGGTGTGTGGCTTCTTAGTGGAGAAACCTCCAGTTCAGTGCCAGGGTTTCCTTATGCCTCTTTTGAGTTGTAAGACCAGCCTTGGCAGATTTTAGGGATGGAAACTCCTGTTCAAACTGAAAGCTGGTATTTGGTGTTGAACGTTTTATCTGGGACCCTGGGTTAAGTCATTGAGAAACAAATGGAAGAGGTTTTGCGAAAGACACCATTCTGTAAATGATGGTGTTGTTCAAGTTCAGGTCACTTGCTCCAAAAGGCTTGCAGTTTCTCTAGCAGTCAGTTGGGTAGGTTTTTATTTTTGTAGATACGTAACTATTTCAGTTGCCTTCCAAAAAGGAAGTGAATCTTCATGGTTTTCTGGTAAGTTCCTCGTGTGAAGCAGTGTAAGATTTACGTATTAACGACGACTAATTTCTTTCTTGTTTCCCTTTCCCTAGAATATGACAGATACCTAGCATCTAGCAAAACCATGGCAGCAGCTTACCTTGACCCAAACTTGAATCACACCCCGAGTTCAGGTGCAAAGACTCACCTCAGTACTGGGATGGAACGTTCCCCAGGGGCCATGGAACGAGTCCTAAAGGTTTTCCACTACTTTGAAAACAGCAGTGAACCGACCACGTGGGCCAGCATTATCCGGCATGGAGATGCTACAGATGTCCGAGTAAGTCTGTTTCTAGCATTCTTGTGCCATTTTTAGGTTAAGTGTTAACTTAAAAAATGGGAGGTAAAAATCTGGAGGCAAACAAACTGGAAGTTTTGTGGTTTATTTTAAAAGAATATTGACCTGTTGTATATTTTGAGTAAGTTCAGAAGCTTTAAGTGGTACCAACCTGTGTGACACCTCAAGGCAGGAATGAGAGGTGGGATGAAAGTGACATTAAATAACATTTTGCATATTTAAAAAAAATAAGAAGAAATGAATGTGTTTAATTGTAAGATGTGTGTGTTTACATGTTTAAAGTGTTTAAATATAAATGTGTACATCACTTAGGGGAAAAAATAGTTAGGAAACTTATTCCCCTATAGTGTGGGAAAATGGAGCTCTGAAGAGTCCTTTTTTACCCCTCAGAAAGTGCATTTGTCCATTCTCTCCCCCCCCGGTGGTCACCTGCTGCTTGTATTTTTACAATGTTGTTCTTCAGTTCATCTATGGAAAAAACCCAAAGGTTGTGACTTTTAAAAGAATAAGTATCTGTAATGTTA
Organism: Dicrurus megarhynchus; assembly: GCA_013399195.1. NCBI lineage: Eukaryota > Metazoa > Chordata > Aves > Passeriformes > Dicruridae > Dicrurus > Dicrurus megarhynchus. The sequence continues at coordinate 582,007 of VXAD01002024.1, forward strand.
GAGTTCTGTGGAAGTGTTATATATGCATGAAAACATTTTATTGTGAACTTAGATCCTTTCTAATGCTGAGATTTTACCTTTTCTGCATTTATTCTTTCAATTTTTGAGGTATTGTGGTATCTAAACTGTAATGAAGCCCAGTTTAATGTGTCAAGTGCTTTCGTGGTTTGCTTGTTTTTTAATTATCCTCCAAGAGCAGAATCTTGCAGGATGGTAGGTGGTGTGTGGGGTTTTCTGCTGTGAGGTTCTTGCTGTAGAATCAGGTTCCCATCTGCTCCTTCCTTCCAACAGTACTTCAAATTCCACTACAAAGATGTGATTCTGCTGGAGGGAGAGAATTGTCACAGAGACTTGTGACAGCTCTCAGAGACTTAAGGAGACTTGTTTTCTCCTTTTGCCCTCTATTAAGTTTCCTTTGTGCAAGAGAAAACGAAATTGAAAAAAAACCTAGAGTTTTGAGTGTTTATCTCCCTTTCCCACTGTTTACTTCCCATCATGGCTGCTTGTGGGAATGCCCAAGAGCATTCCTCAGTGGAGTAGGTCTTGTGATCTTGATCACAGACCTGTGAAATCCAGGGATTTTCATTGGTGATGATCAGAAAATCTGTCTCTTGTCAATTCAGTAAGCTCATATCTGTGTTCAGGGATAATTTGGTGAGTGGACAGATCAGAGAAACAACAACAGGAAGCATTATCAATCACATACATTTATTTTACATGGAATAAGGTTTTTTGGGTGCCACTTGAAACGTTTTTGCTCCCTTGCTTAAGTACAGTGGTTTGCTATCTCTAATCTGATTGGTTTGTTTCATAAAGTGCATTACTTGGTACAAGAGGAGAAAAACTATGTCTCAGTATGTTTTTAACCTTGCAAACCTCTCCTGTGGATAAATGTCCAGGGCTCTTAATGTGGTACTTGAAATAGAGGCTGTCTTTCCAGAGAAGTATGTAAAACCCTGGAAAACAAAAGCAGAGATTAAATCTGTTTTTTTCCAGCTCAGAAATACCTGTGGTTATGGACTTTAAGGATACAAAACTTACAGTTGCTGTAAGAAATTCAGTGCTGGCTTCAGTTCACAGTTCTATATCATTGTTTAAAGCAAGAATATGCCATTTTTTATAAAAGCAGGATCAAAAGAACAGGCAAGTAGCAGTTACTTGAGGCTTGCTTTAATTTTTAATTTTTATATGTACTTTTAATTGGATGGATGTTTCCAAAAGGAGTGGGATTTTTCTATTGTTCCATCCTGATAAAGAACGTGATGGGTAGCTGTTAAACTTCCTTCTTTTAACAAATGTCCTTCTTTTGTTATTTTGTTAAACTGGGACAGTGACTGTTGAATGTGAATGTGCAGGTAGTAAAGGTCTAGCACTGATGTATTACCATGACATTTATTTTAGAAACAGTAGAGCCTTGTTGGAGTACAAGCCTACATTCCATTGGAATGATTGCTCTTCGACCAAGCTGAATAATTTAAGATGAAAATAGCCTGTAAGGTTTTTATGCCTCCTTTTGTGGAGGAGACAGTCTGCCATAGAGCTTCCGGTTCTTCTGAATTACAACCTGAGGGAGGAGTCTGGAGCTGGGTTTGTTTCCAAGGAGCTCTGAAGGAATATTTAAAGGTGAATGTCTTTGAGACAGCTCTGCAATTAAAAAGAAAAGAAAAAAGGTCTTTTGAGACTACTCCCTGGTCAGCACAGCTGCTGGGATGGTAGCTGGGGAACATTTCCAATATTCGGGGTACATTCCCAGTGTTCGAAGTCAGACTTGGTCTGAAATCTCCAGACGAGCCAGTTAAAGGTGTTTCTGCTGCTAAAGCCAGAGGACTTTATGGAATGTACCCAGGGAAAGTAAAGCTGGAGTTTTCTTTCTTGATTTGTGATTCCTAACATCTTCTGTTTCTAACGAAATCCTGTTTGCCTTTGTGAATGAAAAGGATGTGTTTGACAGTCAAAGCTGTGAGGAAAGGGCATTTTCCTCTCAAAAAAAAAAAGGGGGGGAGAAAAAAAAGATACGATATTCTAAGAGCAGAGTAGAAACAGTTATTTAGCTGTATGCCCTCTACACAATTCCTTGGTCCTGAAGGAAACACTTCATTAAAACTCAGGTGGTTAAACTCGATGGACAGAACTCAGCTTTCTCTAGGAGTCCCTTAAAAGGCTAGGCTCTGATTTCTTTGCTGTTTGTCTCAGAATATCTTTCACCAAGACAACAGTGTGGCTACATGTAGGCTTTGCTTTGAGGAGAACTTTGGGCTTTGGACTTCTGCTTATTCTGGACGCATTTAGTCCCTCAAAGACAGCTGTTTCCTCAGAGGATTGAAGGCTGTGTTCTGCAGTGGATGCAAGGGCAGCTTCTCCATTCTGGGAAATGCTTTCTTGGATTTCAAAGAACTGGCATGCCCTCTTTACCCTCTTTTTCTTTGGTGTTGTACTAAAGGCATGCTTCATTTCCAAAAGAAAGAAAGGGCTTTTATGAATGTGCAAACAGTGGTCTCCTCCTGTGAATGTGTGTGTAGACACAGCCATGCATTTGCCAGGGGAAGAAAGGTTGTTTATCTTCGATGTTTATGTTGGTATGGCTTGTTTGGATGTGGTGTCTAGGTGCTTATGCACAAAGAGGGATTTCCAGGCTTCGGGCTTGGAGAGAATGCAGGGCATGCTCTGCCCTGCTCCCAGCCTCAGGTGTGGCATGTGAGGAGGTGGGTGTTACTGAGATGGAATTTTTTGGTCTCAAGTGCACCCTGAAAGTAAACACTGCCACCGGGTCTTGATCAGCACTTGGGAGAAAATGACCTCTGTTTTCAGATGTGGTTGAAGCAGAATTGTAACCGTATTTTTAAAAATAAAAAAAAGAAGAGTGCAATGCATTTAGCGGATTGAGGGGGTAGGGAAGAGTTGGGGTTTTTAGAAAACAGGCATTAGGAAACCTTGTGTGAGTCCTTACCGGTGGCTTTTGGTGAAGTGCAGATCTTCTGTGCAGTCTCCTTTTCCACCCCAGGGGTGCCCAGCTTGCATCCATTACACCTCCTTTTTTTAAACTTCTAGCCTTTAAAGCTTGTCCTTGATTCTTCACTAGTAGTTGTGAGAAGTAAAGACATTATTTATGTGGAAATAACAACCCCAAATCTCAAACCAGATTATTGCCAGACATGCATTGTACCTTGATTCTCAGAAAGTTTTGTTTTCTTCCAATTTTGTTATACTGTCTAAAACCTAAGCTGGATAGAGATAGCATTAAAACTTTTAACCTGTCAGCTTTGTCCTTATTTTTGTGATTGGAGAGAAGCATGGTTAGAGCTCTTGAACAAATAAAGATAGTATTCAGGGGTTCTCTTAACCTGTTCATAATTCAAATGTCTTTTTCTTCCTTTTCTGTGCAGTACCACCTTGAAATGTCAGCTTCCTTAATGTTGACAGAATAAGAACTCAAAAAGCTGAATTAAAAAAGAACATCCTTAGCTAAGGGGAAGAATATATCTAACCTTAAAAAATTGAATGCAAGGAGCATGCTTTGTCTATGTCCCATCCATCTGGAAAAAAACCAGAGCAACTACATCAGCTTCCCTACCCACCTGCAAAGTCTTGCTTCTCACACGTAGAAGGCATGGATGCATGTTGGAAGTTCATGTGTTCCAGTCTGTTCCTTAAGCTGAGCTTTTTAGGGCAAGGGCTGAAGCACATTCAGCTGGGTCTGAATGTGCTTCAGCAGTTTATTCAGCTGTGTTCCTGTGTTCGTATGTGTTCCTTCTTTTTTCCTGTCTGTTTCTCCCATTCAATGCATGCTGTACTTTCACCTGTTGGTGCAAGAGAGCAGAGTATTTGATTGGAGATCCAGTTTGTGGTGGAGGAATGGAAAGATCCTGTAGTGCAAAGGTCTGTGATTCAAATGCTCTCCTAGTTAAAACACGTGTTTCATCTGGCAGCTGTGCCAGCTTCCTTCTTGCTGTTTGTTTCCTCATGCTACCACCGTAGTTGTGCTGGCATAGGTGGTGTGGCTGTTTTGGCAAACCCAGTCCAAGTTAAAATGAATTATTGTTTTGCTGATGTTTTAAATCCAGATCAGTTCTGTAATCTTGTTAGCGTCATTGTCTTGCAGACTGACACAGCTGAGAAGGCTGGGGGGCGAAAGGAAATGCCTGCTTATGCTGGCACCGTGCTGCTACTGCACCACGAGTGAATAGAGTATTAAAGCCTTATTGATGAACATCCCTTCTCATCCACAGCAGCATTCCTGGTTTCCAGCATTTCCCAAGAGGGATATTGCCTGTTCTGAAAAAGGGCAAGAGACTTGTCAGTCCATCCTCAGTTCCAGATGTGATGCTACGTGTTCACCTTCATCTCTGTCCTCCAAGTCTCTCCCCCTTTTTCAGACCCGTGTTATTTAGAGCCAGTATCTGGACAAAAGGTACCAGACATCTACTGTGGCTAGTCTGGAGCAGAGCTGGGCTACACAATACTTATTCTGACTGACTGACAGGTAGCCAGAGGTTGAACTCACTGCTACCCAACTGTAGAATGGCCAGATGTGCTTATTGCTTCTCGGTTCCTCCCAAGCCAGAAGCTTGAAGAGTTGTAGGGGAAGGGGCATGGGGTAAAGCTGCCCTGGTGTATCTACTGCAGTCTGTAAAGGCGATGCAAATATATTAATCAGATAAGTTTTTGTCTACTGGGTTTCTCTTTTAAAATGGATTCTTACTAGATTTAGTATCAGGGGGTAGCAGGTTGGTCACACAAAGTTCTGTGGAAAGAGGCTGTGAGTGCTGGCAGGACTCAAAACTGGGTTAGTATTTTTGGTGAAGTCAGTTCTTTACAGCACTGGTTGCATATTTAAATCTCATTTCTACATGTGTACAGTGATATGTGGGCTTTGAGGCAGTAGAACTATCTGATGTATAGAAGCAGACTGCAGTGTAGCGATTCAATCATCAAATAGATGTGTGTAAAAATGTATAAAATCATTCCTGGTCTAGTATAAGAGCTAGAATATTGGTACCTTTTACCTTTTTTTCCTTCCTTTTCTCTGCTGTGTGCCTGCATGAATTGTACTAGGTAACAAGGCATGGTTGTATTGTTATTTCGTAGGTGCCTCCCTTCTGAGAGCCTGAAAAAGGTAACAAGAATTCAAAATTACAGATCTTGAAATGTAAACAAAAAGGTGTATGGTACTGTGATAAACAAGACAAACATACCCTTGGGCTTTAGAATGCCTGTTTTACTTGTGCAAAATACTCATGATGCCCTTAGATGAGACACACACGCAAAATAACATTTTAAACCCAATCTAAATAGCCCTTTGACATTTTTCTGAAGAAATCTAGATCTGTAGATGGCTTCAAGTCAATGTCCTGCATCAATGTCTAACTGTACAAAAACTGGATCCAGGGGGGCTCTTAGACTTTGCAAGTGCATCTGAGGATAGGGAGTAGTGAAATATAGAATCACAGAAAAATCTGGGTTAGAAAGGACATTTAAAGGTTATCTATTCCAGCCCTGCTGCAACATTCTCAACTAGATCAGATTGCTCAGAGCCCAATCTAACCTGGCCTTGAGTGTTTCCAGGGTTGGGGCATCCACCACCTTTCTGGGCAACCTGGTTCAGTGTTTTGCCACCTTCATTGTAAAAAAACTTCTTCATAATATCTTATCTAAACCTACTTTCTTTAAATTCAAAGCCATTTGCCTGTATCTTTTCACTTCCTTGCAAAAAGTCACCTTCCAGCTTGCTTGGAGCACTGGAAGGGGCTCCAGGTTCTCCCTGGAGCTTGTCCAGGTTTAGCAGCCCCAACTCTCTCAGCCTGGCTCCATGGGAGAAGTGCTCCATCCCTCTTATCATCCTGGTGGCCTCATCTGGATTTGCTCCAACAGCTCCATGTCCTTCCTGTGCTGGGCTCCCAGGGCTGGTGGTGGGGTCTCACCAGAGGGAGCAGAGGGGCAGAATCCCCTCCCTCGCGCTGCTGCCCACGCTGCTTTGGATGTTAAGCTTCTGGAAAGCTAAATTTATTGTCAGCTTTTAAAACGGCACGGCATTTATTTGGGAAGCGTTCAGTAGGATCAGAAAAGTGCTGATTAATCCAAGAAGACTGGAAAGCAGGGCTGTACCAGCTCCGCTCTGTCAGTACTGTCAGTGTGTGCTTGGAAGGTTCCTTGTGGAGTTCTGTGTGGGTGTGGAGAGGTGTTTGGGATGACAGATACGTCTGTGGCTTGAATGTGAAATGCTCTGAGGCACTTGGGTGGATGTGTTGCTTGAGCTGAGGTGTCTCTGTGCTGGAATGGTGACAGGATCCTGGCCACCAGGACAGGCTGTGTTCAGGCTGTGGTTTCGATATGAACTTGTTGGGCTTCAGGGACAGAGTTCTTGTGCAGCCTCATCAGTTTCCCAGTCTTGTTTATCATGTGATACACAAATGTGTTTGCTGGATAAGCACAGTAATGAGAAAAAGAGGAATGTGGGCTTTTTGCTTTGACTGTCAGACATAGTGTTACAAGAGGACAGCCCAGATTTTGGTGTAGTGAGCATGTTCTAGAGTTCTCCTTTATGGAAATTATAAATTAATTTTCATCAGACCTTTGCCTTTTACTTTTGTTCAGCTGTTCATTTAAGCCCCTCGATATAAATCTGTCATCAGGAGTTACAATACTTGATATATAAATAGTGTTTGACATATTTGAAGTGCTGCACAAACATTAGCATGCTGTGCCTATGTCAGAGTTGCCACTTAAAGACTTTTTCTGGTGCAAGAAACTTTCTCCTTCCTACTAAATAAGGAAATTAGGTTTGTAGTCACACTGGGAGTATATTATTCTGTCTGCAATTTATTCATAGTAGCACATCAGTCTTGTTAATTTACAAGCAAGCAGTTCATTTTGACTCATTTACAGAAGCATGAAGTATTATTGATACATGCTGGGAGAGCCAAGGGTACTGTGTGCCTTTCAGCCTTTCTCTGGTCTGTCTTGATTTTTCAACATTCTCCTAAATATACTGTACTGTAAATTCTATTTTTCGGCACATCCTCCTAATTTAGGGCAAATATTAATCTATTTTTTAAATTAGCTGTGTATGTATCTGTGGGTCCTTTAGACAAATGAGTAAAAATGAATGCCGTCCAGTTTTCTACCTGTAGAAAAAGCTTTTTCTTCTTCCCTCTGGGCTAAAGGGAAGGAAAGGTCACCTATCCCTTGCCTGTTATTGATAGGAAATTCCTCTGAAGGCTTCCCACTGTCTCTTGCTCAGCTGTACTAGTCTGTTTTATGTTCAGGATGTAAATGTCAGCTTCAGAAACCCAATTAAAATCAATGTGATTACGGTAAACCGCATTCAAGTGGCAGATGATCGTGTGACTGCCTTGCAGTTGTAGGGACCTGCCACCAGACACATGAAAACTCCTCATGGGAATGTATATTCATGTAGGGTTCCCCTTTACCCAAAATGAAATCTCATTCTGGATTAGGTTTCTGCTGGAGTCAAGCTCTCCAACAAGTACTTCTAGCTGTGGTTAATTTGAGGTCAGAAGTTTGTAGTCCAGGTTCAAACTGCTGCTCCTTACCTGGTTTTTTCCGCTCAGTAATCCGTCTGAGGAGCTTCCTGAGCTGCAAGGCTGGTTGCAGTAGAGTCTGGAGAGATTTCAGATTTCTTTGGCCGTGCTTCCAGTTAAAAGATTGTGGTGACATGTCTCAGCAGGATGCTGTAGCTGCTGCTGTGCAGTGGTTAAGCAGTTAAACTGTTAGTCTGGAAACTTCTGATTAAGCATTCTCATCACTGCCACAGAGAACCTCGGGCTGCTTTGGCAGGGCTCCTCACAGAGCCACCGTGCAAGGCACAGAGGCTGTCACCCATTCTGGAGTGACGGCAGTGGCTTTGTTGGGCACCCCAGGCGTCTCCGCTGGGTCTGTGGAGGTTGCCCAGGACAGGAGGAGACTCAACATGTTATTTACTACTGATGGGAGTTGAATGCACTGGCCTGATGCTGGCTGCACTGCCAGTGCAAGTCTTGAGGATTAATCTTGGACTGTTTGGAAAGAGCAGTGAGGACTGTGCGAGTCCCTGGGGCTGGATGAGCCTCCCTGTTCTGCTGCTGGGTTCTCCTGATGGGATATGTGGCTCTAAATGCTTGAAAATTCAAATTTTCTGGTTTATTAGTTAAAAAAGGTATATAAGCAAATAGATGTTTTACTAGAGAGGTCTGCCCTGCAAACCAGCCATTTTGAGCATCTTAATCACCATGTTTTCTAATTTCTCCAGTTTTTGATTCTGACTGGGGGTTGATAGCACCTGGAATGAGCTTTGCAGCTTTCCTGAGCAACAGAGAAGAGAAGCACTTAATGTGTTTGTTTCACATAAAGCATCACTTCTTCCCTCCTGACAATACATGGCTTTTTAGAATATATTTTCTAACACTTGTACTTGACCACCTTTGCACCCATTCTACTGTCTCCTTAGTGTTTTTGCTGACTTTTTCCTGAGTTGCAATACGTACTAATTGTTGCTAATTATTTTCTTGGGGTGACAGCAACTACCTTGCCACATACCTCACCCTTCTTACATAATTCAGAAAATATGTCTATTTTTATTTTTTATTTTTGATTCTGTGATAGGTTTAGACTCAATTGATGATACAAAAAGGACAGAAGCTTAAAATCTCGCTCAATTTTGGCAGGAATTAGGACACCTGACTTCTTCAGTCCTGAAGACTAGAGAGGGTCTGAGATGTCCATCTTGATTCTTTCCTGAGTAAACACTAATGGTTTCAGCTGAGCCTTACGCATCAGTAGTCTTAGTGGTTCATGGTCATAGATAATTTTACCATAATTTTTTCCTTTCCAAAGCCATTTCTTATCACAGCAGGCGTAACTATCATCTAAGAACATGTACCTCCGTTTTCATTATCAACTGACAGTGTCAGTGATGGGGGGAGGGATGGATTTCCAAAATGTAATGCTGTATGTTACACGCTCTGTGCAGGGTGCAGGAGGAGATGAAAATGAATGAATCTCTTCTGTTTGCATATAGAAAAGCTGGCACCATTCCCTTTGGATGAGAGCTCGCCTGCCAAAATGTTAGGCTTTACTAAGCAGAGATTGTCCTTTGGGTGAAGAAGAGGTTAAACATGCCTCTGTTGCTTCTGAGAGTACTTGGTGGTGGTGTTTCCAGGGATACAGGCAACTGTTCTCCTTTGTAGTTTGTGATACAAAGAGCCTCAAATGCAGGCAAGAAACAAACTTAAACAATTTACATTTAATTCAGATTTAAAACCGTTCACTGACCTGATAATAGACCTCTGGAATTGCTGGGGAAGGTTGCAAAAAGTGAACTGCTTTAAGAGGAGACAGGATGAGTAATTGGAAGAGTTTCATTGAAGGCTGATGAATGACAGAAACAATGCTTGGCTTGGGAAATCCAGTGGGATAAAAATAGTCTGAGGTTAGGAGAGCACTTGGGGGACGTGTTCCTGTGTGTTTGCCTGGTGTTGCCTCATCCGCTGGCACCCATCTGTGGCCACTCCGGTTCCTCCTGGAGTTGTTTTACCGAGGTGCCTGCAGGGAGTTCTTGTTTGCATCAGGCCTTTGTTCTGGCAGCTCGGGCACCTTCTGGCTGTCGGGACAGGCTGTGGCTGGTGAGTCTGTGGTGCTGCCAGCTGCTTGAAAGCTTGCATTTGCCAGAGTGTTGTGAAGTTCCCCTCCCACACAAAACCATCCTCTGCAAGCCTCCTGCTTGCTTTGCTGCTGCTGTCCATCTTCCTTCAGGTCTGGGCTTGCCATCCACTTAGCACTGGATGTCCAGCTCCAGGGCACGGGTGACAAGGGAAATTGGGGCACTGTGGGTTCTGAAGAAAACTGATGCTTCTGAGGATGCTCACACTGCTGCTCTCAGACACAGGGTCCTGTTGGGCTCGATGGAACCTCTTCTGACTCAGTCCCCATGAACTTACTAAACATGGCTTGTGTTTCCTTCCTGTAGGCTTGAAAGAATTGTGTTTTACATTTCTCTGTGCACTGTGTTGCTTCTGAAAGATTATTTAAAGGTGGCAGTTTGAGGAGATGTGTGAGCTGATTTAACAGCTTGATATCACCTCACCAGCAGCATGATTCCACTCCTACATGTGTCATCTTCTCTCTTGATTCAGATTTAGTGCTTCCTTAATTGTCTTTTTGCAGTTAGTTTTCTGCTTGCTTAATTTGCAGAATCAGGGTTTGAAACAATTTCTTTGGGATATAAAACAAATTTTGGGAAGCAATCAGAGTCATTTAGGTTGGGAAAGACTGCTTAGGTCATCAGATCCAGCTATGAACCCAGCACCATGACCAAGTTCACCACTGAACAATGTCCTCACGTGCCGCATCCTCATGTGTTTTGAACTTCAAGGGTTGGTGACTCCACCACTTCCCCAGGCCAGCCAGTTCCCAGGCTTTTACCCTTTCAGTGAAGAAACTGTTCCTAATACCCAATCTAAACCTCCCTTGGCGCAGCTTGAGGCCATTTCCTCTCATCCTGTCCCTTGATACCTGGGAGAAGAGTCTGGAGTCTGACGCCCACCTGGCTACACCCTCCTGTCAGGGAGTTGTAGAGAGCAGTAATGCTCTGAGCCTCCTTTTCTCCAGGCTGAGCCCCCCTCAGCTGCTCCTCACCAGACTTGTGCCTCAGACCTACAGTGTCCTCCTGTAGAAAACCCTCTCTCTAACTCACTCCAGAAGGCCGCCTCTGGCTCCTCTGGAGCTTCCACTGGTTATGTGGTGATGTTTTCTGGAATTCTGAGCAAGAATCAGCAACTTGTGCATCTCTGCGTGCGTGTGTGTGTGTGTGTGTGTGTGTGTGTGCGCGCGCACCTATGAGCGTTTTCAGTAGGAAATTTTCAGACCATTACAGGCACAGAAGCAAAGGCCTGGGAATTCCTGACAGAAGTGTCTGGGAGCAGCGATAGCCCCTGCTCCTGCTGAGCTCTGAGCTGCTGCCGGCGGGGATCTGCCGCCTTGCAGGGAGACACGGCTTCCCTTTGACGGGGTTGTGAGGCAGCAGCTCAGAGCTCCTGCTGGCTCCTAATCGGGATAAGAGCAGGACAGCCTGGCGCGCTGCACCTGAAGGGTTGCTCATCCCTGCTTCACTAACGCATTTGATTTTTAGTTACTGCATGTCAGACCTTTCTGATGTCTGACACGGCAATCTGCGACAGATTTATGTAAAAGGTTCCTTTCTTGGGCAAGAGATCCTCCAACTCTGAAATTTACCTCAGGGCAAACAACCTTTGTTGTGTTTGACAATGTTCCCAAATAATTGTCTCTTGCCTTGTTTTATATAAAACAAGGGATCTGTGCTGAATTTCAAATGAGTTGGGGGAGGAGGGGAAAGGAAACCGAGGGGCTGTGGTGTGACCTATGAAATCCTGGCTGTTGGGGCACTAAAGAGGATGAAAATCCAAGATGATTTTCTGGTTCTTGATGGAGAGCAAGTTTTAAAGGCCGCTGGTGGGTTTTTTTGAACTAATAAATCTAGCTTTCATCCACAAACCTGCTTTTGATATTTGGGCTTTTATGTTATTCTGTTTTACATAGAGGAAATACTGGCCTAAATCTGATAAGATGCATGGAACATATTTACTGATCTTTTCTGAAGCTGTGCTAGGAATATTTCAGCAATTGTAACTGGTCATGTGAAAGAGTAGCTGACAATAAAATATGTTTAGTATTTTTTATAAAGTTGCTATCTATGTGCTGCTTAGTATTTTGTGTAGGGTATTACATGGTAATATCTAAAATTTAAAAAAAATATATATATATATTGTATTTTACAGCTTGTAAGGAGTGTGTTTTTTCTGTTTTAGGGCATAATTCAGAAGATTGTGGACAGTCACAAAGTGAAAAATGTGGCCTGCTATGGGTTACGGCTCAGTCACCTGCAGTCTGAGGAAGTTCACTGGCTACACCTGGACATGGGGGTGTCCAATGTGAGAGAGAAATTTGAATTAGCCCACCCTCCAGAAGAATGGAAGTAAGAGTATAAATCTGTTCAATGTCAGTCATACAAGTCTTTCTGCCTTGTTGTAAAAACTATTCTGTAATTTGTTTTACTAAGAAAGGTCCTTTTGTAGTGGAATAGAGCTGATGGAATGGGGAAAATAAACCCACCAAACTTTTCACCAAGAGCTGTGAGCAACGTTTTGTTTGCTTTAAGAGGTTTTTGTTGTTGTGAGGGCTTTCCTGCAAACGGAGGAGAAATCTGGGATTTAGAGGAAGCATAAAATAGGAACAGAAATCTCCTAGTCATTTGTGCTGAAATCTGCAAGTTTTGTCATAGTTAAAAGTTTTAGGACAGGAATGCTATTCCTAGTTGTGGTATAAGCACACAGCTGCAGTTTTAAAAGGATAAATCTTGTTATTTAAATAATGCCAAAAGGATGTTGTTAGGTACTGGTTGTACTTATCTATAGACCGAGTAGGAGAAATGTGATTTGAAAAGAGTGAAATGCAGTCAAAAACCATTTTATCCCTCAGCTGTTGAAAAACTTCTCGGTTGTAAAACTAACTTATATTGTGGCCAAGAGCAATAAATGACCTCTGCCTTCCTTCTGACTGTGATCTTCTCAAGTTATACCAGGAGCACTGAACAGTAGAAAGATAACTGCAGAGTTTTGGGGGCTTTTTCATAGCCTGGTCACATTTGCTGAGGTCTTTCATGATGCTGGTTAGTTGGTTAAAAGAAGTGTCATGACCTAAGTTTCTTCAGCTTTTTAGGAGGGTAAGCTGGTGGTGCACGCTCAGGAGAGGAAGAAAGGAAACTCTGTCCACTTTCCTGGTAGAAGGACAAGAGGAAACAAAAATTTATTTGCAGAAACACACAGTAGTCTACTAGAGGAAATGGGGAGCTCAGAGTTGTAAAATACCAATAAACCAAAGAGAGATTAAACCAAAGAATAGATCACTGTGGTTGCTAGTTCTTTTCAGGGGTGTTGTGCATCTATTTCTGTGGTTTATGTTCATAACCACAATTTGTGCACAAGTTGCTGGCTATTTTAAAGGCTGCATATACTTTCTGCAAAATTATTGTAAATATTCTATACTTAATTTCTCACAAATGGAGTTACTATATTCTAGCAGATGTCACAGTTGGCAAGCTTCAGTTTATAAATTCTCTTTAGGGTCCCTATTTTAACAAATTGCACAAATTCAAAGAAATGAGGAATGTTTAAAACCTGGGTTTCAGGAATGTTGCATATTCTCTTCTATGCATTGTTTCTGTGAGCTACATGGATATTTTCCCTCACAAGAAGTATTTCATTATGCTGTGAAATCACAGCTTAGAAAGGAGGAGATTCCTGAATCCTTTCCTTGATAGCGGTGCTATCCCATGGTGGATGAGATGCGAATAATTTATGATGTGGAAATTTGTTACCAGTGTCAGTTCCATTTTTATTAGGCAGTACAACTTGCATGGTACACATTGCAGAACACACTTAATTGGTTTTAAAAACAAAGTTAGATATTGTTTTGAAGCTTGTGGAAAGGAATTGTGTAAAATGCTCATGAAAGAGCTATGATAAGATGTAAATTATTCAATACCTTTCCAAGTGTCATTTAATGTGTTATCGAATACATGCAGCCTGACATACCTTTTAAACCCTGAGAGATTTGCTGTGCATAATCAAAATGCTGCTGTCATATTTGTAATGCCATAACACAAAGTGTCTAAGATCATATGACAGTACTTGTAGAAATATTTAGATTACTAAAGGGGAAGTAGTCTTGGAATGGTTCTTAAATTAAAAGCTTCCTATAGTGTTAGTAAACCACTTAATGCCTCACATGTGGTTATTTTATTTTTATCATCTGAATTGATGGGGTTGTGTATTCACAGTGTTCAGAAATTAGATCTTGGAATTCTTCTGGACTAATCCAGGTACTAGGAGTTACACGGATTGTCAGTAGGTTGCACACAAAAGTTACCAGAATAAAATCTATCACCCAGCTGGGTGAGCCAGAGTTAGCAGGATCTGGGGCTCTTAAATCATAGCTAACACCAACCCTCATAATTTTCTGTAATACTGAGCCTTGAACAGCAGTCACAGCTGCTGTCCTTTATGTCTCCAAAACTGCTGTGTGCCAGAGCACTGTTCCTTTTGCTGGTCTTTTGTGTCACACAAAAGAAGTATCAAGAGGTTCCCGTAACAAGTTGTGTGTGTTGGAACACCCTGTTCCCCACAGGGCAGACACCTTCTAGCTCTGTAGTTCAGGTTTGTAAAGCAGGTCCCTGTGACCAGGTGATATCCCATGTGGCTCTGACAGGAAGGAGATACCCCAGTGCTTAGCAGTCCTGGACTCTGAGTTTTGATAGCTTTGATAACAAAAGCCCTGGCAGAGAGGTCAGATCACCTGTGGGATGGTTTAATGGGTTGACCAAGTTGATCTAATAGATCTGTCCCTCTCCTCGCTGCACTCTGTCTTCTCTCTTGTCAGACTTTCAGTTATCCAATCCTTTTCCTTTCCTTTCCTTTCCTTCTGTGAGCCTTAATACTTCTCTAATCCTTCAGTGAGCTAATTCAGTTCATTAAACTCACACAAGGCTTCCCCTTTGTCCCCCCTTTTTGTTCTCATCTTCTGTTCTGATTCCTTTCCTGTTGATGTGAACTGAATCAGAACCTGCTGGAGGCAAGGTTGGCATTGGCAAGATGATTTCTTTCAGTGGCACAAATTCTTAAGAGTTGGATCATCCTTTCTTTCTTGGCTCCACCAGCTGCCCTGGTAGTGCCTGATGCTGACAGGGAAGCTCCCAGAACTGCCTGGTTGTGTTCACTGTGCTGTGGATGGGTCACTTCACTGTACAGCTTGTGAACTCTATTGGTGCCCACCTTTGTGAGGTGTGGCAGAGTGCTTCTGAACCCCAGCACAGGGGCAGAGCAGTGAGCAGAGTGGTGATCTTCCAGGAATAATTTATCAAACATTAGGGGAGTGATCATCAGCTGAGATACTTGCTCTGAAAGCAGACCTGGTTTGTGAGAAAGGGACATGTCATCCTTGTCAGTTGGCTGCATTTCAAAGACAGTAAATTTAGAGGATATTGAATCGAGCCCATCCTTGAGTTGGCCTGTGGAAGTCGGCTTCTTCATTCCCACAGGCCCAGGCAGAGATTAGGTTATAAATAAGTAATGAAGGTCACTCACGGTGACTGTCCCAGCCGAGCTGCTTTGCCTTACCTGGTTTTCTCATGGGATCCTGTTGCAAAAAGCAGCACTTTCATGGCTGATCAGTTAAGAAGATATGTCCCTGTGAAGGAGAGAGATTGATTTTCATCTGTTTGTTTTGGTTTTTTGTTTTTTTTTTTTTTAATCCCAGAGAGTAATGGTGTTCTGCATCCTAGAATCACGGAATTGTTTGGGCTGGAAGAGACCCCTAAGGTCATCAAGCCCTGTGGTTATCCCAACTTTGCCAAGCCCACTACTAAACCATGTCCCCAAGTGCCACATCTACATGTCCTTTAAATCCCTCCAGGGATGTGATGCCACCACTTCCCTGAGCAGCCTGTTCCAATCTTTGACAGCCCATTAAGAAATTTTTTCTAATATCAAATACCCAATTTTCTGATTTATAATCCAGTCTAAACCTCTCCTGGTGCAACTTGAGATGGTTTCCTCTTGTCCTATCACTTGTTACTTAGGAGAAGAGCCCGACCCCTACCTAGCTACACTCTCCTGTCAGGGAGTTGTAGAGAGTGATAAGGTCTTTCCTGAGCCTCCTTTTCTCCCTCAGCTGCTCCTCGTCAGATTTGTGCTCCTGGGGAGATTTAGGTTGGACATTAAGAAAAATTTCTTCATGGAAAGTATTGTCAAGCACTGGAACAGGCTGCCCAGGGAAGCAGTGGAGTAACCATCCTTGAAAGTGTTCAAAACAGGTGTGAATATGGCACCTGAGGACACTGTTTAGTGGTGAACATGGTAGTGGTGCTGGGTTGATGGTTGGACTTGAAGATCTTAGAGGTCTTTTCCAACCTTAAGGATTCTGTCATTCTAAAATGCACTGGATTATAAAGCCCCCGAAAAGGAAGGAAGTCTTTTACACAGACTTGTTTTTTTTCCTTGTCAGTCTCTGCAGTTGTGTTCAGCACTAGATTTTAGTGGATATGGCAGAATAAAAACCAAGAGAGGCTCTGCTTTTCTGCAGTTGGATAGTGTGCTCATGCTGCCTTCTCTCCCTGACACATAAATACCTGGAGGTACAATTTGGCTGATACCTAAATTTTAGTAAATAGCTTGTTATCTGCTGGGGATCATGAAATGTAAAGGCTGATCAGCAATAGAAGGTGATTCTGTGCTTCTTCCCAAATGAGAGTAATCTGTGAGAGTTGGTCTTAACTGTGACTTTGAGTCTTTTTTTGTTTATCTGTGTCTGTTTTGTTGTGTCAGAGAATGGTTTGGATTGAGAAGGACCTTTAAGGATCACCTAGTCCAACCCCCTGCCATGGGCAGGGACACCTTCCACTAGCCTCACTGCTCCAAGCCCCATCCAACCTGGCCTTGGACACTTCCAGGGATGGGGCAGCTACAGCTCCTCAGTGCCAGTGTCTCACCACGCTCAGAGTATGTGCAGTGTAAATCTACTCTCTGTCAGGTGTTCTCAGCCTCTCCTGCATTTCACTCTTTAATTTAAGAACATGTTTTCTGTGCACAGGAATTATGAAATATATTGCCATACTACAACAGGACATCATTCTAATATTCTTTGTTTATATACAGTGTGTGTGTGTATTTACAATTGCCAAATTTTAATGGTTTCTAACAGGACAATGTATGTTCAATGGTTTCAAAGCAAATAATATTTTATATTTTTTTATTAGATATTGCAACTTCTGCTTGCAGTGGAATCCTAGGCAACACTTACCCCTAGGAAATTTTTACCAAGGTCCCATGTAAATCTTGATTACAGGCAGCCAGATCACTTGCTGAAAAGAAGTTCTCGTCCTGCTGAAACCAACAGATTGAAATGTTGTAATAGTTGCTCTTATCACAAGCAGACTGTTAAATATACTTACTTTGGGAAGTACTGCTAAGAGTGTTAGTTAGGATATGCTGTGTTGGCACAGCCCAAGGGATGGAGACATTTATTATCGGACTTTCATTGAAGGAATGTGTCAGACAAGGACACAAACAGTCTGTGTCAAACATCATCGGCTGTTACCACAGGACAAGCAATAATACTAAATTTAAGCATTGAAAGCAGAAGTTCAGGACAAGAAATAATACTAAATTTAGGGGCTGAAAGCAGAAGTTTAGGTTTGAGAAGGGATACAGATTTGGTGTAGGTTGTGGGACAAGGCGCATTCTGAATTTCCCTCACTTCTGGTTTACAATTAACTTGAAAAATATGGCTGGCAGGTTCAAAACTGTTTGGCTTTTGCATGTGTCTTGATGATGGGTAGGAGAGCAGGAAACCTTTTTACAGAGAAACCCCTCCAAAACCTATGAAAACTGCAGAGGTGAATATTAGAGCATTGATCAGAGAAGGAGCAGAGTCCTGTTCCTTGTTCTCCTGTAGGATGTGGCTCCCTGGTGAGTGACACTGTTTGGCACTCCTGGAGCAGTGGGATCAGTGTTTTAAGTACCTGCTTGTGAGAACCAGAGATAAAAGCTGTTGCCAGGGGTCAGGTCAGTGGTTCTGGCAGCTCATCTGTTGTCACCTAACTGGGGCCTCCTTTCCCATGGATCTGGAGCTTATCTGCTCCAAGTCCTCGTGCTTCGGTCCTCTCTGAAGCTCTGAGAAGGCAGCATAGGGCTCTTAAGTTTGCTTCTGTTATAAAGGTCCTTGGTAAGCATCTCTGTGAAATGTCAGGTACAGATAAATGCCAGTTTAGTTCTCCTGAGTAATCGAAAAGGAAATTTTCCATTAGTTTTCTACGTTTGTTTTGAGTATGAACATATTTTTAAGAATGTTGTGAGGAAATCTTAGTATCAATTCTGCTCAACAGTCTCTTCTTCTTGCTTTTCAGGTACGAATTGAGAATTCGGTATTTGCCAAAAGGATTTCTAAACCAGTTCACAGAGGACAAACCAACTCTAAATTTTTTCTATCAGCAGGTATGTTCAATTCTACTGCTTTGTCTTTTGCTGATTTTGCTGAATTTAGAAAGCTCTGGGTTTGTTTATGTGGGTAGGATATTACTGCAGAAACAGAAAAATGGAAAAAATTTAAGGTTGCATATATGTAAAGCAGAAAGGGCACAAAGCCCATGACATCTTTCTCCTTGGGAAGTTGTGAGGACTATGTTCCAAAACAAGGTAATTCTGCAGATAGTAATTGTCCTAACTCAGATAAAATTGACTGTTGTTGCACTGGCTTCTTACAGTTAATTCACACTTGATTAAACTGCTGAATTTCTTTATTTTTGCAAGTGCAAGTGACAATTGCACGACAAACCATCAAATGTTTTTTCCACTCACATTTTTATGTTATTTTCTTGGGTTTAAAATCTCTTCTGGACTACTGAAACTGCATAATAGTTAAAGTTTCTATAAATTAAGCATGAAATTCTAATTTTATTCAGTTAAATGATTTTAATCTGCTTTTAGACTGACAAGCTCACAGTAAAACTTCTGGGGATATTTTTTAGGGGAGTCAGGACTAAAATGGTTATCCTGTCCCCTAACTTCAACAAGCACAATTGTGCACACACATTCTTGTCTTAGGTAAATGACTTTTAATTTTTTTTACTGTGTGATGCAGTTTTTGTATTGCTATGATATTGATATTGATAGGATGAAGGTGACTTGTGAAAAGACAATTCTCTTGCAGTACTTCTCTAGACTTAGCATTCTAGTTTAAGTGATTTTTGTAATGTGGCTTCAGCCTAAAAATGTCTGGGTTTTGGCGAGTTTTTAGTGTCGTGCTACCAGGGCTTCTTGTACAAACAACAAAATCATGCTCCTTTTTCCTTTAGCAGCAAGGGACTTCCTCCATACTGGCTTTAAACACAGGAGATTTGTGTTTCCCATGGTGCAAAAGTGGGTGATGAGCTCCACAAAAATTTCCTGAACTCCATCACTTACCTGTTCAACACTGGCAAGCCTACAGTGTCCTCTCGTTTCTGCCTTAGGGAACCGTTTCTTTAAAGCAAGGTCTTTGAAATGCCAGGGGAATATTAGTTAACTTTTACCTAAATTTGGAGAAATCATTACAAACAGATACAAATGGCTCAGAATAGAAGGTTTTTGAAGGTCATCAGGACCAATAGGCAAAGCTGACAGCTGCCTGTATCTGACAATGCCCTGAATCCCAGTGCTATTACAGAGTGAAAATCAGAGGTTCTTGTCTCCTTGCTCTGCACACCATCCCATTTATTTTCTCTTCCCCTTTCTTCTTCACCTTATAGTGAGGTATTTCTGAATCCAGTTCTTTAAAAGTCACTGCTCTTTGTTTTGGGGTGCTGTAAGGTATTTGGGTCTCCGTTGTCATGGAAATCAGGTGCAGAACTTTCCAGAGCTGTCACTCTCTATCCATGATTCGGCTTTGCTCTGTAAATTTCACTTGTCCTCTTGGATAAACTAGGACAATAACTTTTATCTGGTAAAGTGTTAAGGCAGCAGCAGTGATGTATGAAAAGAAGACAAGAATTTGAGCAGTAACACTGCATCATAAACCAGACCTACAACGGAGGAGGGGTTAAAAAAACAAGGAAATACAATTTTTCACATTCTGTTCCTATCTCACTGTCATTCCTCCGACATTTTAACATCTTTTGCCGATGACTGCTTTCAGTCAGACACATCATGTTTTGTGTAGGCAAGAACAACAGAATGCACAGAATTCATATGTGCATACATGGATATCCTGAGCTTTCTGTACAGAAGTAACTGTCAGAGATAAGGAGCGTAGAACCCAGTTAGAAAATTTTAAAAATCCAGTAGA
This sequence comes from Dicrurus megarhynchus, assembly GCA_013399195.1. Taxonomy (NCBI): domain Eukaryota; kingdom Metazoa; phylum Chordata; class Aves; order Passeriformes; family Dicruridae; genus Dicrurus; species Dicrurus megarhynchus. Next base: position 601,894 of record VXAD01002024.1, read on the forward strand.
AACACCACTTCTGTAGTTAGATTGGCTTTTGTCACTGTAAAAATCAAAGACATTGCTCTCTTGGGTGTTACAAATGAGTAAAAAAGGATTTTTGTGAGGACCAGATGCCTGTGACTTTCTTGTCAGGATGAGACTGGGAACCTTATTGCTAACTTGGTAACATCCAAATGCATGTTTTCTGTCTTACTAAAAAAGTATAGCATCAAACTTCAAAGTTCATGGAGAAGGAAAAGAAACATGGTTACCTCTGTCACCCATGGATTCTGGATTTGTAATGATTTTGTTGAATCTGAGTTGCACAGCCGCAGCATTGTTGAAGAAGAAAGTTTAAATCCTCAAGTGATCTTCATCTTCTGGAAAAGCACAGAACATTTTGTAAAGATGACAAAACGTTACCTTAATCACTGTCAACAGACAGGGTTTATTCATCCAGCTCACCCAAACCACAATTATCAGGCTGTTAAACCCAAAGCTGGCACACGTTTGTGCCTTCACATGCATGACTACTCCCATTCACTTCAGCGAGTGCACTGCCCTGTGCAAATTGGTGCGTTTCAGGCTTCTCAGCTTGGGCTTGATAGGTGAAATCACTATTTTCTCCTTGTTTTTTGACTGTTTTAAGGATGCTGTGACCTCTCTTTGTTTTTGAATATTCCTTATCTTCAAGAGTCTCTAACAAATCAAGAACCTGTGCCCAGAACTGTTTGTGGCTTGACATGCTGTGATCCTGGCGGTCATTCTGCCATCTGCGGTGGGCGTGAGCTGCTCTTAATTGGAAGTGTAAAGCAGGGCACTTAATGAGACCTTTCATTCTGCAATCTGTACAGCAAGGGATTAAAATTGGTGTGTGGGAGCAGGGGGAAACCACACAACTCGTTAATAGCCTCAGAATCAGTCCCACTAACGCTGCCATGCGGTGCCTCTTGTGCTCAGGCTGTGCCTCAGCTTTGAGGCCAGAGATGGGGAGAGGCTGATCTTTAGGTCATTCCCCTTCACTGGAGGAGCTGTGTTCAAGTCATGTCAATGCACATCCCATTTGAGAGCTCTGATCAACAAACTAATGCTGGAACTGTGTCTTTTTGCTTTGTTATGCTCTCTTTGGCAGGTGTCAGAGGTAGTGGGTGACAGGACTTCAGGGGTGTCTTCTCTTTTTTCAGTCTGTTCGAGCATTTAGGTGGTGATTCTGCATCAACTGCATTACTCCCTTGGGCCTAACTGCTTACAGTTTCAGCCAAATTAGGCAAATTGGATCCCACCCAGTGCTGTTGGAATTGTGAGGCTGAAGTATTCAAAAATCAGGAAAAGCCAGATTTATGGTTGTCTGCACAGTTGGCAGATGCTCACTGCACAGGTTTTGTGTGCCAGCCCTCAGTTGTGTGCCGTGGTATTGAGTACCCAAATCTGAACCAAAGTGAGCTCTAATCCCACCCACAAAACCTTAAATGTGAAGTACAGTGAACAAAAATACTGTAAGTTAAGTTTTATCAAGAAGTAGCATCCTTTTTTTTGTGTGTGTGTGTTCTGTTGACTGTTTTGTAAATCTCTAAATGAAGATACCTGGGTTTTTGTATGATTTTTTAAACATTTTTCAGAGAAAACAAGCATAAAGGTGCAAAAGGAGAATTAAAAATCGCAGGTTTGGAGTAATTAAATAGGATTTCACCATTTTCCTGTCCTTTTTGGGAGCATTTTCAGTTGCTTTAAGTAAAAGTTGGTGAAATTCATAGTGTCTTCCTTTCCCTGTGTTCCAGTGACATGGCTGTTGGGAGGTGGAAATAAAGGGGACAGGTTTCTCTAATTTGCCTTACTAGCTGAGTGAGGAATGAAAGCCATATCTCAAATCAAGACAGAATACAGCTTTTAAAAACATTCATGTAATGAGAATCAGACGTAAGCTACTTGAATTGCTTTCCTTTTATTGTGGGACAAGAGCCTGCACACATTTATCCTTGAATAACATGTTAGCCTGCAGTAATTGGAGATGGTTTATCCCTTGATGAAAAGGGAGTAAGCATCTGTATGGGGGGTGGGGGCAGCGCTTGGGCATCAGCTGTTCCATTGTTGCTGTCCTTGTGCTTCAAACAGAAGACTTTTAAAGTAACTTTTTGGGGTTTTTTTTTAGATCCCAGTGAACAAGAAAAGGTTGTTTTTTATCAGTGTAGAATTTTTCTCTGCTGCCTCATTTAGCCTGCAGTGTGGAGCTACCCTGGAGATGTTCATATATATAGTAAAGGAGACCATAGGACTGAACTGTGTTTTGAATTTGCTTTTTAAAATGAGCCAAAGTTTGTGTAACGCACAGGAGAAGGAATTGAAAGCAGGGGATGATCTCGAAGTTAGGGCAGGTCAATGATGCCCTGAATTCTGTGCCATGAGGGCTCTGTGTCTCACCAGGCAAGTACACTGCAGGTTCATTTTCATAAGAAAACTCCGTCTAAAAAGAAAAGAGTAAAAAATGATACTTTTTGTGATTTAAAAAAAAAAAAAGTGAGGGAAAAACATTCCTCTAAAACAATCCTCTCCTCTAAAAAAGAGGAGAAAAAGTTTATTGTGGACAATTGGCACTTCTTTTCTCTGTCCCTGTAGTGTCTGTAAAGATTATGTTCACACTCAAAATGTATTTCATTAAATGAAATATCTCTTTATATTGTGGCAGATAAATACATCATGCAAATTAAATTGTTTTTATAACTCTGTCCCTGACACATAGGAAATTTTAAGTCCAGGCAATTACTGTAATAACTTAATGATTAAAGTTTTATAAGGCTTAGGTGCATGAGATGTAATTTGAAATGCAGGCTGGGAATTAGACTCTTTAACCTAATTATATAACAACATCTCCTACACCCTAATGAAAATAGGAGACCTAAAACAAATGACTTTGACAGGAAAAGCTTTGAGGGAAATGAAGGACATTGGGAGAAAAGCTGTCATTGTTCCTGATGTTGGCAGCCTATTTAAAACAAAAAGCCCCCAACAAGAAAAAAAACAAACCACCCAAAACCCAGAAGATCTTTCAATGGCTGAGACATAAACTGTGCCCTATAGGGAGGTGGCAATCTAAGAATTGCAGCTGATCAAAAAGATACTAAAAATTTATTTTTTTGGTAAAAATATAAATCAAACAGAACCTCTCCTGTCTGCTCTTTACAGCTTGAAAAGACAATTATAAGTGAGATTGCCTTGACAGGGGGAGGTTTCTGAAGTTGCTGAAATTCACAGTACCCCATAAAGTACTTATTTTTTCCTGTAAAAGTTGCTTTTCACCCTCAAAACTATGCTGGCATTCTTTTTTTAGGCTCTGCTGTTGGTATAGTTGTGGAGCTACTTTAGCTACAGATGTGTGCCCAATGTCTGCTTTCCCTTAGTACTGTATGGTAGGAATGGGAAACTTCCTCGTATTCCTTAACACCTCCTAAACGGCCAGCCAAGCTCAGGCCAAAGGGAAAGGGCTGCTTTGATTTAAAATTTCCACCTGTCAGCCAGAATGGTGAAAATCAACCTTGTGGGCTTTTCTTGAATTGCTCATAATTCAGCATGATAAATTGAAAATGCTTGGGACCAGGTTTCCATGTGTTGATGTGTGGAGATGTCTTTGTTAGTAGTCTGGAACAAAATGGTACTGCAATTAGTGTATTAAGTTGTGTATAACAACAAAAAACCCACAAAAAAAAGTTGATTTACGTTGATACTTGGACTCACTTGATCTGGAAACTCAAAATTCTTTGTTGGAGAGGAGAAGTATAAAATTAGCTGAGAGCAAGGCCTGTTTAGTAGGTTGACTTCTTTATGGCTCCCAAGAGTCCAGTCCTACTTTGTGGAAGGTCTGCGAGGCAGCAGTGTCTCTTGCAGTGACATCTGGAGCTCAGCCCACTCGGACAGACGGCAGCATTTTTAGCTGCTCTGCCCCTAACAATGCCTTGTCAGAAGTTGGTTTCCCCCCAGCCCATCTCTAATGCCCTTATTATTAACAGAGGAGCTTCCAAAATTAGTTAGAGATGTCAGAGATCACCCTGAGATAATATAGAGACTGTGACCTTGGGACACGAAGAGGAGGAGCAGATGAGGGCAGATGGCAGATGAATGTTATCCTGATACTGGATCTGGGCTTTTAACTCCCCTAGATGAGGCCAAAGCCCTAATTTTCCCTAGTATTGGCTTATCTCCTATAGCAAATTTAATACTATCAGATGGGTAAATAGGGGTGGGAACACATATGTGTTTCCCTCCTCTGTGTATTTTAAAAACTACCATTATGATCATTAAGGTGGCTCCTAAAAATACTGATGACATTAGAAGCAGGCATTGGGCTTTTGTGCATATGGGGCTTCATTCAGAGCACATGAGGCACAAATCCTTCAGGGTTAATGCTGCATCAGATTTCCTAAGCTGTAGTAGTGAGGATTGGGACCCTGTTCTTTCAAGCTGATTCTGTAGTGATGAAAATTTGGTGTCCCACGTGAACCTGCTGTTGGAAAACAAGGATGGAGGAGCAGTTTGTTCCTTACAGATACCAGGATTTTACTGGGTGACTGTTCCACATTAACCCAATCATGTGTCTGTCCTACAGTGATTCTGTGGTGTGTTTAACACTGCAAGGAGCAGTACAGCTGAAACCAGAGAGTATCTGATGTAATTCTCTTTGGTGGGATACCACGGAAGGAGCTGTGTCATGGATTGGGGTGGAATTGTGTGCGGTACCTGCTGCAGGTGCAGAGCAGAGCAACGTCCTTCATTTTGAATGGGAAATAGTGGGGGAAAAAATGTGCTGTATACTTGGATTTTTGTCTTGGTCACAAAAGTAGTTGCTGAAGATCTGTTTTTCCTATGGATATATTGAGATATTCTGGTCTTTCACTATAGAAGCTGGAACTGGTAAATTGCAGGAATAATTTCTCTTGATTTTGGTAGGATGGGTGTCACCAGAAGTGTTGTGTGCTGGTGTAAAACAAAGATCCTGTTTGAACTCTGTAGTGGCTGAGAGTGACCACCTAATTACCTCCAGAGTTAGAAACTTGAGAGTTTAAAAGCAGGTGCCAGAACACACCTGAGCTGTTGAAAATAAATTCAGAGAAATTACTGAGAATAAATAAATTATTGCATATCCAGGACAATTAAGAGGAAGGTTGTGTATTTTTAATATAAATCACACCAACTAAGCAGAAATACATTATTTCCCAAGATACAAAAGCACCAGCTGAAAATATTTGTGTAGAACAAATGGATAAGGAGAAAATGATGCAATATAAATCTTTGTTTCCATGCTTCATTAAATGACTGTAATTACTATTTGTATGCTATGTACTGAATGGAGTACAGAAGACATTTTCTTTGTTTGGTTGCTTATCTAAATATCTCATATGTTGTGATGATTCTTTTTGGGTATGGTCTTAACTCCTCAGTGGGAACTTAGTCACTGAAGGGTTGTTTAAATGCAGTGTTCAAAGCAGTGCAAATTTGGGAAAAAAATAGAAATAAAAAAGGACGAAGTTGTGTAAGTAGGTCATAGACATTGAGAGAAAAGCAAGAGTAATAGATTGCTTATTTTTAAACTGTCCTCCTGAAAAATTGGAGTTTATCCTGTGGGAAATTTCTTGGTAACATTAAGCTGGGAAAGCCAGTAGTGGTAATAATTGGTATTTGCCCTTTTTGAGACACCATTTGACAGTACTGTTGCTAAAGAATTTCCACAGCATTTATGCTTGAAAACTCAGTGTCAAGTTTGATAATTTTATTTAATAATTATAAGGCTATAAACAAGTTTAGACCTAAAGTATCTTTTTAAGATGCAGTATCTAATGGCTTTTTTTTCTTTTTTTTAATCCCTAAAGTGGAAAGCATTTGCCAAGTTCAGAATTATTTTGCTGTTGTTCTTAATAAAGAAATCTAAATCTAGCATGGTGTTTTTATGAACTGCTTGTCAGCCTGGGTGAACCTTCTTATGAAATACTGCAGCTGCATAAAAAACTCGTGTGCAGGAAAATGAAGCAGATGGCTTTTGAAAGTAGCAGCTGGTATATAAAATACAAGGCCAGTGATAGATTTCTCCTTAAATCATAGCATAGGGCTGTTCTCTAATTTCTCCATCTTCACAAACATGGGCTTTCCTCTGTTTCCAATTTTTATTTTAAATTGTTCCGTCTGGAATCTGCTATCCGTTTCTGTAGCTGGGAACCTGCCCATTATTTCCTAGTAAATTTGGAGAAGTTAAAAGTGACACCATCAGCAATTTCCCCATTCAAGTAAAAGAACAAATATTTTATAAGTCTTGACATCAGAAATGAAACTAGGCTTGTGTTTATGTGCTCATCTTCCATGTGGGAAAAGCTTTTTAGTTCAAGTTGTGTTCACCTCCTTTCTTTTGTTATGATTTAGGAGTATCTTTGAACTTCAATGCCCAAAAAACTGGAGACAGAAGAGAGATTTCTGTTGTGGCTAAAAGATGAAGAGTGATAAAAAATATTTTAAAAATATTATTAAGAATAGAAAGTATTTTAAATAAAGTGAATTGTTGCTGAATATCAGGACAGTAATAAATCAGGAAATATGGCGTAGGATTGTGTTGGATTTCAAAATCCTTTTTTGCTTTGGATATTCCTGCCCTTTCTAAGCATGTATTCACTGATGGTGATGTGTGTCCTGTATGTGGGGGCAATGACAATTTTGTTTCATTTTTTATTTTATCAGAACATGTACAAGATTTCTTTTTCCTACCTCTGAGAGGTGCTTTTATGCTTGGCATTCCTATTTTTCCCACACGGCAGCCCTGTTTGTAGCTGTTGTGGCCAGGAAGTCAACTCCAAATGTGAAGTGTAGGTCACACTTGAATTCTTATTTGCTGCCCTGTGAATGAGCAAATTTAGGTAGAGTTGCTTCCTCTGACACTGGCACTGCAGTAGTACTCGCCTGGAAGCCTGAAGCAGTTTTTATTTCCATTATTCCATGTTTAATGGAACTTAAGTAGACTAATCCTTTTTCCCCAAAGCGTGCACCTGCTTGACTGTAAATCTGATTTAAACTTGCTAGAACATAGTAAAAAAAATCCCAGGGAGAAGGTTCTTGAAATCAACACAGCAGTTTGCAGCAATGAATTATTTTTGTCTCTTATCCTCCTTTAAACTGTTGTCCAATATATTTTTCTCAGGGAGTTGAGATAAGCACATTATGTGGGAATACAAAGTCAGTAAGTTAGTGGAAGCAAATGGGTTACAAGCAACATACACCAAAGTGACTCACTTCAGACATCGTATTTTGGATTTTGATTGTTACCAAATTAAAAATGTATAGGATTTTAGCAGTGTTGATACTTGAATTCTTAATCCTAGCATAAATCCAGGTGTTTGTCTTGTTGATCTTTATGGATTTTTATTGCTATAATGTTGTGACCATAAAGTATTGGAGATAAATACAGACTTCAGGTAATTTTATCATTGCCAGAGCATCTGGTCTCTAGTATGGGGTATAAATGAAGTAATGGCACACAGGTTTAACAGGAGCACCTTAAAGGCTTCCTTGGTCTCGTGAAAGGGATCAAGGGTTGCTGTTTTGGTTTCTTGTTTGGCCACTTGGGATTTTGGGGTTGCTTTTTCAAAACCAGATTTGAGTGACAAGTTTATATAAATTACTTTTGTCTTACAAACTAGGTAAAATTAAGATGTATTAAATAGCATCCTACATTTTTCTTCTGGTTTAGCCTTTGGAGAGGTCCCATTCTGAATAATTAAACCGGGGAAGAGACATGTGGCAGTGGTGCTTGATCTGCTTGAAAAGGATGTGTGTGTGTATCTGTCTATCTATTTATCTATCTATCTGTAAATAAATGTATTCTTCAGCTTCTCCAAGTATTGCACACTGTTAACTGAATTTCCAAGCCATAGGTAAAGGTCTGCACACACTGTCAAGAGTATGACAAGCTCACAGATAACAGGATCTCCAAACCCCACAGAGGAGGATTCATCCTCCCTCTTAACATACTTCTGAATTTGTAACCAACAGAAAAGAACTGATGGATTTTTTTCGATTTCTAAGAGTTCATTTTTTGTGCCTTTTTATGTAGATAGGCTTTGTGCTCTTGAAGATGGGGCCTTTGTTTGTCTAACCCAGAAAATATTCTCATTTCTCTCATTTAATTATATTAATAATAATAATAATAATAATAATAATAATAAAAGTTATAATTGAGCAAACACAAAAGACTTCTTGGAAAACTATTCAATTGCCTTGTGACAGTGCATTTAATTACCATTAAATTATCTCTTATGTCTCTTCCACTTAATATTTGCTCAGGCGTTTTCCTTAGGAGGTTGTGCTGAACCTCCTGTGAAATTCTTATCTAATCTCTGTGCAGGCATTAGTTCATGCATTGATCTGATGCCATCTCAAAGAGAATAGTCAAGCAAAATTAAAGGTGATAAGAGAAGTTCTCATTGGTATTCTGGGAGTAAAAATTGAATCTGCCTATTTTTTTTTCTTGCTGAAATTGAAAGAAGAATGTGTGCAGGCAGGTTTATGAAAAAAGGAGAAAAGCACCTTTGGCTGTCCATAGTAGGACACTGTTAAATCCAGACCACTGGATTCTGGTCACAGGTTTCCTGAAGCTTATAATCTCTTTTTATAACTCACAAAATTTAAACACTAAAATAAGTAGGTATGTATAATGTAAAATACCTCTTTTTCCCTTTCCATTTTGTTGGAATGGGGGATGGTCTTTTACATTTTCTTAGTGAGTATCTGATGCCTGTAGCTGCAGAGTCAAACTGGGAACATGACTGGAAAACTCACAAGCCACAGGGCAAGAGGAGATAAATACCAAACTTTAAATATTTGGGTAATGTTGCTTATTTATTTATGGAATAGTAGGCTAGCAGTGTTTAAAAATCATGTTTGCATGAAACTGGAGATGCTCTTAAGCTGTTTAGTTTAACAAATCGAGTACTGGAGTGCTGGGATCCACAAGGCAATGAGTTGTGAAGATAAATGAATACACATTTGATCATGATACACTGGGCCTTGACTTAGCATCGTTCCTGCAAGTGGAAGTTCTGTGTGTCAGGACTGAAAAACTGCTTTGCTACAGCCAGTTCTTCTTGGTGTGGAAATACCTCAAGGAATAGATGAATAACAGCTCTGAAATTTCCTGGTGATGCTAAATTGTTGAAATGGTTCAAAAAATTGAATCCGTAGTTTAAAAAAAAAAAAAATGAAATACAAAGGATCAGTCAATGGGTATTTGATTTGGGTGGGTGTAAGGCAGGTTGGCCAAGGGATTTTGTGAAAAGTTTTACTTGTTCGGTGAAGTAACTTGGGCTGTACAGGAAGGTGAAATCTCAGAAAAAGGACACGAGCATTTCTGGAATTCAGGTATCCACGTACAATCTGAACTCATGTTCAACACTTCCTCTGCTTTTGAAGTATCCCCACGTGGAGCTGAGGATGAGGAGGGCTGTGCTGCTGTTCACCACCCCACTGTGTTTGCAGAGGTCGTTTATGGCAGTTCATGGAGCCTGAAACTCCCATTCCTGCTTTACCTGCCCTGAGCTTGTGTCTGACAGTTTCATGCAGGACCAGTTTGATGTCCTTTCTCATGAACAGAGATCCTGATGTAATTTATTACACTTGGCTGTTTATAGGATCACAGAACCGTTTAGGTTGGAAAAGACATGGAATATCAAGCATTAATCCGGGGCTGCCACATCCTCAACTGAACCATGTCCCCAAGAGCTCCATCCATGCTTTGAATGCTTCCAGAGATGGTGATTCCACCACTTCCCTGGACAGTCTGTTTCCAATCCCTGACCACCCTTTCAGTGGAGAAATCATCCTAATATCCAATCTAAATCCAAGTATTTAAAATTGTGAGCATAATGAAGAGGAGAATTATTAATTCATATTGTGTGTATTATTACTATGGGAATACAGGATTATTATTTCCATATGTGTGTACAAATAGCACACTACATGATGCTGAAGGGCAATTATTCTCCTGTCTCATTAGTATTTGTAGGAATTGAATTGAGAAGAGTTAAAAGCTCATTATTTTGTCATGTTGAGTGCCTGTATGAATTCAAATGCAAGAAGCTTTTTTCTCATGTTTCAGCTATTGTAATAATTCATTTTCTCACTCTTGCACAGTTTATCATATTTCTTCTTTCATGTCTTTTAATAACAAATTAAAACTTTCCATGCAATTCAGATCCAGGAAGTTTTTAGGGATTTGTTGCTTTGTAGTTTGGAGCAGGACCCAGCTGCCACACTGGTGCTGAGGGAATGCTGTGGTGGATGCTCACGTGTTCCGAGGAGAATGCTGAGTGGAGAACACCTCCAGCTATTGGATCCATGGCTACAATTCCTTATCTTTTAAATTATGTATTTCATAGCAGTAGTAGTTTGAAATAGTTGTTCTTACAACTTGTCATCACTCAACAAACCCACTGGGTGAAGTGTGTTGCTTTCATAGTGCATCATCTCCTCTTTGATCTGCAAGTCAGGCACGTGGATTGTTGTGGTATTGCGGGCCTTGCTGCAACTTTAGGATCTCAGTAGCAACTTGATGTTTTCTTAAGAGGATAACAGGAGCTGTTAAGGAAGAGCTGTCGAGATTTGTTACTGGTGCAAGATTTGCAGAGTGAAGTTCTTGGGCACTGGTTCTGTTGTCTCTTACTGCCTGGGTTTTTTGTTGTTGTTAGTTACTGCGTAAATTGCTTACTCTAACGTGGTGAAAGTATTACCTAAAAAATAGGATTCTTCCCACATCCATGTTGGTAAATAAAACAAGTCCATGACATGTGATGAAGATTTGAAGTGTTTCCTACTGTAGGTGGTCATCATCCAGTTTCACTCTTGGTTGTCCTTGCTAGGTCAGCATTATTTTATGCCAGTGTGCAGTTCAGTTTGCACATACTACTCTATTTTCTTCCTTTTTTATTTTCACTGTGATTCCCAGGCATTTATCAGTTTTATTTGCATGATTAGATCCACCTACCCAATTAAATACTATTGACCAGGATGATTCAAGAACACAGCCTGCCTTCTCCTAGCTGGAATGCAGGTACAACCATCTGCTCAGTCCTCTGTGAATTTTGATTATATTTAATAAAACGTAGCCAATATTGAGGTAGATAAGGAATTTTTCAACTGAGTTCATTGCGGTCGAAATGTGTTTCTTCCCAAAGTGCAGCTCATTTATGGAGAATATGAACACAAATTCTTTTTTCTCTTCCTGGACTGTGAATTTTCATTCCAGAAAATTAAGATGTATTCATTTGAAAGTTGTTTGGGGAGTATTTGAGTCTGTGTTGGCACTGACCTGATCTTTCTGTGATGCCTACCTGCTTCTTTTGCTGTAGGTGAAAAATGACTATATGTTAGAAATAGCAGATCAAGTGGACCAGGAAATTGCTTTGAAACTAGGTTGCCTTGAAATCCGGTAAGCTGATAATTTAATTTATTATTCAACATCTTTCTGACAGAATATATACATTAATTTTGAAACTGCTTAAAGTTCATCAATTTCTGACCAGTAGAGTTGAATAAAACATCATAAGACCTTTTTTTTGCTACAAAGCAGTTTGAAGAAAAACTGAATAGATTGTATTGTAACTCATTTCTAGTGATTTTTAAATTACCATTATTTTAAAATTTTAATTAATTACATCTTGATACTGCCTTTTGGGTGAATTCTTCATCTGAATAATTCAAAGGCCTGTAGAGTACATGGAAGTATGCTTAAAAAAAAATGCATCTGTGGTGTTATTTAGCAAATAGTCTTGTGGTTCTGCATATATAAATCCTACAGCTAAAGAGTGTAATTACAGATAAATGCTGCTACCTTTCCTCTCTGTATTTACTTAATTTTTAATGTGCTGTTTTGAAATGATTAAATCTTAAGGATCCTTTTGGGTGTTTTTGGTGTTCTTGTCAACTGTATAGACAGCTGGAAAATAAAGATAAATATATCAGAGTAAGAGATCCTTGAGAGAGTTCCCAGCTTTGAAATGCATGTGTTGGGTTTTGCTAATTTATGGAGAATTTCCAGCCTGAAACATTTGCGTTAGTTATGCTGATGTCTCGCACGGGGAGATTAGGAAAGAAGTAAAATTGATAAGAGATGAATGACAAATGTAAACTTGTTAGGAGAGAATAAAAGTGTCCTTTGAACAGTACTTTCCAAGTTAAAACAAAATAGAGGCTTATGAAATTTTCCAGGTATCACAGGAGAACCTGATGCCTTTGTTACAAGTTTTGCTGGTAGCCCCAGAGAAACAAAAAGTCTTTGTGTAACTGCAAACCCCTTATGCATTTCCAAAATCATTGTGCCCTATTTCAAAACATGTAATGAATATTATAATCCATGATTATGTTGTCAGCCAAGTCCTGCCTTCCCTGGTTCTCAAGCTGTGGCTCTTCAGAGCATTTTGATGAGATATTTCTCGTAGATGTGCTCCTGAAACTGTTAGAATGAGCATTACTGGTCCATTTTCTCCCTGAAAATGATGATCTCAGCCCTCTCCTAACAAAGCTTTCTTATTTATTCATTTATTTTTTAATGTGAACGTGTTTGGATTGAAGCAGTTTTCGTCACTGCCTGCTTCCTCTGGTTCTCCCTATTCCATGCACAGAGGGCTCTCACAAAGAAGTGCAGGTAGTGCAAAGAAGTGAGGTAGAAAGGAGCTGCTGAAGGGCAGCTTAGGTGACTTCTTTTTGTAGCAGCACTTGTTTAAAGTCGTTCTGAAAATGCAGTTAATTTGTAAAATAAAAATCTGATCTGTTGGGGTAGAATACCGTATTTAATACTTACCTTTTAATTCATTCTGCCAATGTTTTCTGATGCTGAGTGGAAGTTTTGTTTATGTTGATGTTGTAGTTTTAGGCTGAATTATCCAATAATTGTTGCTTTCAAATATTTTTCCTGACTTCAGGAGATCCTACGGAGAGATGAGAGGAAATGCATTAGAAAAGAAGTCCAACTATGAAGTGTTAGAGTAAGTATTGTGTTCTAGCTTGAGGTTTGAACTGTCCCTTCTTTGCATCAGGAACAATAAAATCAGTTCAATAACAGAACATTTCTGTTGTAATTTTTCTATTCCATCGAGTTTAAGATGCTGTAATATAAAAAAAGGATGATGAAACCCACTGAGGTGTAGAAGCAGGAAAAGTGCCTTTAACTCTGGTCCAGTGAAACAGGTTTGGAGTTGTTTAAACTTGATCAGGAGGCTTATTATGATTTTCAGCAATTTTGGTAATGTTTATGGGGTTTGCCAGCTCTGGTTGTAAGGTGATTCTGTTCCTCAGTGTTTTTTCTGTGCCCAGTTCCTAAGTGTTTTTCTGTGCCCAGTTGCATTCTTCAGTTGTGACTCATCTGTGGTAAAGTTTGAGTTATTTGAAAATGTTTGTGGTATTGTTTTTCCTTCTGTTTGCTCCATGTGGGCTTCTTCTGCATTGTGACCTTGCAGTTAACAAGGTTATTGTTTATCTGTGTATCACAAATTTTAAAGAGATCAGGGAGCATCCTTGCACTGAAAATATTTTGTTTACTTATTCATGTTGGACAGGAGATTGCTTCAGTTCAAACAAGCCAAAGTCCTTTAGAAGCTTCAGGGATTGAAAACTGGTTTTATATGTATTTATATGGTGGATAAAGTTTCAGACATACATGCACCAATGATAAGCTCATCACTACTAATTACCCTTGTGAAAAGATGCTATACAGTTCAACACAAAATTGGGATAAAAGGTTGGTGCAGCAGTGAAGTCTTTATTTTTTAAGTCTGTTTTTAATAACACGTGTGTGCTAACTTCTAGGGGTGTGAAATAAGAGCATTTGGAGGAGGAATTTGAGATTTTATACCACAGTGAATAAGTTTACAAGCATTTTTGAGGAACCTATGATTTTAATAGGTAAAGGTAACTTTGAGGAATAGCCTGCTTGTTTGTAGAGTATTTGGTATTTCTGTAGTGCTCCTATTTTATGCAGATTTTTTAAAGCTTTGGGTTTGTTTGAATTAGGGATTTTTTTTAAATTATTTTTTTTAAGGGCTTCAGTTTTTTGCCTGTGACCACAAGTAGAAATATCCTGGTTGAGGAAACACATCACAAAATGAGAAAGGACTGATAAAGATAAAGGGGATGAGCAGACAGACAAGACTAAAAGGGAATATAAAAAAGATTTGAACGTATGTGAATTATGGTTGGTGCAGTTTACATATATATGTTCCAGTAAGAACTTGAGTAAGCTATTTTTAAGTCAGTTTTTTGGCAGAAGCTACAAGCATTAGTAATTAGGTTAATGACTTTGGAAACAATGAGACAAAAGAAAGCTGGGTCATAACAGGTCACACAACGTATAAATTAATAATTGTAACAGGTGAGAGTTCCAGGAGGACTCAGTGTGGTGCTGCTTCCAGTTTAACAGTGATTTCTTTCCTTCAGTCTCAGTTTGTTAAGCTGTGACTGCTTTGGTAGGAAATAACTGCCTTGCTGCTGGGAAAGACAAAGTGAAGCAAAAAACCCTGATATGCAAAATGGAACAGCTTAATGCCATGGACAATTGGACGTGGAGAACTTTGCACTGCAAGAGTTTTGGCTTTTTTTGAGAAGCAATATGTGATTTTATGGGATTTAGCTGGGAAGGATGAAGGATAAAACCACCTTAAAGTGACTATAGTAAAGATAATTACAAACTGGAAAGGGTCTGCAAAAAGTGCCAGTGATCCCCAAAATGCATTAATTTGATCTTGCCACCTTAATAACCCATAAATGTTTAACTGCACAAGTAATATTTATTGCTCAAGCAAGGCCTTTTGCGTTTTTTGAGGGGGGATTGCTAGTTTTAGTACATCATGAGGCACTTAACCAGCTGAGAGCAATTTTTAAATGGCCCTTTTTTGCATTGGGTGTGATTGCTCCTTGCCTGCCTTTGTTAGATGTCTATTTGATGTATATTTGTCTTTGATCAGATTGTCATACGAGAACAGATCTGGGTGGGAAATGGTGGATAAGGATCAAACTGTTAAGTGGCCTTTAATAGTTGGGCCTTCATGGAGTGAAAGAAGAATTTTTTCATAATAAATGTGAAGCCTGTTAGCAGAGAACAGGGGTAATTACAAATACAGAAGTGGGAGCTATAGGAAGGAACAGGTGCAGCCACAATTTGGTAAAAAGCATGTTAAAGTCTATTATGTTAATCTAACGTTACTTTTTTGTTGTAACTTGAATTGAGGTGAGAAAGACATGATATATGCTGCCTAAAGCTGCTTCTCATTGTAAGACAAGCAGTATCACCTATCTGTGGTTGGTGTTTTATTAATCGTATTGAAGTTTGTACATTTAAAAAATCGAATTCAGATTTAAGCCCACAAGTAGGCTGGAGTAAATGAGGTTAAATACAAAGCTGTAGTAGAACTGTATGAAGCAGGCTCTCAGTGCTCGTTATCTCTTGTTGGCAATCAGAAACCAGATGTCTGAGTTCTTCATCCAGAGCCCTGAGTTGGTGTCTCCCTTGTTGGCCATTCCACCCCCACACAGCACAGCTGGGAAGGAGTTTGTAGGATTGTATGTATAAAAAAACTGTTTGTATGTTCCAATTTCCAGTGCTTACTCTCTTATTTATAGGTACCCTTAGGTTGTTGTTGGCCAGGGCATTAAATCTTTGTGGTTCTTTTGTTAAATTCTCCTCCAGCAAATGAATTTGCTGTCTCAGCTAAACTCAGGAAATGCTCTATTAACAAGTTTTGTTAAGAGTTTTGGTCTGTTGTAGTCTGCATAAGAATTTCTTCTCAGTTTGTTGCACCCAGATTTGTAGAAAAGGCTGCTCTACAACTTGTTCCAGTAATGAATCAAATGAGGCTGTGGCAGCCTGCAGGACTGCAGGACTGTTAAGATGAGGGATACCAGGGTGATGGAAGGTGCTTCATTTCAGAAGCACCATCTCTCTCTCAGATGCTTAATGTTAAACTAATATATCCCTGTCAAAATGTCTTTGCATATTATTTAGATGGTAATAGTGTGTTAGATTCATTTAACTGTGTGGGATGATAAACCGAGTATCATTTGCATTTGAGAAGAAATGCATGGAAGGAATTAACATTCATGAAAGTTTTATAATCTTGCAGCTTACTGTCATTGCACAGATGCCTGTGCTGCACATGAGCATTCTGCTCCTCCTGGTTGAGGATGCTTTTAGTATGAAATTGTATGCTACCCATCTTCAGAGAGCTTTAAAAATACACTGGTTTATTCTTCTGAGTGAGCTTTTTATATTGACTGTTGGCTTTGTTCTTGTGCCGTTAGGTAGCAGTAAATAAATCCTGAATATCTCCGCTTGCTAACGGCTTTTCCTTTCTTTGCCAAATGTAAGAATTCCAGATGTTCTTCTGTGTATGTAAAAGCATGCAGTCATGGAAAGCTCGCTTTCATACTTGTTCCAGAGGCAGATAAGAATGTTTGAAAGAGATGGTAACGTCCTAAATTGAAAGGAAAAATATCAGTAACACCTTTGAGCTATAAATCTTTTTCCTATTTATACTTTTCTCTTCATTTTTCCTTTTTCACATGCAAGTTTTTTGCCCTTGGTTGTACAGTGGTATCTTCTGCACTAACATCACTGGCAACTTCTCGAGCACCTTGTTTTGAAGCTGATGTTCAGTTCTAGAGACACAAACACATGTCAGACATAAGCTACGTGCAGCACATCAGAGCCTTAGAAATATTTAATGGCTCTGGTTTTCAGACCAGGGGTACAACTCAATTTATAAGTGTGAACATGAGCTTGATAAATTCAGTTTGCAAAATCTGAGCTCACAGTCACCTGACTTACAGTTGCAAAAAGTGAGATTACTTGCAAGAAAAAGCTGGTAATTTTAATTTGCTCAGTATGAGAAAAAAATAAAATAGTAGAAATTTAAACAGCCCCTTAATTATAATGCTTCAAAGGGTAAAACAGTAGTGGAATTGCACTCAGCATGCTTAGTGAGGTGGTATCATGAGTTTTGCTCTATGGATTCCTGGATTCCTTAGGCCAGGCTGGGGCTCTGAGCAACCTGGTCAAGTGGAAGATGTCCCTGCCCATGGCAAGAGGATGTTCATTATGGTTCCTTCCAACCCAAACCATTCTGTAATTCTCTGTTATATCTCCTACTTCATTCTAATAGGGGTTTATCAGGGTTTTCCACTTCCATGTTGTTCCCTTCTCACCTGACTACAAGCTCTAAGAATATTTGTTCTATATTCTTTAAATTATTTAAACATGTACAAAGAACAGTTTTTATTCTCAAAACTTGTCTGTGACCAAGCCAACATTTCAAATAACAGACTTTCCACACAGGTACCTGTTTAAATGCAAAATCCTTTGGGATTTTAAACTAGAAGATGCTGCTGTCCCACATTGGATGTGGAGTGGCTGTACTTAGAGTTTTAATGGTACTGTGTTTGTTACTCTGAGATTGTCAAGGACCTTGCTAGGAAGATTGTTTAGTAATTGTATATGCTGATTAAAAAACAAAACAAAAAACAGACCCAAAACACCAGCCTGAAAAGAGAAATATAATATTGCACAATGGTTTTGATATTTATGCTGTGTGTATTTTTTCTTTCAGGAAGGATGTTGGTTTGAGACGTTTTTTCCCGAAGAGTTTACTAGATTCAGTGAAGGTAATTACAGCTCCAGTCAATCC
Source organism: Dicrurus megarhynchus (assembly GCA_013399195.1). Taxonomy (NCBI): domain Eukaryota; kingdom Metazoa; phylum Chordata; class Aves; order Passeriformes; family Dicruridae; genus Dicrurus; species Dicrurus megarhynchus. The sequence continues at coordinate 619,563 of VXAD01002024.1, forward strand.
TATACTGCTGTAAAGAAAAAGTGTCAGAAATCTGAAAATTGCATTATAGTTTTCACTGTACAGTCCTAAGGGAATTGCTGTGCAGTTTTGCTTTGTGAAAAAACATCCAGGCTGTCTGTCGGATTGGTGGGATCTAAATCCCAGCGATGCAGCTGTCAGGACAAGGATAAAGTGATTCACATGGCCTTGCTGAGCTGCTGTGAGAGGGGCACAGCTCTGCCTCTCAGACCTTGGGGGTAAAAGTGCAAAACAAGTCCTTGAAGCCTCTTGTATCAAATAACTTTTTTTTTTTTTTCCCCCCTAAAAGAAAAATGAGACTTCTGGAGAAAGAGGAAGGGGACTTGTAAGAAAAAAGAATATTTTACTGGGAACTTGATAAACCATGTTCTGCCTTCCTTGCTCAAGACTGTATCCAACTTATTCAAGGAAGATTTCCAGTAATTTCTGCTTATGTTAATCCTAGCTAAGACTATAAACATTACTTGAATCTCGCTCCCATTGAAGTCCATATGTTCTCAGAGTGAAAAATGCAAATTTTTCTCAACATGTGTTGAAAAGAGGGATTAAGAATGGTCACCAAGTATTTTACATTTACAGCCGCCTCGATATGAATGTCCTGGTAAAATATCTCTTAAAATTCATACATGAAAGTATAAATTGCTATTTTGGAACTGGTTTTGGTAAGCAGTGCTTTATAGAAAGAACAGAATTCAATTTCAGATTTGGAAAGAATCTGCATTGTGATTTAAATGGGTAAACACAAAAGGTCTGTCAGTACAGGGTTTTGTTTCAAAAGACTTTTGAAAATCAGAAGCTAATGAAGTCAAGTGGATTTAAGTAATCCCCTCTGCATTTTAATTTAAGCAATTATCTGAAACTGTATTTTCTGCTAACGGGAAAATTGTGGTAAAAGGCTCCAGACGTAAAAGTATGAATAACTGTCTCAAAAATAATATTATGGAGCCAGAAAACTGACTGACCAAAAAAACTGCACTTTGGAAATCCTGAACTGGGGAGAAAAGAAGTAGAAAGAATTGCCAGAAGGTAAAGCTGAGTGGAACCTTGTAAAGACATGAAAAAAATTGTTGGACATATGAAGAAGAAAAACAAGGGAAGGAAAAGTGTGTGTGCTTTTTAATGAAAATGAAATCCTTATTCAAAATAATACAGGATTGGTCCAATTTCTTAAATTACTCTTCCACTTTGTGAAGACCCGGGAATTGGAACTGGCAGGCAAAGGAGGGTTCCTGATAGCCATGAAAATATAAAAATAATTATTTCTCTCAATACTCTCTGCCTTGAACAAACACAGAGGGGGAACAGTGGTTCTTAGACATGCTTTTAAGAGCAAGCTTTCAGTGCATTTTGCTTGAAGTTGCCATTTGAAGACATTTCTGATAGATGCTTCTGTTATGGAAGAAGTATGTTTTGGGGACTGTATGGCCTGGAGAAGAGAAGGCTCTGGGGAGACCTGAGAGCTCCTTCCTGTGCCTAAAGGAGCTAAAAGAGAGCTGGAGAGGGACTTTGGACAAGGACATGGAGTGACAGAACACAGGGAATGGCTTCGCACTGACAGAGGGTGGGGTTAGATTGGATATTAGGAAGAAATTCTTCCCTGTGAGGGTGGTGAGGCCCTGGCACAGGCTGCCCAGGAAAGGTGTGGTTGCCCCATCCCTGGAAGTGTTGAAGGCCAGGCTGGATGGGGCTTGGAGCAGCCTGGGATAGTGGAAGGTGTCCCTGCCCATGGCAAGGGGGTGGAACAAGATGGTCTTTAAGATCCCTTCCAGCCCAAACCAGCCTATGACTCTAATGGACTTTCTATCTTTACACCTTGCTCATGATCTTAAAATTTAAAGTGGCCAGTTGTGGACTGAAAAGAGCCAGATAACATATGCCAGTATTCCTGGCAGTAAAAGTGATACTGGAATTGGTCAGGAAAACAAGCCATGGGCAGAACAAAGTATGTTTCATCAACCGAGTGGCTGAAATACTTGGGACATTTGTTGTGTCTTGCTCCTGGTATTTGCCAGTGATAAGCTAAGGCTGAGGGTTGCAGTTCCCTCGAAGTTGGTTTTCTCTGTAAAAATAAAGATAACAGGGAGGTCCAGTGGAGGGTGTTTGGGTCCTAACAAAGCCTGAGGCAGCTCTGGCTGCACGAGGGAGGTTTCCTGACTGCCAGGGGCTTTCTTACCTTGTCCAGTTCTGCAGCCACCTTAATGATCCACCTGGTAACTGGTTCTGCTAAATTCACACAATAATTTGAAATTACATCTAAGTCAGAGATTTCTTTGTTAATTTGGCAACATAGTATGTGCTAGAGGGTTTTTTTTCAACCTTTATGTGCATCATTGCAAAACGGATCATTTTGTGCATATGCAACACCCTTGGATCACTGCTACTGGAGTAACTCCTCCTGAACACTCCACAGAAACATTTCTGGCTGTTTTGACTTCTGAACGTTCTGTAAAGGGTTGCTAAAAATGAGTGTCTAATCTGGCTGGAAGTGCCAACGACAAAAGGAAGTTGGTATTTGTGTAGTGCCTGGAACTGTTAAGAGGCGGTGTGGGAGAATAAAGAGTTTTACTGCCGTTAAAATGGGACATTCAGATATGTTTGGATGGAGGAACAGTGGTAATTCCTGTCTTAACCTTGACATATTGCAGAGATAAGCATGGTTTTGCTTTCTGTCATTATTGTTAGTTGGAAGATGTATTAGAAATGGGTTTTTTAAGCCCATTCAGTCACTTTAGGCAGATGTTTTTATTCATAATTCTTGTTGGCGTGTTCAGTGGGGGCATCTTAGAGATCCTGCTTCTCAGATCCTGTTTTTATTTTCATATGAGTGGCTGCCTTTCCAGGGATTATACATTGTATACAGGCAGATGATTCACTTTTTTAAAGTCTTAGTTAGCTCTTCTTTGTGCTGCTCTAAGTGGTTATTTCTACCCTGAAAACAGTTAATAAAATGCTAGACAACATAGTTAATACAGTTTAATTTGATTGTTAAGTTTACTTTTTACATTCAGTCTACTATTTAAATTTCATCTTTTTATATTGAAGCTTTTTTGCATATTATCAGACTGAGAGAATCCACTTTATTATGGATAGTCTAAGTTATTGGGTACAGAAATTAAGATACAGCTACAGCTGGCTTGTTATTACCAGCTAAGAGAGAGGATGGTGATTTTAGCCTTAAAACCTCATATGAAGATATAAACTGCTGTGGTTTTGTATTGGGACACAGTTCAGAAGGTGGGAGAAATGAGGAACCTAGAGCAAATATTCCTGGAAGGGTTAACATGTGGTCTTTCATTATAATTTATTCAAAACATTATTAGTTAGATATCCTCTCTATAATATAGCAGTAATAATTTTGATCCTAAGTACAAGTTAAAAGGCAGAATTGCTCCTTACATTTTGAAGCTTTTTTTTTCCTTGAGAATTGTCTGTATGTCATTGATAAAAACACTGTTAGTGCTACTAAGTGACCAAAACTCTTAAAATGTCCCTCAGTGATTAGATTTAAAATAATTGTTCTCTTAATGTTTCAATACACAGGCCAAAACACTACGGAAATTAATCCAACAAACATTTCGACAATTTGCCAACCTCAATAGAGAAGAAAGTATTTTGAAATTCTTTGAGATCCTCTCTCCAGTGTACAGATTTGACAAGGAATGCTTCAAGTGTGCTCTTGGTGTAAGTAGAAGAATGTGACAGTCACCAGAATACATTCTGCAGTTAGAAATCTAATTGCTTTTGCTTAGTTCTACAATAATTGCTTGTTTAGTTCCTGTTTTCATATAGATGATTGGATTTCATTAGCAACAAATTGTATTTATTGATTTTATTTAGAAATTTCTCCATTGACTGCTTAAAAAAAAAGCATCATTCATTAGTTGGTTAAGAATTGTATGTAAAATTAATTATTTTTATTGAGGCTTTGTTTGTGAAAGTCAAACACTTTCTCAGCTGTTTCCGTGAGGAAATGACACTTCTCAACCTCTGTTTGTAAATTTTCCTCTAATGCCTGTTAATCTCTACCTATTTCAAGCAAATTTTGAGGAAGGGCCCTAAGTCTGGAGGGTTTGTGAAAATGGAGACTACAGCAGAAATTAAAACTTGAATATCAATGTCCACGAGAAGAGGAAATGCAGGAAATCCATAGTTCTCATGTAGACCTAAGATAAAACACATGGAAATGCAGTTTGAGTAGCAGAGATCCCCAGGAAACCAGTCATGAGGGCTTTTGCCACTTACAGAATTACTTGATTTTAATATAATTTTAATTTGTTTGAAGAATTGAAAAGCTTGTAGATATTAATTACTATAACCTGTAATTATAGTTTGGAGGATAGTGTTCCATAGCAAGGCCTTGTCTTACTATTGAAATTTTGCCCTGTGTTTCTCCTTTGACTCTCAAGTCAAGCTGGATTATTTCAGTGGAACTGGCAATTGGCCCAGAAGAAGGAATCAGTTACCTGACAGACAAGGGTGCAAATGTAAGTCTGCTTCTGTTTTGTGGGGCTCACTTGCACTTTGTGCTCACTTGCAGAATTGGAAGCTTTGGTGGGGACTTTTTACCGATGAAATGTGAATTATTCTGAGTTGTTCTCCTTCTTAGCAATGTGTAAATGCAGAGCTTGTTTAACCAGTTTGTGTGCACATTTGTGCAGGCACTGCTTACTTACTTTGTTCATACCCTTCTCAACCTTTTCCTTACCTGATACTGACTGTATTGCAGTACACCTGTGCACCCCCACGGTGCAAGGGAGCTCTGTCCAGACAGATCCTTCAGCAAAATGTTAGGGAGCTTTACAATCACAACTTAAGCTGAGCCCATGTCCAGCTTTCTATTGAAATGAATTCAAAAGCAGTGAAAAGATGGGGAAATCAGGAATACACAGCTAAGAACATACCTTTTCCAGCAGTCTGGAGGGGTGTTGGAAATGTGTCAGCACGGGTTCCGTGTGGTTCTTACGTGTTGAGTTTTCTCTGTTGACATCCAAGAGGTTGTTCCCACTTCAGTGTGTGTCTGGTGTTACTCAACAGTGACCTCTGTGGGCACAGTGGAGCTGGGTTCCTTTTCCAGACACTCTGGATGTTTGTGTGTTGTTAGCCAGTGGTAATGAAACTCTAGAAAGAAACAGACAACAGATTTCTGCACGTGTAGTTTGGAGATCAAAGTCTCCCTGTGCTTTTGCAATGCCAGGGATAAAGGCAGGTTATTTTGCTGTAATTCTTTTTCCTCTTATTTTGCATTGTCTTTCTGCAGCCAACCCATCTAGCAGACTTCAATCAAGTGCAAACCATTCAGTATTCAAACAGTGAAGACAAAGACAGAAAAGGGATGTTGCAACTGAAGATAGCAGGTGCACCTGAGGTATGTTATTGCCAGTGGTGATAAACTTGCAATTAACTTTGTTTTTGCTTGCAAGGAGTGGGATTTAGTATACTATTAACATGGATATTCTCTATACTGGACTTTTGTTCCAAGTTTGGTTTTAAAACAGATTTAGAGTTCATTACATGTTTTAGGTTTTGCATCTGGTGCTTGTAGACTTTGATATTCACAGAAGCTTAATATAAAAACAGTATCTCTTAAATGCAATTTAATAGCAGCCTGTGCATATGTTCTGCATCCTAGAGAGGAAACAGCAATTCCACTTCTTTGTAAAGGGGAAATGTTGAAAGAAGGAAAATTTGTTCCCTCATACTACATGGAGGCAGTGCTGGAAGTGAAATCAAATCTTTTCCTTGGTCCAGTGCACCAGAAAACAGTGGTAGAGCAGGATGAGGGAGGGTGGCCGATCAGTGCAGAGGATGATGAATGTTGGTGGTATTAAAATTAATAGCTTGTCTGGATGTCTCTCATCTCTTTTCCCACTGTACATATTTTATTTTTTTAAATATTTTTTGAAATTGGGAAGGGTTGTTTTTAGGCCAAGAATAAATTGCTGCAGCAGGCGGGGAGAAAAGATACCACCTGTAAGAACTTTAAGGAAAAAACAGCTTCTACAGAGTTGTCTTAATTATAATCCTGAAAGCCATAGCAGTTGTATGCAACAGTGGTTTGCACTTCATGAGCCCAAATTAACACTGCATTTAGGTGGGGGGTTTTACCAGCTGTGCTTTCTGAACCTCCTGTTTGAAATTTGCTGCACAAAAGGCAAAGCAAGAATCTCTCTGGTGGTTCCCTGCTCACCCACATTCTTCTGTTTACAGTTTGCAGGCATGTGTAAGGTTCTGATGCAATGACACAGCTGTTCCCCTCAGTGTTTGCAACTACAATAATTCCTCTTTGTTGGTGCCTTGTTTTTTTCCTTTCTGTAGCCTCTGACAGTGACAGCACCATCCTTAACCATTGCAGAGAACATGGCTGACCTGATCGACGGCTACTGCCGGCTGGTGAACGGAGCCACGCAGTCCTTCATCATCAGGCCTCAGAAAGGTAAGGAGAGCTTCATCCTCGCAGCTACTCAGAGGTTATTTTGCCTTTGAATACAAGACACGAGGTAGCAGCAAAACCCTCACTTGGAGGCTCTTTTCTGTCTGGCAGGAGCCATGAGAAACACTGGTAGTAAATTGTCACTCCATCAAAAATTGCTTAGCGGTTGATAATTAAGACTGGTTTCAGTAATCACTGCTTTACACTAATTCCAAACTTAAATTGCAGGAGTGATTTGTAATAATTAAAGGCACTCCTAACAAGGGTGTGTTATCTTATGAAGTGATTCCCTAATATACAAGTGGAAATTCGGAGAGGTTGGTTAGGATGCATTTGGATAAGGTTCTGACTGGTGATAATTATTTAGTTTCTGCCTTTTTCTATATACTCAAAACATCTCCATTTAAAAAATAAAAATCTTGAGAGGTCTCATGAGTTTCTCTCATAAAGTAGAAGTAAAGCAGAGATACATTTTATAGTGTCTGTCAGTTGTTTTTGTAGCAACTCACCAGCTGGACGCAGTGAGATGACGTTGCAGGTACACCTAGTTTTAGACAGAATTTAATTAAATTTCATTAGAATTTTCAGACAGCTTAATTAATTAAAAATTTTCAAGCAAAACTGTTTAAGAATGAAAGCTTTCCTGCTTTCTAAAACAATAAACTATTTCCTTCTTCCCTGTTTGTAATACAAGAAAGGACATAAACTATCCCAGCATCTCTTCAATGGGAAACTGAGTTTCTTTTAGCCACGTTCTTGCTTTTTTCTGCCACAGGTTTTCCCTGGGGTCATGGTGTTAACATAATTCAGGTCTTATCCAGGTCCATCTATAACATCCTGCCTGTGCATGGCTCAAAAAAATCCCCAAACTTACACTTGGTCATTCAGTAAAAAAGAAATGTGATCTTAGGGTGTTAAATGTCTTGACAGCAAATGGTAATTGTTCAAATTATTCTTAAATTTGCATGGTTTTTGGTATTTCTGACCCCTAGTGTGTGTGAGTGACCTTTAGCTCCAACACAAGCAGCTTTGTTAGAACCTGTGTTAGTTGTGCAGCCTTACCCCCACACAAATGAAAATCTTCCCTCTCCACACAAGTGAAAATCTTCCCTCAACACAAACTCTACTCTCCAAGCCAACCTGGTGCACAACTCAGTGATGATGAACCATTGGCCCCAAAATCTGACACTAAATGGATAAGCTAGCTATCAGTGATAATTATAGTTTATTGTTCTAAAAATAAAATAGGCATCACAATCCAAGATTTTCATGTCACTAGACTAGTCTGTGCCTGTGAGTATAGGCCTTTTGTGTCTCTTGTTTTCTGAGAAATTATGGTTTGGGGTTTGATACAATCCTTATTATTCACTCCCAAAACTTTCCTTCTAATGCCACTGGATTGGCTGTTTTCCAGCCTGAACTGTTGTAGCCACAGTTGATCTTCTAAAACTATTTCATGTCTTTACACGTGACCTCTTCCCTGAATTAATGGATAGCTCTGTCTCTGTCTCTGCTTTTCCTTTAGGGGCACATGTGGACTTTGTCTGGTTCTTGCCACTTCCACACTGGTGGTGATGCCCATCAAAATTGACTTGTTCATTTGCAGTTTTTCTTCCTAATTCCTGTCTTGTTCTGACCTTTCTTATCAGCAGCTGTTCCATCTTCCAGGCTCACTGAGCTCTCTGAGGGGCAGTATCTCTGATTTGCCTGTGCCTTGCACTGAGGTTTGGTGGTAGGTGTGAATGCAGGATAAATCAGTGCATTTAATGCAGGGTGTTTATTTGTGTGCTATTCTTGTAACACAGAATTTTAACATGGAGCAAATGAGCAGTGATTGAACAGGAACATCAGGTAGCACTTTGGGAATACTCATCTTTATGCATACATGAAGAGAACTCCTCTAGTTAAAATAAATTCTGAGTTTCTTTTGTCTCTGATTTCTTTTTTTGAAGTTCAGAGCAATACTCAACATATTCATTAAACATCTCATGGGAGCTGTCCCCATCATGATCTGCATTCCTAGATCCCTCCCACAGTGAGCTTTGATTGGATAAGACACATCAGAAACAAATCATGAAGCTACTCTTGATCCTACAGATGTTTTATCCCCTTTTTGAGCTTTCCCATTCCCTCTTTGTTGTAAATTTACATTTATTACAAGTGTCCTCGTAAATTGTCCTTCTTGATTACTAACAGAGCCTGTTTCTGTGATATCTGTCATGCTGTCCAGTAATGATCCAATTCCTCTTAATCTGGGGAGAGGACTTGGTAATATTTAACACCTGGACAGTATTTGGCATTTTTCCATTCAGTTTGTTTTATTTTTCATAAATATTTTGATAGACAGGTCCCTTTAGACCCATATGGAATTGTTACACTTAATATTTTTATTTCCATTATGACACTTACCTCTTACAGGCTGAGAACACAAATGAAAAAATTCATGAAAACTTGATCTGATTATCAGCTTGTAGGTTATGGGGTGTTTATCACTCTCTACACCTACTTGAAAGGAGGTTGTCGCCAGATGAGGGTTGGTCTCTTCTCCCAGGTACCAAGTAACAGGACATGAGCAAACAGGCTCAAATTGCTCCAAAGGAGGTTTAAATTGCATGTTGGGACAAATTTCTTCACTAAAAGAAGGCATTGGAACAAGCTGCCCAGGGGAGTGTTCAAAAATACCAAAACTAAATAGTTCATGAAGTTATTCACTTAAGTGCTTTTTGTTTCACACAGATTTACCCTGGGCATCATTTTCCTTTTAATGGAATGGCAACATGTGCTCCTATTCTTAGGAATGTTACCTCTTTACCTCTGTTACCTCTGTAGTTTGACCCCTCACTGATTTTGCTTTCACAATAATTTCAGTCAGATGAGGAGTATCTACATTCCCCCTGGTACCTCCAGCCTGGCTGGGACCACTGGAGCTGCCTGGGACCTGCTGTGTCCAGCATGGAACTCTGCTCCAAGTGGAAACACCTGGACAATCCAGTGGAAACCCCAGTACAGCCATGCATATCCCATTTCTTTAAAAGAATATAGAAATGTTGTGGGTTTCAACTTGTGAAAAACAACATATGCCTTAACTGGGACACTGTTAGTAAGAAATTTTGACTTCAGACCTGCAGGGGTACTAATGAATATTTGGTGTTTTATTTGGGATATAAACTGTAAAAGGATGAGCACCAACTTGGGCAGCAGTGCATGAAGTGAGCAGTTTGTATCCAGAGAGCGCGTAGGCGTCTGCAAGATCAGGAGTTCCATGCAGATTCTTTTTTTCTTTAATTATATCCAGTGATAGAGGGGGTGAAGAATCACAGAAGAATCACAGAATTGTTCAGGTTTGTGATACTTTTAAATTTCATCTAGTTCCAACCCCCTGCCATGGGCAGGGACACCTTCCAGTATCCCAGGTTGCTCCAAGCCCTGCCCAGGCTGGCCTTGAACACTTCAGGGGTAGAGCAGCTACAGCTTCTCTGGACAACCCCATTACTACAACCTCTGTTCACCTCTGGTGCTACTTAATAGTATATGAGGGCTTTTTGATACCTGGATGCCTTTTTGTGGTTTTTTTTAACATCTGCCTGCTTTTCCAGTTTCCTCTGTCCTTTTACAGCCCTGCACTCGACACACATCTCCAGCAGCCCAGTGGGGTGTGTTGTCCCTGTAGCCAGTCCCTGCAGGCACCAGGCTTTGGCTTCCAGGCAGTTCTGGGTGCTCCTTCCTTCTTTCCAGGGCTGAGCCTGCTTTGTCCACATCTCCCAGCCCCATCAGCCCAGAGGACAAGGGTCCAGATCTGTTGCTCTCATGGTAATGAGCACAAAGCCAGTTATATCCTCTGGAATTCAGCTGGGGACAGTGAAAAGGGAGATGATCAGGTGGAACAGTTGTAGATATGGTGGACCATGTGTGCTGCTTGGTTTCCCAGTGGATCTGGAAGAAAATAACTAATTTAACTTAGGTCTGAGTCTTTGCTTTTCTCTGTCTGTCCCTGTCTTTTCCTCACAGTTTTCCAGACTGCTTCAATGCTTGTCACCTTTCCTTCACTTCCTTCACTTTTCCTTCAATTCCTTCACCTTTCCTTTGCTTTTCATCTTCTTCGAACTCATTAACTACATCATGCTATTACTCAACTTCCTGTGTAAGACCACTTCTATTCACATTCTCCCTATCTCACAAAGTGCCTAGAAAGGATTTGCTATTACGATGGAATCGAGATTTGGTTTTGTTATGATTTATTATGATTTATTACGATCCTTGCTTTGCATTTTGCACTGATAGGAAGCTGTTCAAAAAGTGGAACGGAGGCTTGCAGGAACAGAATGAGATTCTCTTCCTTAAGGAAATTTAATACCACACTGGAAAGTCAGATTCTCTCTTTTATCTCCTTTAGATCCTCTTTGATAGGTAGTATTTGACTTTGGCACACACTAGCAGTTGCCACCTGTGGTATTTCTCACTTTCTTAGGAGGTTGGAGGAAGGAAGAACAGTCAGATCTGATGTGAGCTCAGTACCTTGAACATATGAAGCATTGTGGCCCTGCAAGTATTATGAAATCATTGCTATCAAGTGTAATGAAATCATTCACTCATCTTTCTGAAGTCCCCAAATATGATACTCCACAAAAAAAAGCCCTAGGGGAAATTAAAAATCCATCTTTAGAATGCAGTTTGAATAGTGTGCAGTTAGCATGCAATGGAGCTACATATTAAAGAGCAGGGAGAATTATTTTGAATAGCTGCTTATTAATTGTGCATCCATTAATTTAAAAATACAGAATGATAAGGTTAAATGTACAATGTAATGCAGTTCTTTTAACACAGAGGGAGACTGTATGTTCCACCAGTAACATGTGTGATTAAGCAGCACCATCTAAGCCTTAAATCCATTGCCAAGTGTAGGAGCAGCATTGGAATAACCAGCAGTAGCAGCATAATTTGGTGTAAACCAGAACTCAGGATGATTTCACAACGAATAACTGGCAGCTGTAGGTGTCACATAGAATTTAAGGTTCTTCTGAATATTCTTCACAGCCCTGGGGAGGCCTGCATAGCAGTGGGCAGGCCTCTTGTGCCTGTTTCTTCAAGCTTGATGTCTTTTGCCCAGTTTTCCTCCAGGTTGAATCCTCTCATTCCCATTACAGTCTCTCTTTTTTGTGTACCTGCACCCCAGTCATTCATTGCCAGGCTGCACCTTCATGCCATTGGTCTCATATTTTTCACTCCACACTGCCTCTTTAGGATCTTTGCCTTCTGTTTCCTTCCCCAAAAGGTGTCATTTACCCTGACATACCACAGTAGCTTATCTCCCACCTGCTTATATAATCTTACTGTCCTTGCTCTGCCCCCCGGTTTCAGGTGCTTGCTCTTGTCACTTTGCTGAGCTGCTCCACATCTTCCAAACTGCAGCTTCTGGTTTCCCTTCTTTTCTGCAACTTCCCTTTCAACATCCCCCATCAGACAGATCAAAACAGACTGATGTTGCTGAGCCAAATGGTGCTTTTCTACCTTAGACAGCAAAAAAAATGTACCAAAGCAGTGTATTTTGCCACGTTGAGTGTGGCTTTTGGGTATCGAGCGTTTCTCTGCTCAGTCCCTTAATACACAAAGCTGAGACTGTCATTTACATCTATAATTTCTGGAAATTTTAACTTGTGAGAAAAACAAGTGAGAATTCACATGATTTTGTGTGAACAGTGTATGTCACCATTTTCTGCAAGTGTGGCCATTCTCTCAGGTCAGTTTATCAGAGCTACACTGACTTAGGGAGTGAAACACATTTTAATTACCATCTTCTCTCTCTCCCTGCATACTCCAATCTACTGAAAAGGTGTTTTGCTAAAGGATTAATAACTTCCCTACAGGACTACCAAGTGTTTCATCAAATCCAATAGGAAAAAAACTCCTTGAATATGTAAATCCAAGCTTTTATACACATTACCATTTTCAAAGAAAGACTGGCAAGGACTTGAATGTAGCGTACAAAAAGCTGACTTACTCCCTGGCACAAACCATTCTTATTGTATGGTCTCAACCCAGCGTGAAATCAATATGATAATATGTGCTTTAATGATTTATTTCAGTTGTCTTACTTGGAAATCCAAGTTGGATTCAATTGTTTTATTTATATGTCAGCACTTACGACATCTTGGAGATAAAAGAAAAGCATTTATTACTAGAGAGATGAGATAGTGTCACACCTTCTGCAAGTGATTTATTGGAGTTACTTGTTAAGAATAAAAAAGAGCTTTTATATTCTGTGTGTGTTGTTTCCTCAGATGAGAGTTTGCCTAAAGGTCTGTGTCAGTGGGTAGAAGGAGTTGTTGATATGCTGCTCTTTATATATGTATAGAACATTCTTTTGAATCACCTCTGTTTCCTGGAGAGGTTGTGATGGTTGTTGTTTCAGGCACGTAGATATTTCACTTTGAGAGAGGTTATTTGAAAATTTGTAAAAGCTTTAATCCTGTTTTCTTCTTGTTTACACAGAAGGTGAAAGAGCTTTACCATCAATACCAAAGTAAGTTTTGTGCTTTCTTTTCTTATATATTAAAAAACTGTTTTGAAAAATAGCGACGCTTTTGGAACTTTTTGCACATGCCTAACTTTTATTGTTGCTTTTGGATTCCAGGACAAATAGCAGGTAGGGCATAAAAATCTCACAGCAGTATTAAAGTACAAGGATACCAGAAAGAAAATCTGAGGAAAAAAGTGCATAATGCATCCATCATATTTGACAATAACAAAAGCAGGATGTTTTGGAAGAGATTTGACTGAGATTTAGGCTATTTCTTTTGAGTCCATGAGTAAATTTAATTATAGGAGTGATGCTGAACAGTTTGTGAATTGTGATTTCAATCTGAGTCAGTCTGTCGTCATCTTTTTTCTAATTGTCCCCTTTTTGTCTTATGTGAAATACAGAAAACACTTTTTGCTGCTATCATGAATCTGTCATGTCACCTTCTCTTAATAAAACTTCCATAATGGGGCCAGCTGAAGTTGGGATCTAGGTTCAGTGTAATAAAGAATAGCAGTTATTAATTTAAATATTCATATTGCAAAGTAAATACCTCTTATTTGTTTTAAATATTGAAAAATTCTTCTCCAAGGATAATTGTGGATGACTAGAAAACACCAATTCTATGTCAGGTACACAGAGATGCATTTTTTTCCCTGGTTGGTTTTATGGTGATACTTCATCAAAGGTGTGCTGAGACAAGTTATCTGCATCTAATAATTCTTAAAAATTATGCTGAGACCCCTCTTTGCATTTTCCTTCTTCCCAGACTTTAAGGTAAATAAGAATAAATTTCTGATTTAGCTCTGATTTAGACAATTCCTTTTGTTACTGGAGTTGGTGCTCTCTAATGTAGGCAAGCCTTTAGTCCTCCCTGATGATTCTCTACTCCCCTGGTGTCAGTGGCTGGGTCTCCATCCTCTCTGGAAGCTATCATGGTTGTCTCACCTTTCCATGGGCAATTCCTTGTTGTGGCCTCCTAAACTCCAGCCTTTAAAGCAAGACACTTTTTGGTTTCTTTTCCTTTTTTTGTAATCTGACTGTTCTCAGTGACCACATCCAAACCGAGTTTGGAGTCACATATCAGCAGTGTCCTCCTTGACCTGTATCAGGTGGTGCTACCCTCATCCAGTAGCATGAGGTAACTGCTGAAATCCCCAGTGACATTTAGTGGTTGATGGTGTTTTAGCTCCTCCTTTTCATTTTGGGACACAGGGGCTGTGCCTGCTTTGACCCAGTCACCTCGTTTCTTGCTTTATTTCTGGAAGGAGTTCAGAACTATTTTTATTACTTGTTTAACTACTGGATGGAGCATGGAATATAATTTGTTCCTGAACTAGTGATTACACACAGGTTCTGCTGCAGCCCCCACTATCAGGCAGCTTGCTCTGCTGTAGAGAGAGAGAAGTTAAAATTCAGGGAAGAAAAGATGAGGCTGGAAGTAAAATCAGTAAATTTAATGCGCACTCAAAAACCAGGAAAATTTCTATTTACTTAAATAGGCACAAGTGAGAAACACAGAATAACATTCTAATTACATAAAGCTTAACCGTTTTTTACTTGTAAGGATTTCTGGGGTAAAATAAGGTTTGAAGGAAAACCTTCTTCTCATTTACTTTACCAAAAGTAAATTTGTACACTTGAGTCTCTTTAACAAGAGCACCACACGTGCTCTGAGTTTGGCAGCAGAGCTTTTAACAAAACTACCAACTAACAGCATCTTGCATCTGGGAAGATTTGCCTTTGCCAGATGAAATTCCTGATTTCTGAAGGCATGAAGTGCAGTGCTCTCTTGACCGTTGAAAATTTTTGTTATATATGTAAGTGATGAAAAATGGAGAATTTGTTAGAATTTCTGATCCTTATGAACATTTATGTGTCACATAACATACACATAATATCTACATAACGTAATGAACATTTATATGTAATGGGCAATACATTTATACATAATGAACAATATGTAATATGTACATAACATAGTGAACATTAAAACATAGCTACATTTAAATGTAGTTGGTTTTCTTCATTTAGTTGACATGTAAATTAATTCAAAATAGTCCAGGATAAGTCATCTTACAGACAGAAACTCAATTCATACTCCATTTCCCACAGGTCACACAGAAAGTAGAAGCACAGTCAGATTGCACACCTCTTAAAAGTGTGCACACAGTTTGGGTTTTGTGTTTTCCTTCAAATTCACTTGGTTTCTGTGAATCGTTGTGCTAATTAAAATCCCCTCTGGCTCCCCCAGATGGGATGAAGTGGTAGATTCCTCTCTGCCTTCTCTCCCCCTCTCATCCTGTGCCTGGGGGAGGTGGCTCAGCCCTGCTAATTACAGTAGGTGCCTGTTGGGATGAATTCCCAGTGTTTGTGCCTGTGAAGAATGTACAGCATTCAGCGCTTCCAACCTCTGTTTTCCAGGCTGGCCAACAATGAGAAGCAAGGAGTGAGGTCTCACACAGTCTCTGTGTCAGGTAAGGCTCATCCAAACCCAGGACGTGAGTTCATTTCTGGGGCTGGCAGATGCGCAGGCAGCTTTTCCACTCGCTGCTGCTCCAGGGCTGCTGACTGCCCCAAACTGGAGCTGTGCTGCCTTCGTAGAGCAGTTTCTAAAGAGAAACTTTTCTGCAACAGCCACGTCTGTGCAGTTACTTCAAAGCCAGGCTGCTTGTCAGTATTTCCACTTAACTTTGTGATGAAGTAGAATGTCGTCGGCTAGAACTGGAATTACCTGAGTATCTGCTAATTGTGAAGGAGCAGCTTTGAAAAGGGAGAATATGCAATTAAATATTAATCGTTGCTTTACAGAAAGGAGAAGCTTAATAGCTGTTTTTCTGTAGCTGTTTAGATAAAAGCATTTAATTTTTGCTATTGAAAATGACAAGTTAATTGAAGGATGGGTATGTGAGGTAATACGTGTTGTTTCTGTACGTTATAGGCTTTTAAGATTTCTCTAAGTTACTGTGGGGTTTTTTTATGCTTGAGGGAGAACATTTTTCTGTTACAGAATCTTAAATAATGTTGAAGGATTGATTCAGTGTCTTAGTAGGAAAATGTATTTCTAAATGGGTATACAAGGCGTATATAAGGGGATTTTAATGCAAAAATGTTTTTATATTATGATCTATTCCTATAGGTTTCTAGTATTTGGCCACAAACTTGAGGAACCAATACTGTGACTCGGTGGATTTCCCACCCCTGACTTAGAGGGAGGCTTCAGCCCCACGTTAACATTTACATGTGCACTAAGTGGCAAACACTCAAAACCCCAACACATTTCATACAATAAGGAGGAAAGATATGTAGACATTTGACTAATTTCCTACTTCTCAGATTCCTTTCCCCACCCTTACCCACTTTTAAAAGGTGTTTCAGATTCACTCCTAGGCATAGGAAGCCCAAATAAACAGACATGGCAAGAAAATAGGTGAGAGGGTCTGGAGTTAAAATGAGGATAAAGCTGCAGTGGGGTAATAGAGCTTCACCAGTTACTGTGGCCTCTCAGAGTCAAATAGCAGCTCTTCTTCCCTCAGTGCCTGTCAAGCAAGCATGGTAAATTAGGTAGATAAGCATGAAGCATGGGCAGCATGTTCTCTTCTGATTCTTACCTGTGTGACTCATTTTCGCTGTTAGAAAAGTTGAAATTTCTGAAGTGATTAGCACTGTGCTTTTAATTATTTCATTCACCCTCAAAAAAGCTAGTCTTCAGGAAAAAACCATAATACTGTCTGCAGCCTCAGATTTTCACTCCTTCAGTTTTTCTGAGAATGCTGATAATACTTTTAATAATAAAACCAGTAATAGATGCTGACTTCACCATCCTTTCTTGTTGTCACTCTGACTTTACAAATTTAGGTATCTTCTGCTGACGTTCTCTCGTGTTTCAGAGCACACAAACACTTCTCTTTTAAAGCAGCATTTTGAAATTAGTGTAGGGAAATTAGTTAGAATACCCCAGCTCTGGCATTCAGGGCATCACCTGAAGGTGGATGAGGGGGAAATGAGAGCTTTGCTGTAGCACCACAGGAGAAGGAGAAGTTGCAGTGCTGGAGGTGAGCTGGTTGTTCAGGTGAATGGTGGGGACACTGAGCTGCAAAGCTGGCTCCTGTTAGCAATGCAGTAAAATTAAACCAGAAAATATCATTCTCATTATTGCCAATACCAAAATCCAAACCAATTAGGTATTAATTCCTGTGTTGTAGGAATGTTTTATATCTTTTCACAATAAAATTATTGTGCTTGATGCTTGTTTTTATACCAGGTTACAAACTGCTGGAAACACTGACAATGCTGGAATGGTTCAAACCAGTGCATTTAATATTCAGTCTCAAGGGTTTGTTCTTCTTGTAATATAATGACACAGAACACATAAATACTTTGTTGTTGGGATTTTTTCCCTCAAAGTTATTTCAATTGCACGGAGTATGTCATTGTTTTAAATTTAAACCAGAGGCAGATTGCTGAGATGAACTCACATGACAGGGGTTATTCTCAGGAGCTGCTTTCTGTAAGAATCTCTTGAATCCCCAAAGGAATCAGTTTGCTATAAATGAAGTAATACTTGATGTAGATGTGGAGAAGTGTCACTCCTGTTGTCAGATGGAACCAATCCATCTGTGTGGAGCAAGGGAGGCACCAGCTGTGCACAGTGCTCAGCTCAACCCAGTCCCAGGTCAGCAGAGCCTGACAGCAGCCAGGGCAGAGCCAGCCGTGGGGGTGCTGCCATGGGGTGCAGAACAGGAGCTTTTCTCTGGTGACATTGCAGTGGCTCAGAGCCAAAGGTTTCAGATAAGATGAGCCTTTGTAACTCGCTGACATCTGTAACTGCTCCACGCCTTTGATGGTTTAAATCGTAAATTAATTCTGCTCTTTGATTTCACTGACATCGCTCCCCTTTGTTTAGACCTCTCCTGATGCTAAAGATAAATAGCAAAAATCTAAAACAGAGGTTCAGCAAAAAAATTAAGTCAGGTGTATTTATAGTATTAACATGCTTAGTTCGAAAGGGAAGTTTCACAGTGAGTTCCTCGCCACAGTTTGGGGAAATCAGCAATATCCAAACCCAGTGTGAAACATGATTTGTTGGTCTGAAAGGTCAGGTATTTGTTTGAAACTTTGCAGGTTTATAAAGAAACCTGTTAGTGAAAGACATCTTGTCTTTTTGAGATATTTATTAACATACCTTGGAATATTTCTTGTCTAGCGAAGTGAAAACTTGGGCTTTTCCAAGTGCTCCAATATTCCAAAGCACACAAAGATAGGTTTGTAAATCCACTTGATTTTTTTTTCCTCCTTTAAATAAAGGCCTTTTCAAGCTAGTGAAGGGTGATGAAGTTGGTTTCAGGAATCCAAAGCAGCAAATTGCTGGATCTGGGAATCTGTGTGTCACTGAACCAGGTTTCACCACACACCTCTTGCTGCTTCTGTTTCTTCTGGTGTTGTCTACCTTGTTTCCTCAAATTCTCTGTTCCTGCAGTGGACACTGTGTGCATCTGAGATGCCTGCCAGATTCCCCCTCTTTTTAAAAGCATAGTAATTTTATCCCTCAATATAATTGTGTGGGTATAACATTATAAGTAACTATAAATAAGCTAAATTAGTTGGATTTTAGATTTCTTTGGTAGTCATCTGATGTTTCAGCTGAAGTTGCTGTGATTCACCAGCAACAATGAAAGTTTTAGCTAATAGGTAATTGCATCTTTTACCTTCTCCCTCTACATCTGTCTTAACATTAAAAATGAGTTCTTTGTACTTAGCCGTGAGTGTACACTCAGGAAATGGTAAGGCTAAACTATTTGCTCTGTGCAAATAGTATATCAAATGTGTAAGAAGCAGCACACCAGTTAACTCTAATTTTATTGACTGTATTTCCACTGTTTGGCTTGGAGACACCTTATTAAAAAGCTCTGCTCAGTCTAAAGGAACTTATTTTGGCCAGCAGTTTGTTTTTAAATAGCAAACATTAACCTTGGTAAGGTGATCTTATATTTCCAGATACACATATTTCCAAAAATAATAACTTATCTGGTCAATTATAGATTACAAAAAGTTCTTTATAAAATGAAATCAGTACAGCAGTAGCTGCTTGCTCCCTTTTTACATAAATTCCTTCTGACACAGAGTTCTTTGGTTTCTTCTGCCCCTTCCGTGCTTATGTAAATATGACTAGGAAGAATAAATATGCTTTTGCATCCCTTGGCTAATCACTGTGCCTCCTTTGCCCTGGAGAATTAATGAATTTTTTTAATCCTAGCTCAAATGCTACTTTCCATGCAGTGCCACAGAATATGACATTTCAGGCCCGTGTGTTTCAGTGAGCGTTGAACAAGCAGAGTAATGAACAAGTCTTGGCAGGTTCTTGGCAGTGCTGGGTTGATGGTTGGACTCAATGATCTTAAGGGTCTTTTTCAGCCGAAAGGCTCCTGTGATTCCAAGCAGTCCCTCCTGGCTTTTGGATATTCAGGTACTGTTGTAAAATGATGTTTTTGTGGGGAGGGAGCTGTGAGTGGGAGGGTGGCAGGAAGGGAGGGATCAACTCAGTAGCCAGCAGAAGGAATTTGTCTGAAGGGGCTTTGAGGGTGTGCCACAGGGTTGGTCCTGGATAAAGCAGGTGCTGATTTTACAGCTTTGGTATGGGCTTATTTGGTGAAGGAAATTAAAAGGTCTCTGAAAATATGGTCCCTGTTTCAGCTGATAAAGCAAAGTGTTCAAGGCACCTGAGTAGCAAACCCCAGGACACACGCCTTGAAGAGGGAAATAAGTATATTAAAGAGCACGTGGGTTGTTATCCTGTTCCCCAGCTGGTGCAGCTGCTGTCACTAACACAAGCAGCATTTTAAACTCAAAGGGGCGTAGCTCTAAGTGCATCATGAAATGATGGCAGGAGTTCCTAATAATTCTGGTTGTGCCATTGCCTCTCTATCCCATGGTTTAGATATATTCCGTAACATGCCCCGTGAAGGAGAAATTTGATCTCTTGGAGCAAGTTTTTGTATAGGAGCTGAAGGATTTTTAGTATCCTGAAAGAGGGGCCTCTCACCAAGTGTCCAGGTTCTGCTTTAAAATCACAAGTTTATAACATAATATTGTTGCACTTTAATCACACTGTGATTAACTCCTGATCATGGCAGTGAAGTGAGAGTTCTTCTCTAAGGTGCTGCTTAGGAGCAGATCCTGTTTGAGGGAGCTGCCAGTTTGGAAATGCCATTCAGCTGAAATTCCAGTTGGAATGGAAAAAAAAGCCCCTGTTTTGAAGGAGGTAAGCCTGATTTAAGTGAGATTTTATCTTGCAGAAAAAACCTTCTGTGGTATAGTTTGCAAGTAAAAGAGACTTTCAGGAGGTTTCCTATAGAGCAGAAGCCAAATGTGAAAACCCAACAAACAGGAGAGGGAAAAAAAATAAATCGGTTCACCTGATGTCAGTGTGACACCACTTCAAAGTGCTCTGAATGAAGGAGATGCTGGCATGTGAAAGGGCCTGGGGTGAGGCTGATCACCAGCAAAGCTGTGAGCAGGGTGGAAAGACAAACACAATTTTATTGGATCACTTCTGCTTGCAGAGCACAGTGCAAGCTCTGTGTCATGATTCCTGTGCTCCAGATGAAGGTCTGCCTTGTGCCCAGGTCTGAAAGAGTTTCTTGTGTAGGACTTCTATTTCTTAGTTCCTTTTGAGTTAGTTGGTGAGGAGAAAAGTGTCCTTTGCTTGAGGTTGAAAAATTGGCAGGTTTTTAATGTCCATTTTGTCAAGACATTCCAAAAAGACAAAGCTGAGAAGTGTAAGTTTGTTTTTAGATGAAAAATTGTATATTGAGCACTTAGGACTGTGTCACAGCTCAGCTGTGTTGTACTCCATAGCTCACTTCTGAAAAGAAAGACTGAGAGTCTTGCCATAAATTACGTAGTTATAAATTCAAATTAAGTAATTATTAAGTAATTTGATGAATTTAAAGACTTTGTTAGAGCTGTAGCTCTGCCATATGGTCACAGCACTGGGAGACATTCAAGCTTAAGGTTTACTGCAGATTAATTTTACAAACCTTGAGCAAGTCATTAGTCTCCAGGTTCATGGAGGGGGGAGTTGCTTCTTAACTCATGCAGCTATTTCACTGATTAATAAGATCATACAGTTGAAAATGCCCTTAATGCTAATAAACTGCAGTATTTCAAATTCCCATCACAGTTGAATAGACTGGTGCTGTTATTTTTTTCTATTTTAACCTGACTAAAAGGCTTCTTTTCATGTATAAGAAGACCAGAATGAATTGTGGTGACATTCTAAAGAGATTTCTTCCCTATCAGTGTCCAGGAAGTTCCTGCATTGATTCCATCAGCCTGTGGTGCTGCTTAAGGAGTTCTCACTCTCCTGTGCTCCTCCTTTGTGAGTTTCTCATTGGGTTTGAGCAGACACTTCTGCTTTGCAAAGAGTAGCAGTGTAGTATGACTGGAGAAATGTTCCATGCAGGTTTGGGGGTTTGTTGTTTGTGTAGAAACATATTTGATGTGACAACCCCATAGTGCTCATTTTAGTTCAAAAATGCAAAAATCAATAGATTTATTCTTCCTGCAGTTTTTTTTGCCAGTGTTTTTCCTCAGACTGGTTTAAGAATGTACAACCAAAGTAGAATGGGATATTATCAGGTTTGGCCTTCCAGTGTTTGCTATCTGCTCATACAAGGAGCTCCAGTAATAACTGCCCTGTAAACAAAGGGCAGTAAAAGCCTGGTCTCTTTCTTTCTAACATAGTGACTGCATAGCAAGTGCTTTTTTCCTTATTTTTGCCTTTTTTTTTTTTTTTTTTTACACAATAATTTTAGTGAATACTGAGTCGAGGAACTAAATAAGTAAAGAAGTCCTGTGCAGTTTTCAGCAGCATTCTCGAGCACCAGTGATATCCTGGCTGGAAGCTGGTGTGGAATGGTGGAAATCCTTCTTAGTAGTATTCATTTCATTAAGGTATTTTCTAGACTTTCGGCAAAGTGATGGAACTTCTAGTTTTTAAAATTTAAAATCAGCTCATTCAAATCAACTTTCTTTTGTAGCTAGACTTGCAGATGTGCTAAGTTTAAGACATCTTCATTTGAAGCATCTTCCATTCAGTGTGGAACAAACTGAGTGAACAAACTTCAGACAGTAAATCATGAAGGCAGAGTTTGAAAGGCAAGGGAAGAGTGGGACCATCACATCACAGGGCATCAGGGCATGCATATGAGGAATTAAAAACACCTTTGCCTTTGCAATGTGCCCTTCATTTGAAATAGGTTAGTCAGGTTTCAGCAGCTTCTGCCAGCCACTTATCAGTGTGAGGGTGAGCAGCATTTCAGCACTTCAGGCTGAAATTAGCTCTGTAGCCTGAGCAGGCAGGTCAGGAGTTGAAACATCTCTTTCCCTTTAGATGGCTTGCGTTGCTTGCAGTGACTCTATACCTGTTCTTCAGTTTCAGTACAGAGTGTTGGGTTCCCTCGTTCTCATGTCAACACCTTTTCAGTAGTCACTTAAACTAGCTGCAGTATTTTTTCCTTCTTTTTCATAGTATGTCTGAAGCTTTTTATGAGTGTTACCTGAGGTTTGTGCTAGAATGACAGTGCTGAAAATTGTCTGTCATTATATGTTAGAAAAACCAGTCCCTTGGGAGTGTCAAGGGGGAGAACTCAGACTGTTCCCCTTTAAATTGTCTTAAACCAAGACAAATGGAATTACTAATCCACTGAGTCAAGAATTTTGCCCTCTCCTTGCACCTCTTTTAGTTTTTAACATTGAATCTGATTGATGTTCTTTCTCTCTGATATGAGCATTTTCCCACTAGATTAATGATTCCTGTTTGCTCAGTCACCTGGTAGTTTTTATGATGGTAGTTTTTGTTGGTTGTTGAAGTTATTTTTATTAAAATGTAATTCTCCTTTCCTACCTTTCCTGCACTCCTCCCACCACTGACTGGTTCACTGTCCCAGTAGCTGCTGCTGTGGTACTGGGCTTCTCTTTTAATGCCTGAACCCCCAGCCCGTGTAACTCCCAAGTGGCTGGACCTCACTCTTGAGTTCTGGCTGTGAAGAGCTACCAGCAGCAGGATGCAGGTTTTTTTATTTAATTGGCTTTTTAAACCACTTCTCACATTTCCTTAGAGAGAGGAAAAAGGGGAAAGCAGAGAGGTGCAAACAGGTAACAAGAGAAATAAAAGGAGCAGGTATCCTCAGGTGCTGAGTGTCATCTTGTGTCCTTCTTTTTCACCTCATGGAATCAGTTCTTTGTATTTTTTCCTACTCCACAATTTCCCTCATCCTGATAAGCATTCCTGATAAGCACTTTGCTAAAAAATGCAGTGGGGTGACTGGGAAAGGGGGCAGTGAGGACAGTGCCGTGGGGTGTTCAGCCAGAGATCCTTGCAGAGCTGGAATATCCATTGGCAAGGCAGGTCTGCACTGAGAATAAGACTCCAGTGGCAGATTTGAGATCATAAAATCTGTCAGTGCTGTATTTCAGGAGATAGAGAAGCCATGTTTTTCCTTGTTCTGTGTAACCCTGCTATGTGAAATACTTCTTTTGTGTTGTTTTAAGGGTTCAGACAGTCAATACATACATGTTTAAGTCTGGTGACTGCCACTTAAACTGGAATATAACTGTAACACAGTCTGACAGAACTCAGATGGGAACCTTGGAAAAGCAGGTAGCACTTCTGGGATAGACAATGTTCTTTGTGTTGTTAATGAATGGTGTTCATAGCTGACAAAAGCTGACTTTTTAATGGGTTTTAGTCTCACTTTTAAAAACTGAAATATTAATTACTGTAGAAAGGAATTTGAAGGAAAATACCAAAAATGCTTTAGAGTTTCAGCAACCTTTGTATTTTCATTTGGGTATAGAGAATTGTGATGTAAACCTTTATGTTCGTTCACTGTAGATGTTCTCTTCAGTCTCTTCTCTTTTATTTCCAAATAATTTTTTTCTGTTTTTTTTTCTCTTTCCTTTTCTTGCCTCTTTGTAAAGGAGTCAATCACTGTCAGCATAAAGTAAAGAAAGCTAGACGCTTTCTGCCTTTCGTCTTCTGTGCCCATGAGTCGCCGCCCAAGGGTACTGCTCTGCTCTTTGTCTAGGCTGCCTTATTAACCCAAAAGCTGGATTTACTAACTCAGTTACTGTTTGTAAACTACTTTAGCCTCCGGTAAACAGAGTTCCAAGAATAATTTTCTTATGTTTTCTTCCTGTTGAATTGGATTTGTGTGCAGCGTCACCAGCTTGCTGGTCCCCGTTTTTATGGGGGACTTGTTTTCGAGCATCATATGCTACAATGACAAATACAATAAATTATTTTCTTCATTTAGTTACGCAGCCCTTGTCTGCCATCTTTTTTTTTGTTAATATATTTTGACTTCATTCTTGGACCCCTGATAATACAGCATGCTTATGGATGAAACAGAATAGCAACAATAAGCATCAGCTGAGATCACTTTGAATTAAACAAGGAATACAGCGATGCTTTTGGCTGCGTACTGGCCCAGCACTGGTCTGGACCAGTTTGGCTTTATTAGGGGTAAGAAGAATTTCCTGTTATCTATAAAATCTGTCTAAAATACTTGCCTTAGCTTGTGCTGTGGGGTTTGGTGTGCAGTAGGGCTGCTGCAGTACACGTGGAATCCGGTGTTTGTTTGAAATCTTCCCTGTAGATTTGCTCCCTTTGCCATCGTTTAAATTTCAGCCTCGTACAACTGCACAATGCTCTGTGTCATTAAAACTTAGATGGTTCCATTTCTTACTCGTGTCTTGGTGATGTCTCAGGAGTGCATTTCTTCTGGAAGGGTCAACACCAACTCTGCTTATCCAAAGTCTTCAGTGTATGTGCAGAGTCAAGTTGAGCCGACTCATATGGCTGTAGGAGAACTGCTTTAAAGTATTGAATAAACCCAGAAATTGACTTTTCTTAACAATGCATTAAAATAACTAGTTCCAGTTCCAAATTTAATTTTTGTGTATCTTTGTGTTTGAAAGTCATTAACTCTGTTTCATCATAAAAGCTTCTTAGCACGTATCTCTGTCCCTTGGGTTTTAGGTGAGAAGTCTTAAATTCTGCTACTTTTCTGGTTTCTCTTGAGTCAGGTATATAAGATAACTACAGTCTGAATACTTTTGGATTACTCATGAATTTAATAGTATATTTTCCCCTCCCCCTTCTCTGTCCCCTCTCTCTCCCCCTCTTTTTTCTCTCTCCTTGCATGCCACCTGGATCTGCAGATGAAATTAGTGGGGACGGTAATATGTTTTCTAGTCTGTGTGTTACTAACGTGCAATATGCAACTCTTATCTCCATATACCACTTAATGCACATTTCAGCAATACATTTTATACAGCTTTTAGTGTTAAAAAGTGGTCTGCTTTGGATATTAGATGATAAATACTGTACTTTACAGGCTGTGCAACTAATGCTTTCTGCTAAGCTGGAATTGGAAAAGGAAAAATTCTATTTCAAACACACAGGGATGTGGTGGTGCATGTGTTTGCAATGAGACTTGTGGCATGATGCAAAGGTTTAGAGGTTTGCAAGAGTGTCCAGTTCGATTGAAATGGTTATATCCTCATTAATTTGGTCAGTGGGTGAGATCAGTGGATGTAACACCTGAGAAATGAGTCTACTGAGTAATGCTTTAAAGGCATCAAAGTGCTCCTTGCTTTAAAAGAATCTGTACAAGAGAGATTAATTCAGATTGAATACATGAATATGAACCAGGTTTCAGCTATTCAAACTAATAATTTTAAAGATGGATTTTAATGTTTGGGGTTTCCTTTAAAAACCTTTGAAACTTACTGCAAAATATTTAACTTCTGCCAACTTCATAAGGCTTTTTTCCTCTGAAAACAAGTTGGGTTTTGTTTTTATAAAAGAGATTTTTTGCTATTTTTCTAAAGGATTCCATCTGATGTTGGGAAAGAATCAAATTGCTGCTACTGATAGCATATGTATCTTTATTCTTCTTAGTAGGTGGCACAAAAAGGGCATAAAAGCAATATGCAAAGGAGGGCGATAAGAGGAAATAGAGATCACGTCTTGTGACCTTCCTTTCAGTAAAATATGAAGGGGGTGTATTAACTTTTCATCTCCTTTCCTTCAGATATGAACTAAAGATAATACCACACAATTTTCTTTCTTTTCTTAAACATCAAAAGGACATTTTTTCTGACATAAATTTAAAAAATCTATTTCAGATACAGCCCCTACATAGCTTTTTATTGGAACTTACCTTCTTTTATAAATTACAAGCTTTGATAAATGGGAAAAATTATGAAAAAGGGAAGTTCAAAAGTGTGGTTAAGGTCATGGATTAGCTATTATGGATTTAATACCCTAGGATGTTTCTCCCTGCAGTTCAGTAAATGCATTCGGACTTAGTAAAGCTCGAATTGGCTCATTCGTGTGTGTGACTATCAGTACCTTTTCCTGAAAGCAACCTGTTCATTTTGCCATCTCCAAGAATCATAACAAGTGATGGTGCTGGGTTTAAAAAGTGCAGGAGGGCAGCAGTGATGAGCCCTGTTGTTAAATCTGAGTTTTTCTAGACTTACCAAGGACATCTGGAATCGCTGCTTCCTTGGGAGTGTTCAGCTCTCGGGAGTGCTGTAACACATCTTCCTTTGTGCAGCAGCCTGGAGAGCCTTGCCCAGCTCAGTTTTGCTTCAGGCTCCATGTAGGTTCTGGAATATTTCTAATCAGACACAGTTCTGGGTTTAGGAGACCTGGTAACAGTCTCAGTCTATGATTAAACCTGGGCTCAAGCCCCTCTGTGAGGGAGATCAATTCTCTTTATTCCAGACCACTTTGAGCCCATCAGTGTGGATGCCTTAACTGAATTTTCCTCTAATTCCCAGAAACAATGCCAGACATATAAAGGAATTATTTTTTTATCTATTCCTCTCCAGAGTGCTAAATGTGGAACAAGCAATATTTGTGTAGTGAATTGTGTACATTTAATTTATTGGGCTTGATTATGAAGACACTTCTGGTTTCATGATGGCTTTGGGCAATGTATCAAAACCATGTAAAGTGCTCTGTGCTGTTCTGAGAATGCTTTTAGTATGAATTAACTCATTAATTTAAAATAGAGAGATGAACAAGCCCTGCCATTGATCACATTCTGAAAGCACTGTTCTGTAACCTACTGTGACAAGTGTGTGGGGTTTTTTAAGTGGCACCAGTTCTGGTTTCCAAACTTTGAAAATTTTTCCTAAGTTTGTTTACAACAGCTTTCATCCAGCCCATTTTTTAACATAGATAAAGAACTTTCTGATACCCTCAACAAAATCCTATCACAATATTAGAAGGAAGTAGAGTGATTTATCCCCATCATGTTGGGGATTTTTTTTTTTTTTAAGCTTATTTTTAAAATCAAACTGAGGCTTATTTTTACAAAAAACATTAGTTTATAATGTAGGGAAGAAAATAAAAGACCAAGAAAGAGATAAGTGCCTCTGGAGCGTGCTGCCTGTTCAGAATTGTGCACTGTCTTTATAATTTACTGTGTTCCTATGTCCCAAATAGAAATTGCCGAGCAAAAATTTAACTAACATGGAATTTCCCAGTTCTGCTTTTACAACACCTGGCATATTCCTACAGGAGTTCAAAAGAAAAACCAGCTTTAATTTTATTTAGGTAGTAAGAAACTAGGATCATAAAATTACACTAACTCCCTGAAGCGTGTTGAACTTCAAAGGTTATAGGCAGCCTGTAGTTTCCCAATCACTGAATATTCAGTTTGCCTGAAAAGGAGCCTCTTGCTTATCTGTGTGTGTAACGTTGATGAGCCTTGCTGTGGTGTCAGGGTTGGCTTGAGCTGAGGGACCATCCCATCCTTCTTCCCACTGACTGTGACTTTGTCCCAGTCCAGGCCATCGCTCTAGAGATGATGCCAGGGAGCTGTAGGGATGTGTCCATATGCTCCAGGGCAGATGGGGGGAAAGGGGGAGGAAATAATGGATTCCAGAGGCTTTCCAGTGTGTGATCACCTGAGACCAACCAGGAAAACTAGGTTTGAAATGACTCAGTGTTGAGAACTTCTCTTCGTATTTGAAGTTCGGGAGTAGAATTTGACAGCCTTGAAGTAAAAAATGAACCCACTGTTGTGGACTGGCTTTAAAATCCCTGGAGCAACTGATCTGACCTTTAGGAAATGACCTGCACACACTGGAAGTTCTTTAGGGCAAGGGAAGGACCTTCTGATATGACTTGACACCATTTAAACCGTTTTGGGAACAGATGATGTAAAAGTTGCAAGTTTTAAACAAAGGAAGAAGTGCACTGACATTTTTCTGATAATTTTGGGAAGTTGTTTCCAAAACCTGTCCATGAAATCTTGATTTTTGTCAGCAAAACTAGTGGTGAATCTCCACTAAACAAGGAAAATTGCAAGAAAAATGGGTGTGAGAGTGTGGCTTAAAAAGGTCTTTGGGCTCTAGAAGACTCTGTGGTAAATAACTCACCTGGCCACACTGACAGTAGGGGGATGCTGCCCTGGAACATCATTGGTGTCTTCTGCCTGTTTGACATAAAAAATAGCCAACTGTTACTCACACTTTATTGAAGGTAAAGCAATTCAATTCATTAATAATTTTTTCTTCTTACTGCAATGGAATTCCTTGTTAAAAAGATCCTAAGTCAACAGTTTAGATGGGTCCCAATTGCAAAACTTGAACTTTTTTGAATACAAATGAATCTTCCTTCTTTGTTGAGTGTATCTATGTGATGTAATACAACTGGCACTGAGGTCATTATCATACCATGAATTATGCATGAGCAAGTTTTAGTCATGCTGTGTTAAATGTGACCCAGCAATGCTGAACTTTGGGGTTGGGACATACCAGCTTTGATAAATTGGAGATGTTGCTCTGGAGAATTGTTTTCATCTGCTTTTCCCGAAACTCTTCAATTCCTCCTTTGCAGAGACTGATGACTATGCAGAGATTATAGATGAAGAAGACACTTACACAATGCCCTCAAGTAAGTGCCGTGGTTAACTTGGAACTTTCCTATCCAAAAGCTTCCTTGATTTAGCAGGGACTGAAATATTTCAGCCTTATTTAATAAATGTGTGAAGAAAATGTTCTGGTTTCCTACTATCTGTAATTTCACAGTGAAATTCTTTTTTTGTCACAAAATGTGGAGTTTTTTTTGATCGTGATGCTGAACATAACACTTAAAGATTGGATAAGATCTCTGTGATAAGAGCAAACAATGTGGCAAGCTCTGTGACTGTATCTCACCCTGCTCTGTGACAGACGTGGTGCTCTCCAATTCCATGAGAGAGGAAAACTCAACTCTACCACATGCAATTTTGTTAAAGATGAAAGACTGCAGGAACAAAAACAAAAATTCAAAGTTCTGCTGAGTCTTCATCTTTGAAGTAAAAGCAGTAGTGCTGTAGCCACCACAAGGATTTTGTGTTGCAGCCTGTCTGAATTATGATATAATCCTAAACTGTCAAGGCCAATTCATTTAATATGAAAGTCCAATATTCTGATTTTAAAAGCTGCGTCTGGGAAATTCCAGTTGCATTTGGGCAACCAAGGATTTCTCTGGAAGCAGACAATCCATTGATGCAGAATCCTGCCAAAACATCAGGTTTGGTCAGCGTGAGAGGGGAGGGTGGTGCTGAGCTGGGGCCACATTCTGCTGAAGGACCATGAACTTACACAGATTTCTGAGCTCACCATGGGGCAGAATGTTTCATGATCACTTCAGTATTCACAGCATCATTTCCACTACTGTGGAAAATCTTTGAAAAGCAAGAATATATGTTTTGCAAAACATATATATATTTGAACATCAGTATTTGAAAAGCAAGAATATATGTTTTCCAGAAATAAACAGAGCATTTTTACTGTCTTGCAGTTAAGTCATTATATGATTCTATTAACAACATTTCAGGATCAAAGCATACTGTGATAAATTATATCCTTTATTTTTGTTAACAGATTCACTTTGNTCCCAAAGGACTGAGTTAGTAAAGACCACAAGAATAGACCTGTGACTTCTGCTAATGTAAACTTAAAATTGCATCAGTATATTTATTTTTTTTTTTTAATGTTAAAAATGTTTGTCCTGTTTTGATTTTAAGAAGCTCTGTCTAAGTAAGCATTTGATTTTTCTCTTAATTGCACTGCAGAAAGCTATGGAATAGATGAAGGTAACAGGAGACCCTTTACCCATCCCTGTATGCTTGCAGTTTGGAATGATGTGGAATTTTTAAGCTTACTATTCACTTTCATTTAATAAACATTATTTATTTATAGTTAAACCAGTTAGCTTTGGGATTTTAAAGAGGAAAATGCAGTACTTAAAAAAAGAGATGAAAAGGGCATTTATCACCTTGTTAGCCAGCTCTAGATGACGTTACTTCTGTAGTGTTAATGATGGCAAAGTCAAGGTTATGAAGTTCTAAGCTGGTTGGTTACATTTTTTTCTCTGAATGATACAAGTGGAGGTGAAAACATATACTGTGCATGCTTTTCTGCTACTCCTGAAATATTTTTCCATGTCTGCTAGAAATTAAATTGCAAATGAAATCATTCAGTTGCAATTGATTAAATGTTTTGCTGAAGTACTGAGCCATTTTTATCAGTAATATTCTCAGCCTATTAAACTGTGACGTTAACAAAATTGCATAAGGCCACCAAACATCTCAATTCTGCTTCAGTTGCACACTGGCAGAGGTGTAGTGCACTCAAAATTTCGCTCTTTCATTTTATCTTTATTTGCCATGCTCTTGTTCCTGTATTTTTTTTTCTTGCAGTTACCTCTTTAAAAGTTCTCCGGGCTCTTTTGATGGTTCCAAAATCTAAAATACCACATGGTGGAGTTCTCTTAAACAGCCAAAGGGATGTGTGCTGAGGCTGTGTTTAACATCTTTGGTGTTGCCATGAACTGTTTGTGTGCTTTGTCTTTCACCAGCTGTAATTAAAAAAGATTTAATTATGTTGATTGCACTGAAATAAGTGCATAGTTAATGTAACAATATAGATTTCACAGTTCCTTTCCCGTTGTTTTGGTTCAAACTTTTAAGAGGTTTGAGAGGTCTCCACTGTGTGTGTGCAGCATCTCTATAGGTTGGTGTGCAGCAAATGTTAATCTTAGTTATTCATATGTGAGACATTTGAGTGACTTACTTTGAGTTTTGTGTCTTGTGGATTATTTCCTTGCCCTTCAGCAGAAACTTAATATTTCAAGTGCGTTATATTCTTGTAGCCAGAGATTATGAAATTCAAAGGGAGAGGATTGAGCTGGGGCGCTGCATTGGGGAAGGACAGTTTGGAGATGTGCACCAAGGAGTTTACATGAGCCCGGTAAGCCTCACTTCTCAAACGAAAACAAACAATAAAACTTTTCTAGGTAAAAAAAAATCCGTGTGTTCCTTAGAAGTCTTGGTCTGAGTCTTCCAGAACAAATAAAAAATTGCTCCAGCAACAATCTCACCTTCTCTCTCACAACAAAGCCTAATAAAGTTCCTATGTTTTCCTGAAATAAAATACAAAATACTTGGACACTGATCCAGCAAAATCCCAATGCACAAGAATCACCTCAGTGAAACCAGGCAGGTTGGCAGGACTTGTGTAATTTAGGATGGTGCTCATGAGTTTTTCTAGAAAGACTAAGATTTCAGTTTAAATAGATCAAAAGGTTTGTGTAAAAGGGCAAGAGAAAGCTGCAAAAATTAGTTAATTTCAACAAATTTCAAGCCTTATAATAAAAGAAATATGTGATTGTAAAATGAAAATTTGTTTCATGTTAGAAGAAATTGCTGGAATTTTTGGTAGATTGTATAGGAATTCTTGTAGACAAGAATTTAGTTCTAACTTCAGAAACAGCTGGTTAGGGTCCTGGGCTTGGTGGGTTAAATAAATCTTCAGTGCAATATTTAAGTAAATAAGGGTAAATGTTCTGTTTCAGACAAGTTTGAGGTCTGGTCTGATACCCTTATTTAGAAAGCACATCTGATATGCTTCACATTGAGAGAGATTCTTATTTTTACTTTAATTCTGTCCAAGTTAACAGGAGTACCAAGGAGTAAAGTTTCACTCACTTGGGCCATGGTGGATAAATCTAGATCTCTATAAAACTAATAAAAGACCCTTTTCTTAGGGTCTCTTGCTTTGAAAATGTTGGCTGTCTCTATTCTTTTTTGTGAACTGGAAAACAGAATTTACTCGGGCATCCTGTGCTGACATTTTTAAAGAACAGCCTGTTGATTCCTTTTATTAATAAAAATTTATTACATTTAAGGCACTGGAGTATGTGAAGGTGAAACAGAACAGCGATGTCATTAAATTTTAATGTTCTGGTCCCAGAGTGTAACTTACACTCTGGGAAGCAATCTTACAATCAATGTAAGATTAGTTCCAATAACATGGTGGTGTTTCCATGTATATGTTCAGCTTGAGTGCAAAGGTATAGGGGCTATTCCGTGCCTCTTGTTCTGGTAGCTCAAAGCTGAATCTCAAAAATTCCATTTATCCCTGTTCATTGCACTTGTAAAGTCCTGATTCTGGTGACTGTGCAGCACCCACCTCTCCTGGCATGCTGCTTTCTCCCAGGTACTCCTGAAGGATCACAGCCAGGCTGGAAGTGTAGGGTACTGGATGGGAAATGGGTGCAGAGATACAGGATCCTATTGCTCAGCTGGAAGGAGTCCCAGTAAGATTGTCTCTAAAGGCTGATTAACTGTGGAATTAATCCCTGAGTGTTATTTAAAATACCATTTGCTGCTCAGTACAGAAAACGTGGCCAGTCTGATACATCCTCACTGGTTTGTGTCCTTATCCAAAACCAAAAGATCAACAAAACCCCAATATCAGGCCTTTTCCAACATTTATTCTACAAAATGTCTTTGCTGGTTGCAGACACTGAGATTCTAAATTTTGATGCTCCTGTTGGTTAAAGGATATTTCAAAAACTTGATGTGTAACACCAGGAGAGGGATGGGTCTGGCAGGCATCCAGAGGTCTCATCCCCAGGCTGATTGTTCAGTCCTGGTTTCATAAGGGAATAAAATCATGATTTAACATCAGGTTTTTTAGTTAGTTTATGGGCATTTGATGTGTGAGAAAAGGATTTAATCAATGTTTTCCTGCAAAGTCAACTTGAAGATCTCTTTTGTGAGCAACTTTGAAAATAAGGCATTTAGCCTGCAAAATATAAATACTGTTGTAATGCTGGTAATGTTTGTCTGTAAATAGATTTAAAACAGAGCAGGCATGAGCGGGCATAGAACATAACTGTGAATGTTCATCTTCTACTGGCCTTAAAAATGGGATGAGGGTATTGAACAAGCCCATAACTAATGTAGAAGCTTGATTTTAAAACACTTCAGCTGCTCTCAACCCATCAACAACTTCTCATTTTTCAGTATTGGGAGGGTGAGAATTCAGATGGGAAAGCCCATTTGATTTTAAATACATGTTGTTCTGTTCAACTTGGTTTTAAAGCCTTGCTCTAACTGATTGTGAAGATAATATGTAAAAATCTTTGTTTTACTTTCCTTTTTAGTTTGACTTCACAGTTACAGCCAGTCTTTCCTCTGAGAGAGCCACAAAAAGTCCTTAATTTGGCTTTCTGGGTTTCTTGCTTCTATAAGCCAAGTGTGGTTTTTAGCCATTATCTCCTTTTTTCCTCTCTTTTTGCTAAATATTGTCAGGATTTTACCATCCTCAATGACACAAAAAAGTTTACAGTACTATTCAATTAAACTTACCACTTTTTGTCATAATTTTTCCATAATTTAGCATGGTTTAAAACAGATTAAATATTTATTTCCAAGACACATTAGATCCAAATGTTGTATGCAAGGTGTCTTGATTATAATGGTATTTTAACACTGAAGCTTTCAACATGGAATTTCTCAACTAAAAGTATTTTATTTAATAGTAATTTTTTCCAAAGTAGTTTTGCCAGAATTTTGAAGGACAGCTTTTGGTGGGCTGTGTTTGGTGGGTTGTATTTCAGCTACTTCTCAATAATGTCTTTCAGGAAAATCCAGCTATGGCTGTTGCAATCAAAACATGTAAAAACTGCACTTCAGACAGCGTTAGAGAAAAATTCTTACAAGAAGCCTGTGAGTATTAAACGACTTCTTTGGGATCACTTTTGTAACTGCTCCTTGCAAAGACTGTGGGCACCTGTGCCAGAAACTTCTTACACTGATGTAAATATTTTATTAATATTTATTACACGTGATGTTCTCCCCTCCTACAATATGTGCCAGGGGACTGCTTTACATCCTTGCATTACTACCCATGCATGGGATTGGATGTGGGTTCTTTGATTTTCCATAGTGGGTGGTGATGTCTGACTCCTGTAGGGCTTTAGAACCAGTTTTGGAACCTGAGATCTGATCCTCTATTTCCTTCCTTTTCCTTCATGAATTAAAAACCACAGCAGTTTCTTCAGTTTATTGCTTTGGAAGGTCAGGTAGTTGTCTTTGCTAGAAATGTTGTGTCTAAGAGAGATCTGCTTTGAAAATTCAGAATTAAAATCTGTGCTAGAATAGACCATTTTTCTAAATAATTGCCCACAAATGTTGCATTCCCCAAATAGCACATTTCATGTACGGAGGAAGGCTTTTTGTTGAGGTGAATAGGAACAGAAACATTTGTAAGAATATTAAAGTTACTGATTCCTCTATTGTTTGGTTTTGCTAGCAAATTCAGATATAGCACTTAGGCCTTCATTTTTGCCTGTTATCCCCTGCTATTGTATACCTCTAAATGTTGTAAAGGTGTTGCATTTTATCAATAAAGTAATTGGTTGTGGTCAGATGTTACAGTATATTTTATCCACTATTCCTTTATCCAAGGATTTTTTTCAGCTCGTTCAGATCTGTATTCATAGCTAATGGATTCTTATTTTTGAATGTTAGATTTTTTGTAAATTACTGTAATTTTTTCCATTGCATTTCTATCTGTTGGAACAGTAAATACCATTGCTTACAGTACCAACTCAGCAGTCACAGGTAGGCTGCTGTCTCCTGGCAGTGTAGAAAATAATTG
The DNA here is from genome assembly GCA_013399195.1 of Dicrurus megarhynchus. Classification (NCBI taxonomy): domain Eukaryota; kingdom Metazoa; phylum Chordata; class Aves; order Passeriformes; family Dicruridae; genus Dicrurus; species Dicrurus megarhynchus. The sequence goes on from VXAD01002024.1 coordinate 654,548, forward strand.
CTCATTGAATGCTCCTTATTATGCTTCAAGTTTGACAGATTAGGAATTGCCACTGTAATCAACATATAAATAGTACTTTTCAATTTTGATTTAATAGTTTTGCCATTTCTTCTTCCTCTTTTTCATTTTAATTCCCATCTGTTGCCTTTGTCTTGTGTTCAGATTGCAAACTCACTCAGAACAGTTGATTACTTCACTGAATTAATAAATTTATTTCCTAGTGTTTTAATATTAGGAATATTAAGATATTTTGAGGTTTGCCTGTGATGGAGTTTCTGATGCTGAAAAGATTTAGCAGCTGTTATTGCCTGTATGACATTTCACCACGTTATTTATTCCCTTTTATTAATGTTTTAAGCTATGTCAATGATAGGGATGTTTGCTTTATTGCTTTTTTCCCTGTGTTATTCCTGACATTAATATTTTAAAGAATATATTATCTGGAGTTTGCCCATGAAGTTCTTTGCGGGAAGATACGTTACTAAATCATTATAACTTTTGGCCTTACAGACAGGATTGTCCAAGGATTCTTGTAGGGGTTGCTGTGTAGCCACATGCAGAAGTAGAATTCAGAGCTCATCAGAGTAGAAATCCAGAAGCACCTCCTGGTTTTTAGCTTGTGGTTAGTTTAAAGCAGAAGAAGATGGGTTTTATTCTTGCCTAACTTGAGGCAGACTGAAGCAGACTTTGCAGTTTTTAGTAATTCCTGTGTATTTCTGCTGACACTACAAACTGCAAGTGTAAAGAGAAGCTACTGGAGGGTCAAATGAAGGATGTTTGTCAGCAATACAGAAAGGACGTTTTTGCCATGCCTGTGCTGGAAGAGATTCTGCCCCTCTGCTCCTCTCTGGTGAGACCTCACCTGCAGAGCTGCATCCAGCCCTGGGGTCCCAGCACAGGAAGGACGTGGAGCTGTTGGAACGAGCCCAGAGGAGGTCACAGAGATTCTCCAAGGGCTGGAGCACCTCTCCCAGGCTGGGAGAGTTGGGGTGTTCCACCTGCAGAAGGAAAGGCTCTGGGGAGACCTTGGAGCACCTTCCAGTGCCTAAAGGATGCCTGCAGGACAGATGGGGAGGGACTCTTTATCAGGGAAGGCAGGGATGGGACAAAGGGTGGTGGATTTACCTGAAAGAGGGCAGGTTTGGATTAGATTTTTGGACAAATTCTGTGAGGGTGGTGAGGCCCTGGCACAGGTTGCCCAGAGAAGTTGTGGCTGCCCCATGCCTGGAGGAGTCCAAGATCAGGCTGGATGGGGCTTGGAGCAAGCAAGCTGGAAGGTGTCTCTGCCCAAGGCAGGGGGATTGGAACTGACTGAGTTTGGTGGTCCCTTCCAATCCAAACCATTCTGTGATTCTATGATTCATATGTCATACTGCCTAAAACATACTGTGGCTGCTCTTCTGGGACTGAAATTAACTCCATGGAAAATCAAATGATGTAATGATTAAGTAAGATTTTTGTTTATGTCATAATCTGGCAGACATGTTTTTTCCAGTAATTGAATTATACAGACTGTTTTTTCCTACCTCCTCTTCCAGTAGAAAGGCACAGATTAACTGCTTGTGCACTGGTTTGAGAGGATATTTTATTTATTTAGGTTAGAGGCAGAGCCTGACCTGACTGGCACCTTCCACAGCAGTTTGCATTTTTGTGAGTGGAGAACAGCACAGCTCAAGCAATCAGTGTTTCCTACTGCCCTCAGCACCTGGAATGACCAGACATTACTGCTTGCAACTGTTATTTCAAGTTGTTTCAAGTCCTCAGATTATATTTTCTGGGCTAAATGCTTCTGAACCAACTGCTTTATTTTTATTTTTAAAGACGGTTTTATGTAACACACAGAATTCTTTGATTTCCTTTTAGTAACAATGCGTCAGTTTGATCACCCTCACATTGTGAAGCTCATTGGGGTTATTACAGAAAACCCAGTCTGGATAATCATGGAGCTCTGTACGCTTGGAGAGGTATGAGAAATCCTTGTGCAGTCTGGTCTCCTCTCTTTTACCTCACTGAAAAGGCTGAAAAAACACTTCACAACACTAACCATGCTATCAAGTATACTCCTTTGCAGAGTTATGGACTCAGAAACAGGAGTGGCAGCTTTTGACCTTCTCCTGCATCGGGGGAACTGCATCATCTCATTCCAGAGTGATTTAGTCAGAGTTTTCAGAGCATTCAATTGCAGTTCCAGAGTGAGAGCATGACCTCTGTCAAGATGATGATAATGTGATAATCAGTTAAACAGCATTTGCAAACATACCTTCCAGAAGTTCCAGAAGTGAAACTGTACATCTTTTATTCTTCCTCAGTAATGCTGCATTTTCCCTTGAAACATTGAATTTCTTACCTTGTTTGGTTTTATTTCCTGTAGAATATCTGCAGCAGAGGCCCCTAGATAAGATGACTTCCCTCATTATTATGTTTTTTGGATGAATGCTTTAAATAAAACTAGATCTCACTTTTTATAATCGATTATTTGAGCCACACGTTTCTGAAAATGTGAGCTGCAGTGATGTTTCATACAGCATTAAATGATTGTCATTGCAATCACCAAACTGCAGTACATTTTCAATTTAAAAAAAAAAAAAAGGAGGGGTGGGCAGAACAACCTGTAGTGGAGAAGTAATTTTCTGTCAATAGATTTCCTTTCCAGTGCCCAAATCACTTTTCAAAGCCTTGTTTTGATGTGTAAGGACACTTGAGTGCCACCTTCCAGGAGGTCCTGCCTGTCTTAGACTGGGAATATAGCTTACAAATATTCTGCACTGATATTGGCTACTCTGAGCTAAATACAGTTGTTTCAGCACATGTAGGTTAAAATTATTATTAAAATTAATGCTTCTAAAACAATACTGATCAATCTGTGTTTGGCTTGGCCAGGTGCTCTTTAGTTCTGAAGTGATTTAGGCCATAAATGGAGGCTGCGCTAGGGGGTAGAAAAAACAAAATGTCCAGGAATGCTTCACTCTAGAACAGCAACAGCAGATGCTTTTCAAAAGGAGACTGAAAGGAATGCACAAAATTACTAGTTCTTTTTTTAGTTTAACAGTTTTCATGTAGAAAAACTGCTTGAATTCTAATGCAGAGTCACAATTCCTCATGGGAAGTGGTTTTCTTTTCCTCATCCAGCCTTTAAGGGAAGGAAGTCAATCTCATTATTTCATGGATATCATGTAAACTTCGCAATTTGAAATACGCCTTTTTCAAATTTGTTGGTTTTTTGTCCTAATATCTTTCTGGTTTTTCCTCCTTGGTGCAAAAAGTTGAGGTCATTTTTGCAAGTAAGGAAGTACAGCTTGGACCTGGCCTCTCTGATACTCTACGCTTACCAGCTTAGCACAGCTCTTGCCTACTTAGAGAGCAAAAGATTTGTACATAGGTAAGATTTCACACATATATATTTGTATTTTTATATGTCACTGCTTAACATTTTAGGGAGTGTCATTTTTGCAGAGATTTCCACTGAAATTACACCCTTTTCAAGGGTGACACCTGCTGGTTCACTCCTGGATTGACTTGGAGCTGGTGCTGGATTTCAGTCGGAATCGTTTTCAGTTGTTGCTTTGTGGTTACAGTATTTTTTCAAGCTGTGAGTCAACTGTAATCTTTCAAATGCAGAAAAGTAAAACAAGGGCAGATGGCTTCTTAAGTAAAGAAGAGGGGAAGTAAAATATTTATAAAGTACAAGTACTTGCTCAACCAGAAAATGAACCTAAAATTCTTTCACGGTGTGTTTTGAATTTTATTCCCTTGAATGTGAATGTGAGTTTCTAGGGAGAAGAGACTGGCTTCAGCCTCTTACTGTGTGCAATTAAGAGTTCACAGCACTCCACCTTCAAAGTACAATTAATTTAGAACTTAAGAAATTTATTTGTGTTTAAATACTCACTGTCTAATTCTGTGTATGTGTTGTGATAATGTATATGCAAACACTCACATATAAAGTAATAGCTTTGCATATATATGTAGATATTTATATTAAAACATTGTAAATACCATTGGGGAGAAGAAGAGGCTTAGGGAGGACCTTGTTCACTACAGTGAGAATTTGAGCTCCTTATTAGGAAACCTCATATGGGACTGAGCTCTGAGTTCCTTACCTTTGCAGGGCAGGAGGTAAATTTTCTTCGGGTGAGGATACTTCACCACTTTATGTTTTAAAGTTACTAGAAATACTGTCTCCTCTGTTTGGCAGGGATATTGCTGCTAGAAATGTGCTGGTATCTACCACTGACTGCGTGAAATTGGGTGACTTTGGTTTATCCCGATACATGGAAGACAGTACTTACTACAAAGGTGAGGTGACCCTCTGGATCCTTCTTGCAGGCCAGTGAGAGCACAGTTGTTTCTCACATTACTGAGGAATTGGCCAGATTTCCTTGGTCTAGCATTTGTATAAAAGGCAAGTTATTCAACAGTTTAATAATGGCAGCAAAGTCCTACGTGTGCTTAAGAAGAAGGATCACAGGGTGTGATTTAAGATGCAAAAAGTAGCAAATTCGCATGTAGGTAACAGATAAATGTTGAGTTTGTGCTGTCATTGTATGCTGCATACTTCACACCCACTGCACTGGGGAGATTCAGTACAAAACTGCCTTTGAAGGCTACTTTTTGCCCCATTTTGGATGGAATACTGAGCTTTGGTGTCTCCAGCAGCTGAGAGATGTCCTGCAGTGCCTGATAGATGGGAAATGCAGCAGGAGAATAGAGATTGCAGGCTGGGTACCAAACAGTAGCGTTCCAAAGCTGGTCTATGTTATTAAACCATGAGTACATAAATCTCATCTTTAATATTTTTCTGGTTTCATCTATTTTAAATTACCCATTATTTGTCCCCTTACACTCTGGTATGTTTCCTCGTTTCATTTGTCTCACTTTGCTGAGCTACATTTTATCTTTTTAATTGCTAAGATGGAAAATAATTTTGACATGATCATTTCTTGGTGTGTTTTGGGATTTGTTATTGGGGTCTTTTAGGGGAGGTTTGGGGGATTATTATTATTATTTTGTGTTTTGTTGGTTCATTTCTCCATTTCGTGTAAAGCCAAACAACCTTATGTATTGATATTTTAAGTGCTTCACTTGAGATTGGTTTTGCCTATGAATTACTTCATTGGGAACAAAATCTGTTATTGAGATCTGTAGTGGGGATAACAGCCTGCCCTTTCTTGCTTTCCCTGTAGCTTCCAAAGGAAAATTACCCATCAAGTGGATGGCTCCAGAGTCAATCAATTTCCGACGGTTTACCTCAGCTAGCGATGTGTGGATGTTTGGTAAGTCAACTCCATATGGGGAGGGTTCTCTGTGTCCTCCTGGAGGAGTTCAGTGTTTCATTTTAACTGCTATAAATGAATAATTTCTGAATATTTGGCACAGTTTTGACTGTACATTCTGAAAATGCAGTTTCTTCCAGTGTGTTTTCCGTCTCTGTATTTTTCTTTCCTTTTCCTGCTCAATAAGCCTGAATTTTCATGGACCTTTTTACCTATAGTAAGAAGCTGGCAGAAATGAAGGTACAAGGAAATTAGCTCATAGTTACAACAGAGTTTATTTTTATCTGTTGGCTTTGGTTATGTTTTTTTGTGTTATCCTGTTGTCATTTGTTGTTTTTCTGTTACATTTTGACTTTTTCTTTGTGTTCATACATGTTTCCTTGCTTAATGTGCAGATCATCTTATGAGATACCCAATTTCCAGGTCATTAATGCTAGATTCCCACTTAACTTGTCTTTTATAGCTCCTGGTCTCCTACAAAATACAACCAGAAGCTCATTAAATATAAGGGTAAATGGACAAATCCTGAAATCTCGATCTTTTTTCCCAAATATACAACATTTTATATGAATCTGATGAGCTGTGCTCAAGCTGGTGCTGACTGCTGGCCTGTACAGACAGAACACAAGTAGTGTTAGCGTGCAAAGGTGATGAGACTTGGAATAAGAGCAGGACAGTCAAGTAAGAGGTCACTCTCTTTACAAATTAAAATTTTAATGTTTTTAAGTGAAGGGTTTATAGTAGTTTGAAGAAAACTCTCGTACTGTCAGAGTTAGAAAAATGAAGCCGATGGAACATTCTGGCCAATCCTAAACTGACACACCATGATTCCCTTTGTGCTTTTAATGCAGTTTCAATAGAAACTGGTTTATTACATGTTTTCAGCACAAAAAATGTGGATCAATGCCAGCGCTAAAACACCCTCAAAGTGAAAATAAACTCTACGTGTCGAAACAAGGCACTGGAAGGAGTCAGAGGGAAAAGCAAATACATTCTACCTCATAAGAAAGATTTGAATATGAGCAAGCACTGATTTAGGGCAGCTAAAAGGCTGTGTGAGCCAGCTGTGGGTCACTCTGCCTCATCCATAGGTGAGGCTGGTGCTGTGTGTGTGATCCTGCTGCAGTCACTCCTCTGCTACAGGTAAGTCCAAAACGATTCCCTAGCTATAAATTTTGGAAGAAATTGCATTATTAGTACAAAATTGGGGTTTGTTTCTCTTTTAACAGGTCTCATTGTTTGCTCACAGTGAAGAAAAGGTGTTTTTGTGTGTGTTCCCCAGGTGTGTGTATGTGGGAGATCCTCATGCACGGGGTAAAGCCCTTCCAGGGAGTGAAGAACAATGATGTGATTGGGCGGATCGAGAACGGTGAGCGGCTCCCAATGCCTCCAAACTGCCCTCCCACCCTCTACAGCCTTATGACCAAGTGCTGGGCCTACGACCCCAGCAGGAGACCCAGGTTTACTGAACTTAAAGCACAACTCAGGTAGGGTTTGACTTCTGACAGGTCATTTCCTTTGTTCAGAAATACTTATTTTTGCTTTATCTTCTGTTCCAGTGTTTTGGTTCTGTGGAAAATGCGAGGCACGGTGTGTTGAGTTTTTATCTTCAGAAGGCCAGGTTGTTGCTGGTCTTTGGGAAAACTGGGCCTTATCTGGTAGAGAAAATGAGATTAGGCAATAAATTCAAATAACTGGAAATATGAATCACCTCCTTTCTCTCCCAAGAAAAACTCCATGTTTTGCTAGCAATTTATTTATAATTTTAGCTGCAATCCTTGGGGAGAGAGTTAAAAAGAATTTAGAATGATTATGTAAACAAACATGCCGTGGGCTTCTGGAGTAGAAATGTGTCTTTACTTAAATAAATGAAGCATCAGGTGAGTGCTGTTGGGATTTATTTCCATGCCATATAGCACAGTAGTTGCACAGACACAGCTGTCCCAGGGCAGTTGCGGAGGCTGCAGTAAATGCAGCATCACAGACAGAAATTCCTTTGCCCTTTGTAAACCAGGATACAGACTGCCTTGTATTTATCTTGGAATGAGTGTGAGCACACACCTTGGAGAGCAGTCTAAATTCACACCTTCATTTATTCTGCAGCAATATATTCCAGTGTCCCTATCACCATTTCACCAGCCCCAAAGTGGGAATGCTATTTAAACTTTGAAACATCACTGAGATAATGTGCAGGCACATTCGATATTTGTGACCAAACTGGGTCACAAATGTTGTGACTTTTGGATTTCATGACTGCTGAGGATGTGTCTTGCATAAATCAAGACAAGCTTTGAGTAACACATAGGTTTTGCACACTGACGGTCCACACTGGGATTTATTGTAATTCATTGCTAAATTCTTCGGTTTTATTTTAGGTCTTGCTTCAAAGTTGTGCTTTGTGGCATGTTTCATTTTCATAATATCTTTTTTTTGCTTTCACTGAATGTTCACGGTTCAAGATAATTCACTGGTGGTTAAAATGAGGGACAATTTAATATAATTATGATGCTGTTTCAGAGCTGCTGTATGGAGAACTTAAAGACCTTAAAGTTCTTTCCTAATTCTTCAAATTTCATATAGTTCCCCCATCTGTTACTCTGGGAGCTCCTGTTCAGACTAATAATTTGTAGAACTAAGGGCAACCTTTCTCACAGATAACTTCCCATCCTCTTGACTGTGTGGAGTTAACAGGAAGGAAAGAATGTCAGGGTTGGACAGGGTTTGCAGGGAGAAGATGTGGCACAGTTGTGTGATTTGGGTAATAGGTGGAAATTGGTAATTCACTTGATTTTTGTCTTTTTTTTTGACTCTGAAAGTACAGGATGATTGATAATTTGCAGCCAGGTTGTACTGATAACTTTAAACTGGTTGGCACAGATGAGAATGAAGCCCTAAAAGATGTGAGTGGAAGATGGCTGTGGTGTGTAACCCCAAGCAGGGAGAGTATCTCACCAGGAAGGAAGGAGGATGAGTAAACCCAGAGTGTGCCCAAGAGCCTGGCAAGCAGAACCAGCACTCAGGGCATGCAGCAGGGCAGGCTCTCGTTGGTTACACATGAAAATGTTTCCCAGTGTGCGTGGGTGAGCTCTGAAACAGGTCACCCAGAAAGACTCTGGAATTTCCATGCTGGCAGATGTTCAAATTTTGATTGGAAAAGGCTCAGAGCAGCTGGCCCTTGCTGTGCAGGGAGCCCAGCTTCACCAGGAGATTGGACTGGAGACCTCCAGGCATCTCTTCCATCTCATTCTACGTGAAAGCGTGGAGGGGTGTTTGCTCCTCTGGTCGTGCTGGGAGATTTGAAGCATTGGTTAGAGGGCAACCTCCCTCCTGCAACCCTAAAATCCAGTTTTTACTCTGTTCCCACAAAAGCAGGGAGCTTTCTACCACTCCAAACCAGTGACCTTTATCTCCCTAAGTTAAGCAGCATGGTTGTCCTTGGGGCTGTTTTGCGCTGCTCCAGACAGAGTCAGCCTCTTGCTGGAAAGGTTGCCAATTCCCTGATGCTGAGGCAGTCTCAGGCAGCTAGGGAAGATTGGGTTTCAAAACTCAAATTCCCATGAACTTGCAAAAACAAGCCATTTCCCTGGTGGCCTTCCCCTGTGGTGTTGCTGCTGCTCGTTCTGGATGCTGTCCAGAGTAGGCTCTTGAAGCTGAGAGCAGACTGGATGTTTGCTTGGAGCCAGATACGGCACTGCAGCATTCATTCCTCTCTGGTTTAATGAAAAAAACTCCTTGGCTTTGGGAAAAATCTTCTGCATCTGGAATAGCACTGACGGGAGCATAAGCATTTCACGTGCTCTCTGTTATTTGATGCTTTTCCCGTTTCGTAGTAACAGCTGCTTTGCCCAAACTGTATTTGCAGCTGATTGTGCAAGGCAAAGGTGCTGATTTCTGCACAATTTGTGTACTGTTGTTTGTTGCTACATATGAATTTAAGTACTGTTATTAGGGTAGTAATTTTATAGCATTTGATCTGTCTGAAGTGGATGTGGTTGAGTCAGTCTTCCCAGCAAACACAGAAACAAATGGGTGGATTGTGGATTTCTAAATGTAATTTATCCTTGCATTCCAAGTCCCTTTTTCAAGTGGTGGAGGGAGGTTAAAAGTCAGATTAGGTCAGGGCAGTGAGGTGCTACCCTGGTACTCCTGCAATTCTGACTTGCTCAGAATTAGAATGTAGGGCATTTTTGATTGGGAAGCGTGTGTTGCCTTGCTGGTTTTGTGTAGAATTTTTTGTCTTGCACTACATGGTAAAAATATAAAAGGATTTTGACTTTAATTTTAAACTTTCAAATGAGTATCATTTCATGACATTTTTCACTCTATCATTGGAACAAATTTTCTTTAAAGTACCTTTGATGAACCCTTTCTGCTACAAATTGCAAAACAAGCAGCAGTTGTGTCATTCTGGAGGTGAGAGTGTCCCTGTGGCCCATTGTTGGTCATAGGTTTTAACAGAGTGCGTGACCCCACTGGCATCCTGGGGCTGCAGGTCACATTGAATACAGCTCTAAAAAGAATGGGGGGAAAAAAAGAGACAGATTCTGTGCTTTTAAAGCCTGGTTTTATGACAAGAGCGAGATAATTAACTGATGAGAACTGGACTTGAGCTTTTTGTCACTGTATTTGATGTAGATCCTGAAATGTTGCTTATAAATAAAAGAAAGAAAACTGGTAAGAATGAGAGTAGTTTGAGTCCTCTTCTTTTATGGCATTCTGACAAAAAACCACTGTAACATGTAATTGAAATACATGATGGAGGCTGCAAAATGCTTTGTTATTCTTCCGTTCTTTGACTGTGACCATTAGGAATAGTCCAGAATCCATATAAGAGTGCTTTCAGATTAGAACAATATGTGCAAATAAGCTCATCTGCATCCAACTTCTCATTTCTGGTGGCAGAGAGAAAGAAAGAAGCTGTTTGTTGGGGGTCAGCACTTAATGTAGGTTCCCACACCACTGTAGCAGGAGACATTGGTGGGCTGTGCCTTTTGGAATATGAGGATGCAGTTTGGTGTTTTAAATATTACTACACTGAGAGTCCCCATAAATGGTTCCTTTTCGCTGTCACAGGCCAATTTCAGTAAAAAGTTCTTTGTAAATTAAATAAGTTTATCAATTATGCAAACTTGTAATAGTTGAGATTTTTCTTGAGCCTCCACCTCTACAAGAAGCTGAGTTAAGTTTGTCTGTGCTACCTCAAGGTTTGCTAGGAGAAGCATAGGGATAGAATTCTCTGCTTGCTCCTCTTTGCTGCTAAAAATATGTACAGTTTGGGAAACTATGCCTAGATCTGACTTCTCCTGACCTTCTGCAAATTCTAATAAACTGTTCAGAGAACTTGAGCAGCTGCACTGAGGAAACGTCAAAAATATCTCTTGGCACACTCTTACTTCGTCCACAGACCGGTCTTCCCTTTTGTGAAAACAAAGACCTTTCTGTGAGTCATTTATATTCCTTGTGGCTTTTTCGAGTAGTGCTTCTCTGAGGCATTTCTATTTTATATTCTTGTCAGCAGAATCAAGGGCATTCAAGTACAGATGCTGCTGCAGCCCATCAGCCTCTGACCAGGCTGCTCTGGGCTGCTGGGAAAGAACCTCCTGATGGCATGGGCAGTGGGAGAGCAGGGAGAGGATGAACTGCAGTTGTAAAGCAAAAAGCTGAGCCTGTGTTAAGAAAAAGAAATAATTTCAATAGAAATTTGTCGTTTCTGGTGATACAAGCTGTGGTTTTGAACACTGGGGCACCACAGATAGAATGCCTTTGATAGCAAGGCAGAGAGAGGTATTGGGGTTTCATTCCTTTTTATGGAAAACCAGGACTGCGCTGTGATAAATTCCACATGTGGCCCCAAACTGTCAATAAGCCATCTCTAAATTTAGCCAGCTGCTACCAGCCAACTCTGTTCTGTTCTTTAGATCAGATTAGAGCAACTGCTGTATCAACAACCTGGTTAAAAATCTGTATTTTCTTCATTTTTCATTCATTCATCTGGGCAATTTTTTTTGGTCTTGTTTTGTTGTGGGTTTTCTTAATCCTGAGGTCTTGTCTTGAAAGATGATAATCATGGTTCATGGCTGTGGATATGTGTTGGCTGCTTTCTCATGCTACATAAAAACACTGGATATCTGAAGTGTGACAGCTTTAAAGCAGGGATTTTTTTGCTGGTTCTTCATGGGTTCAAGTAGGAAATCTTGCATTTTCCTTATTCTGAGGGAAGAGGGAGGTAAAATAAAAAGATTCCCTCTGTTGAGCTGTAGCTGTGTTTCCATGGTAGTTCTAGCAAGGGTGACTTTTGCAAATAACTTGTCTGATTTTGCTTTTGTTCCACATTCTTGTGTTGCTTCAGCAGTGATGGATTGAAATTGCAGCAATAGTTATAAACTTGATTGAGCTGCAGTGAGACGAGATGACTTCTCTGCTTTTTAGAAGTGGTGTAGTTTGGGGTTTTTTTGGCTGAGTAAGGAGAAACAAAGTTCTTGTCTCCAGCAGGAATTTATTCTTGAAATAAGCAGTGAAGTTCCACGATGAGAATAGATTGCTGGAGTTGATCTCATCCCCTGAGTGAGTAATTCTGGGTGGTTGTTTAGCAGACTGAACAGGAGACTATAAACTGAGAACTTAGCTTTGTTTCTGGAAACTCCTGAGTGATAAAGAAACTGAAATAGCTCCTCCACAGGATTGTCTTTACCCTGGGGATAGCGATATGGAAATAATCTGCCCTGCTCACATCTCCAGACTGTCCGCGTAGCGTGCGGCTCCAAGGAATTGGCAGCTCCCTCTCTCAAAGCTTCATTCTGAGTATTTTTCAAATGGCAAATATCCAACATTAATAAGCCACATAGCAGAGCTGGGAGGAGGCTGGCTGTGGGGGCAGCAGGAGCACGTTCAGCTTCAAACAGGCTTTTTAATAGTCAGAACAGTGGTAAGTAGCAAACTGGTTTTACTACTGTCTTGTACTTTGTGAAAATGCAGCCTTTTGACCTGAATGCTTAGAAGCTGAGTGAATACTGTCAGATCTTTGTGTTTTTGCTAAATTGCTTTGCTGAATGTGTTCCTGGTTATGATGTAGGAGCTGAAGAAGTATTTTTGACTGCTTTCTTTAAAAAAGGAAAAAAAAATCCCAGTGATCTGAAGCTCTTGAGTTTCAGTAAAGAACATTTTCGGTTTGTTTTGAACCTTTGCAGCAGTTCAGTAGAATATTTTCTTGTGAAGATAAAGCTTTCATGCAAGTAAGTGCTTGATTGATTGGCTTTGAGGATGTCTCTGTGTAATTGCACATAAAAAGAACTGTTATGAAAAAAAATTTGTGCAAGATCAACCACAGCTTTCTGAAAATTTGATGCTGTTTTTGTTGTTAAAACACCGTGGTAATCCTACAGAAATATTTCTTCCTGATCCTGGCTTTCAGAAACAAAACCAGTATATGTAAAAGAAGTTTGGTTTTCAGTAATTTTATAGCATTTCAAGTTAAGTAGTGTTTATTAGTCTGAAAAATGCAGGAGCTGTGGGGAGAGGTTTGTTAGTCACTGAAACTGGAGCTCTACTTGATTGCAATATGTTTTCCTTAGTACAATACTGGAGGAAGAGAAGCTGCAGCAAGAAGAACGAATGAGAATGGAATCCAGGCGACAAGTCACGGTATCCTGGGACTCAGGAGGATCAGATGAAGCTCCTCCCAAGGTAGCTAAGACTGCAAATTACGTGTATTTAAAAAAAACAAACAACAACAACAACTCTTTTTCTATTCCGTTTATTTCTTCAAAGCCTCCCCTGATGGGTTGGTTCAAACCACGGCATTCTGGCCAGTTCTGTCCCCATCTGGGAATCCTTGCCTGAAATGACCCAGCTCTGCTTGAACTGTGCTTAGAACTGATCTGGGCTATGATACTGCCCTAAAGATTTTCTGTTTCTTCTCTAACTTGTAGAAGACACCCAAAGTTGCCACAAAATTGTTTCCTGGCCTTTCCTTTTTTCCTCCTTTCTTGTAGCACTCCTGTAAATGGTTGGCTAATGAGCTCTCAGGCCAGTGTGAAGTTTATTTATAACACATTAGTGACGGGACAGAAGTCAGCTAATTGCATTTTCCTTCTTCTGGACAGAAAATTAAGGGTTTGTTTCCAAGGAACGTACGTGGTTTAGTTTCCACTTCATTTTCATCTGTGTGCTGTTTGGATGTCACTGATGTGTTCTGCAGCTGTGGGAGTCCAACCTCACCAGTTTCTGAGCCCTCTTCCCTCTCAGTGATTTGTCTGCTTTCTCTCAGAGTTATTTTTGCAAGTTGTCACTTGAAAGTTCGAGCCTGTGCAGTCACCACTGCATTGTCTATGTCCTGATAGTTTGTGGTGAATTCCTGGAGATGTTATACCCAGGCCCTGGAGCTGATAGTAATTCCAGGAGCAGTTGTGTGGCACCTTGTGCTGGGCACATTCCCCAACACTCAGAGAAAGGCAACTTTTTCTTTTTGGTTGGTTTCGTTTTGTTTTGTTGTGTTTTGGGGGGAGGAGGGTGGTGGTGGGGCATTTTTGTGTGTGTTTGGGGGTTTTTTCTCTCTGTTTCTGGGTTGTTGCCTGATAAATCAGATTTCTGAGCTTAGTTCTGCATTTTGATGCCTTGATGGCAAGCAGGCAATAAGGGCAGTGGAATTGCTGCTTTCATTTCAGAGTTAGAAACAGCAAACAATCCATCAACCTGTTCTCTCATCTGAGATGAATTAGCAGGATTTGGTGTTTGTCTAAGCAAACAATGTTCCAAGTTACAGAAGCAGATAAACTGCATAAATTGGACCAATATGTTGTTAATTTGAAATGAGCACCTTTGTGTGTGATGTATGAACTGAAACACTTGACCAAAGGTGTGTTAAAACTGCAGTTAATTCTGCAACTGGAGTTCATCTGTTTTGAGGGGGTCACTGTGTCCTCACTGTATATCTCATGCTGTTGTTGGTTAGGTTTTTTTATACACTGCTTTTGTGTAAAATACGGATGTGCTTTATAATGGCATTGGAACAAATCGAGTTTTGTAAACAGGAGTCTTTAATTATTATCTAATTTTCTAATGGTGACAACTGATTTTTTTTTTATTCTTCTGATGATTCACTGCAAGAGTTGCAGATTGTTATAGGTCTTAAACTCCTACACATCCTCAAATAACTCCCAGCTATCACAATCCATACCGTGAAATTACTTGCATTTCACAGGGGTATTGCTGTTAGAAATCTAAGACAGAAAACATGCTAGTCCAGAATGAGAATGAATTTTTTTCATCAAGCAATGATAAATTCTGCAGTCTCCAATTAATGTGGTTGCCTTTAACTGCCAGAAGGACTGAGAGAGCCCTTTGCAGAATGATGAAGTTTTGGGGGTTTTTTTCCCTCTTTGGTTGATTTTTCTCTTCCTGAAACATCCATCAGTGCTATTCCTTATTCAAAAAGAAACCCTCAACTTTATCTTTGGAGGTTCAGAATGTGATCAAAAGCACTTTCCATGTTGAGGTAATTAGTTACACAGAAGTTAATTATCAGAACTAACTTCATACCTCAGAATACCACATGGAAATAGCCATGCAAATAAACCAGTTTGGTTTGTGTTATTCTTACTGAAGCAAAAGGATTTTCTTTTGGGAACAGTCACAAAAGCAACAAATTACCAGCAAAAATTGGGAACCAAGGTTGTATTGCACCTGGAAATTTATTAAGAATTATGTTCTTAGCTGATGTTCTCTCTAGAGTTAAACAGCACAGAGCAGGTCATTTAGTGTAAGCAATTAAATAAACACAAAGAATTCACAGAGCAAGCATTATTTATTGACATACCGAGCAAACAATTCAGCTTCATCCATTGCCAAGCAAAAATGGAGGAAAATTTAATTTTGGGGTTTTTTTAAACAAAATGTTTGTAATTATAGAAAATCTGTTTTGGGTTTTTTTTGGAGTTTGCCAAACCTGTAAATGTTTGTCTCACTTAAACATAATTTTCTGGTTTTAGTTTTGTGTGTTTAATGATTCTAAAAATTCCTTTTTGTTTGCAGCCCAGTAGACCTGGTTACCCCAGTCCCAGATCCAGTGAAGGGTTTTATCCAAGTCCACAGCATATGGTACAGCCAAATCATTACCAGGTATTACATTTCATACCGTGCATGTATTTTTTTTCAAATGTGTGTTCTCCATCTTAGTTGCAGCTAGTGGGATTGATGCACTTCTTTAATGGTTATTTTAATTCAGTTCTGTTCGATGAGTTTTGTTTTACATAGGAAAAAAACCCAAACTGAGCCTGGTAGGTTTGCTCCAGATGGCAAATATTTCCACATCTGATGTGGTGCTCAGATTCCTGAAACTGCAGTGAAACATTTCCATATTTATTGATGGAATGTGGTGTTCATGTTAACATTTGTGCTGAGCTATGAAATCACTTGCTTTATAAAGTGGCATTAAGTGGGGGCCTTCCCTTGAGGTCACTGGTATTTTATTTTCTGCGTCCTGATAGCTGCTGCCTTTAGCTCTACCACGTTGTATACTCATAGGTTTTGCCTTTCTTCCTAAAACCGCTGAAGAAATTTAGAACAAAAGTTTGTCATTAAAGGACTTTGAGCAATTTTAGGTTTGTTCAAGGCTACAGCCATGTACAGCTGTCTCAGTCGAGGGGATTTTTTCCATGAAGAGAGGGAGGTTTTCATTGATTTAATAAGTAGTTCAGGCACATTAAAACTACTTGGATTTTCCTGTGGACAAGTTCCCAGGCCACTCAGCTCAGCACACTAATTACATGCTGCCACTCAAGCCTTAAGCCTGTAACATGCAGCAGGGAGTACATTTTTATGGGGCTCTGTAGGGTGATATTTGCAGGCTCCTATTAACTGGAACATGAGCCCTGCCATGTGTAGCTCTTATATACGTATCTATAGATTCAGTTTTGTCCTCAGAGGACTTTGATCTCCTTGACTGCAGAGGTTAGAGCACACTTGATGCCGCAGGTTTGATAGGCACCATTAACAGTTACCCTCAAAAGTTGTATTTCTGTACTGCTACAGTTGTTCTAAAACAGTCACGTTGTGATGGGCATCCTCAAAGACTTAAAACAGAGGTGTCATATTTTGGCTCAGCTTCCTTCTTCTGATGTTGCTTCCCCTTCTTCCTCTCAGTGACTGCTTGAATTGAGTCATTTCTGTGCTTTCATGTTTATTGTCTTGGGGGGGATGTTTTCATTAAGGGGAAGCACAGGTTTTACTGATATCTCTGTTTTTCTCTTTGTTTTTGCCTGGGTGGGGTTTTTTGCCCCCTAAAGGTGTCTGGCTACCCTGGCTCTCATGGGATACCAGCCATGGCAGGCAGCATTTATCCTGGGCAGGCTTCTCTCCTGGATCAAGCAGATTCCTGGAACCATCGGCCTCAGGAAATATCAGTGTGGCAACCAAACATGGAGGTATGGTGATCTGACACATCTGTTACTGTGTTCTGTACAGTTAAGTACACTTTTTATTATTATAAGTTGTGTTACTTCTGTTATTTAGGTAGATTTGTTATAGGAAAACTGAGTTGTTCTGGTGCTTTTTAAAATTACCTCACTGCAGTGGGCTGGGAGTCAGGACTGAATTGTTTTTTAAACAAATCCTTCTCTGTGAGGCTGGGCATGAAGTGTCACCTCATGTGAATTCTTGATGAAATTGTTCCTACTTATCTTAACAGGGATAGCAAATATTTGGTGTTTGTTAAGAGAAGGCTTTACTGGAACTTAGTGCTGTTCATAGAGTTGGGAACACTCATGTAAAAATACCTCTTGGGAGATACCCAGCACAGCTGAAGGATTGAAGTTTCTCTGTAACTTATCCAGAAGAGAAAATGAAACGGTCTGAAAGACTGTTCCTGAGCTGAATTCCTTCTGGGTGCTCTCCAGCCTGTCATGATTGCACTGAGCTGCTGAGAAACATCAAATTAATTCCCCCTTTAACCTTGTGTCCTTTTTTCCTGTTCTCCACTGTTGTACACTTTTGTATTCCATTTTTTCCTTCCACAAAGATTCAGTTTGTGCAGCTTCTGTCTTAAATTTATTTTTCTTCTCTAACCTCTATTCCCTGTATTCCTGATAAACATTTAAGTGATAACTGAGACCTACCTGTTTAAATACAGGGAAGTTTCCTACCAAATTCCCCTTGGATTTTTAAAAAATACTAATTTAAACACTATTTCCTAATGATTTCCAGACAGCATTGGGGTATGGTATGTGGAGTATTTGTAAGCTTAAGGCAGGCATAAATATTTGGTCAAAAATTCATTAAAAAATGCTTTTGTGACATGTTTTGCCAGTGTTGGCTAACACTGAATAGTACATTTGTTTTGATTTTGAAAAATGTATCTTGCAGCATTTAATAACTGGATGGTTACATTATTGCTCAAGACCAAGAAAACAAAATTGATATATCTGGTTTTGTTGTCCAACTTAAATGAAGTGCAATACAGGAAGTGACAACACTGCTGAAAAACAGAACAGAATCTTTCAAATAGTTTTTGGTTGCAGTGACTAAGAGCAAGGCAGATAAAAACTTAAAGGGCTGGAAAGAGTCTTCTGCTGCTCTGCTTCAGTTTTTGAGGAGCTGAAGAAACTCTGCTTGACTGCTGCTGAGAATTTTGGCTTCTAAAAATCTTTTCTTTTGTAATCTCTAAGTTCTTGCACCTGTTTATACAAATTTTAAATTGTGAGACTGAACAAACTTCCTGTGGATTGTAGGATTCAGGCACTTTGGACATCCGAGGGATGAGCCAGGTTCTACCCACACACCTCATGGAGGAGAGGTTGATACGACAGCAACAGGAGATGGAAGAAGATCAGCGCTGGCTTGAAAAAGAAGAACGATTCCTGGTAATTCTTTGTTTCACTGAGCTTCTTAATTCCTGCTGATTATTGGTTTTGTATTGCAGATGGCTAAAACTGGTCCCTTCTGTGAACTGAGAAAATTTACTGGACACAGGAGTTGCTACTAAAATGTGGGTTTTAAAATAAGTGTTTGACTAGTGAGTCCTGTGTTTCAGATACCTTGAATAGCTGTGGCTTTTGGTGAAAGTAATTTTATCCAGTTGAGTGTTTGTGTGGGGGAAGTTGTGGGTATAATTCTGTGCCCATCTGGAGGTTGCCTGTTCGCTCTTAAAGAGATAGATCTGTGTGTACTCTACCCCTAAAACAGATGTAACCATCAGCCATCTAAGGGCCCTGGCTGTGCTCAGAGCTGTAACCAGTCTTGCCCTGGAGGAATAAAGGCACATGTTAGTGGGAAGAAATAATATAAGAGGGAGCTTTGTGAGGAGGGGAAAAGCTCTGAACCTCACCAGGAGCAGGAAGAAGAAATCATTGGTAATGGGATCTTCTGATGCTGTTTCTTTGCAATTCCCCAGTTCCTTGTTGTCAGTGCCACTGGCGTATGTTTTTTGGTTCAGCTCTGGCTTTCCAGTTGTCAAAAATCAAGTTGTGTGTTAAATTTCTCCTACATGAGGCTGATGGCTACAGATGGAGCAGAAGGTGGGAGTAGAACGTTACCAGGAGCCTGTGGGTGCCTGAGCCTCAAGGGACAGGTGGATAACTCACAGTGCTGTGGTGTGGGTTGTGACAAACATCAGTCCTGTGCTTGATCTTAGGCATATTTCAAGGAATGTTTCAGTTTGGAAATCTCTGTGTTAGCTACTGGTAGATGCCCCCATGTCCAGGACATTTCTAGCTGAGATCCACATTGTGCCTGAGCTAAGAAGTGACTTTTGATTAATGGGTGTTGAAACTGGTTTCCTTGTAAGTCCACTTGGGAATTTCCAGTTTCCCATTGGGATGACAGCAAACAAACCACTGGACCCACATTGCTTGGTCTGAAGAGAGGGAGGGGAAAGGAAAATTTCTTCCCTAATTTAGGCATTAGCTTTTCCGGTCTTGTGTGGCACCAGTTGCTTGTGACCTACACAACCCAGGAGGTCAGACTCATCCCACTGACAGTTAAAACTTTAAAGATGGTCAAGAACTTTTTGTGGAATTACGTGTTTTCTGGGAATGAGGCATTGACGTTGCAGGTGGTGGCAGTAGCTTGTGTGGGAACTTTCTGCAGAAAACTTTCTTTCTGCAGAATAAATGATGATTATTTGTAGTGTTTGTTGATTCAATCTCTGCACCATTAGGGTGTTTATCATCCCCCAAATTGATGTTGAGGAGGAACTTGCTGATTTTTTCTTTCATCTGTAGTACAATCGTAGCATCTGTTTGGAAGAGATTTGCTGTGTTTCCATTTTGTGTAAGTTTTATTGTGAGGAAACACCATCTCTCTTGCATCTATTCTGTTGAGGAATTGGAATCTGTAAGAGACTTCAGTTCTTTTTCTTTCCACATTAATATGTTGACTGTACAGACTTTGGGGTTCATCCTTGAATGCCTGTTACAGATTTATACCTCGTGTCAGGAGCTTAAGCAAGCTGCTGGTAGCCACAAGGTGCCTTTGAGCCCATAGCAGGATGTGTGTCAGGGGAATCTTCAGTTTATAGGTGGGTGTTTCTTGGAAAAGGAATGTGGGTGAGTTTCTAGGTTTAGCCCTGAGGAAGTGAAGATGGGGAAGAGTCACTGTGGGGAGTCACTCTTGGAGGCCTTGCAGATCTCCTGAAGGATATCCACAATTCAGACATGAGAGCCCAAACATGTAATAATAAGCCATTTTTTGAGGCATTAAGGCCATATAATGATGTCCAGCATAGAAATAAGCCAGATATTACACACACATGCTCCTTGGCTGATGTCCTCTAGTCAGTGACAATTAACATTTCTGCTTTTGGAAGAAGGGCCTTCCCTATTTTCACTTCAAGTGATGTAGGGAGAAGAAATCTGACAGAGAAATGCTTTAGGCAGGCTTCAAAGAATATTTGTCCTTTTCAGCACAGAGAACAACAGAGAAGAGCCAGATTTTAATATTTAACTGATGTAACTATAATATTTAACTTCTGTAACCATGTGTAGTGTTTTCATTGTAAACTGTCTAGTTCCAAAAGCAGCTCTATTTACTCAATCCTCGGGCTCTACAGCACAATCCACTTGTACTACTGAGAGTTGGACTCACAGGGGATCAACTGCAAATCATTTAATGTAAGACACTGCAACAAGATGAAAAATCCTCTGTGGGTTTCTCTCAGTACAGTTTTTGTTTCCCCAGAGTAACACCAACTTGCTCACGACTTGAAATTTATTGCTGCTTCTGCAGGGAGAAAATACTCACAGCATGTTAGTGCAGGGATAAACAGCACTGATGCTGCTGGAAGGGACTCCCCAGATGGGGAATTCAGTTGCAGTGGCATTGAAATGGAAATGTGCAGGTCTTTGGGGAGGTTGTTATCAGTGTAAGCAGTTTGCCTGAAACCGGTCCTTGGAGAACACGGGGACTGGTCGGTACTTGAAAGGATAGAAATGTTGTGCAAGCTGCAACTGTAACAGAATCCGGAATTGTGGAAATTCTGCTGTAAAAAGA
The DNA here is from genome assembly GCA_013399195.1 of Dicrurus megarhynchus. NCBI lineage: Eukaryota > Metazoa > Chordata > Aves > Passeriformes > Dicruridae > Dicrurus > Dicrurus megarhynchus. The sequence continues at coordinate 675,301 of VXAD01002024.1, forward strand.
GAAAACAAACAGGTCTCTCCTCGTGGGAAGCTCCTGAAAGAAAATAAATGCGTTGTATAAAAGCTGAAGAGTGAAGAAGTGTTTAATTCTAAATTGTACCAAATACACTCATTGGGAGGTGAGGAGAGCATTGGAGGGGTTGATTTTGGGGGATCCAGGACTGACAGTCCCTCCCACCCCCTGACAGGGAGAGGAGGCAGCACTTTGGGTCTGGCAGCTCTGATGGACATTGATTAAAACTTGTGATGATTAAACTTTCATGCTCTCTCGATAGAAGTGCTGTGGAGATAATCCTCTCCAGGAAGGACAGAAATGTGTGAATTATTTTTGAGAAAGCTGAAGTGGAGACACACAAAGCATTACTTCACCTAAAGCTTGATAGAGATCACTACAGGACACAGTTTCTGTCCAGGGCACATTCAGGTGCAAGATGAAATGCCTGCACTACAAACAATCAAAACTTATCTCTGAACATGTTACACTTTTCTTCTTTTAGGTCTATTTAATTGCCTGCTCCTTCCTTTGTATGGAGTTTCCAGTCTGAGTTTCTTTCAGGCTGCACTGACCTTATGTGCATTATTTTTAATCATACAAATAAAGACATGTATGTGCATGCCTGCTAGTAACTGCTCAGCAGACAGAACAGTTTTGTACTAAGAAATTTATAGTCCTTTCTGGGATAGCTTAAGAAGAAATAACTCACATAGTTTCCTTATCATGCTTGGGTTTGTTTTTTTTTTTCTCTGAAATTCCCACATAGTGGTGGTTTTGTCCTATTTTGACACTGAGAACTGCAATTCAAGTCTAATCGATGTGAACTGTTACTAAAATAAGAATTTAGTTTTTAGCCTGAGAAAATCCCACCAAGACATTACAATTCAGCATGGCCTGAGAACTCCAAGGCTTATGTGTTCTTTTATTAGCAAGTAACCAGAAATACTGGAAATAAAGTAGATTATGTCCCAGTTTGTCAATGTACACATCCTGTCTGAAAATTCCTCTTGACATTTCCAAAGATTTCAGATAGTAGGCTTATTTATTAGAAAAAAAATCCATTTACTTTTGAAGGACTTTGTTTTTCTGCAAGATTTTAACAACATATAGGTCTCCCTCTGTGTGGTTTTTGGAGTGTCCAGAGCCATGGCAGGGACTGGAAAGGTGGCAAGGTGTTCTTTGGGGCTGTGAAATGGTGTGTGAGGTACAGAACAGGTTTGGTGTGAGGCTGACTGTTGACCTAGAGAATGTTACATTAAACAGCTCAAGATCCAGCTCAAGGGTCTCAGTATTAAAAGTTCAGCAGTGCATTGCTGTCATGGCAGCATGGGGGGCTCAAATTAAATCTCTTGCAACTGCACAAAGTGTAGGAATTGCTCCTGAATAATACTTCAAAATATGATGGGAGTTGGATCATCAGAATCACCTTTACTGTAAAATAGTTTGCCTTCTGACATTTCCACATCTACACAAGAGTAAATCAGAATATCATTTAGTCAAATGGGAGTTGTTAGAATTTATTAGAACACTAAAGTCAATAAATGTATAATTGTGCCTTTTCTTAGTCATTGGACACAGAAGTTGAACACTTCCCTGTTGTTCCATGTATTCCTGACTACCCAAGTTTTGATGGGGCAGAGGAGAATGTTTGTGGAAGTTGAAAGAAGTTTATGTACTGCTAAAGGATATTTTTCCTTATTTCTAAGGTGTAGCTGTGCAGGTCACAGGGGTGCAGCTGCTTGGGGTCCCTCAGGTTTGCCATCACCCCCTGGCACTTGGGATCTGCAGTTCAGGTTCTTGGAGATGCCAGGGCAGCACCACTGCCCTCCACAGCCTTGTTTGTGTGGGGGTGGTCAATAGGACTTGGGATTTATTTTTCTGTAATGTGTGAAGCATTTGCCAAGTTAATAATCATCATTTTTGTGATATTTTATGAGCATTTGCAGCCTTTCTGTGCAGCAGTTCCTGGGCTGTGGGTTGTGTGCTGTCCATGTATGGGGTGTCCTGAAGGGAACTCAACGTGCTGCACACTGGCTGCTGGCGGAGACTTGGGGAATGGAATTGTTGCTGTGGCATGGAGACTTTGGATACTGGAAGGAGGGACCTTCTTAGCAAGATGAGGAGGAGGGGAGATGGATATTGTGTCTGCTAATTTAACTTTTTGCTTGTATTACTAGGAAAAAACCCTGTTATTTGGAGTAGCGTGCATTTTTGTGCTTCTGACTCTTAAAATGTTCAATATTTCATTGTCTGTGGAGTCTGGTCTGAGGGATGTGGTCTAGGTGGTCCAGGGGAAGGTGTCCCTTTCCATGGCAGGGGATTGGAACGAGATGATCCTGAAGGTCCCTTCCAACCCAAAGCATTCGGTGGTTTAAGGTGCATCTTTTGAGTAATAAACTGCTGGAAGTGCAAAGAGCATTAAAGAGCCCTGTGATAAAATAGCCTTTGGTTATTTCCAAAGAGTTTGGGCACTTTCCTGGCTAGAAATGAACGTGAAACGATGGCAAATTGTGAGCATCAGTGTAATAGAAATGTAGTTTGTAGTTTGCTTTATACAGATTTTTAACAAGGATAGCTATGTGCTTTAGCTGACAAATATGAGGAGAATCACGACTTTACCTGTCTAGTGAAGTTTCAAGCATACTCACGTCAAATGAGACTTTAATCAGAAAAAATTCCTTCATCATGATAAGGAAATAAACTGGAGATTAGTCAGCAGTCGGTTTCATCTTAAAATCTGTCACAAATTCCTGGAAAAACATTAGGAGACCACTTGTGACTGTTTCGGTTCTTCGTGTTTAAGATGGGGTTAAATATTTCCCTGTCTGATACGATTTATCTATTTTTAATCTGCAAGTTCTTTCAGGCAGTGCAGTGGCTGTCTCTGGCTGTGCCTCACTCAGTCTGCAGAACATTGAATGAAAATCCCAAATGTAAGCCCTTCTGACTGGCAGCACAACTGGACTATTTTTAATGACAAAAGATCAATATTAGTGTGTTTTTGCAGGTTCCTTCTGCCCTGCTGGCTTTTAGGGTCATTTAGCAGGATATGTGAGTTGGAATTATTCTTTAGTGTTTTTAAAGGAGGAAGAGATCTCAGATAGCTTTAAACAAGAAAAGGATGTATTTGTCCCCTGAAATTAGCTCTGAGAGAACATGGGGTCAGTTCAGTGTGTTTAGTTACACCTACGTTTCTCTACATCAAAAATGTTCATTCTCATGCTGTGTGTGACCATTTTATCCCTTGGGTTATCAGTGACTCCTCATCCAGTCTCATAGGAGAGAGTCAGATAAATCCTGATTTTAAGTGCCAGAATTGGTGCACTAGAAGCACACTGTAATTTTGGTGAGCTTGTGTCTTCAGATCAGTGTTAACCTTGGCTTCACATCCACTATTCCTTTGTCTTTCCATGTAATCAACGTTGTCCTTGAAGAATAAATACCTGGATTTGCTGCAGAGATGAGTGGGGTTTTCCTGTGCAGGCCCAGGAGCTGGACTTAGTGGTTCTTGTGGGTCCCTTCCAACTAAAGATTGTCTATGAAAAAAATGACTGGTTTCTGTGTGGGAAAAAAAAATCAAAATTGATGTGATTTTATTTTTCCTTTTAAAAACAACTAGGCCCTGGGTTCCTGTATTGTGCTTAAAACACATAAAATAGAAATTTGTTTGTTGCTTGTATGGGAAGAAAAGGGCATCTGGATGGCTTTGCTGGCTGGCTGTATCCAAATGGAGTGTTTAGAGAGCTCCAGTAATTGGCCCCATTTGCTTGGAGAGGGAGCCAAGTACATATAAGCCATCCTGGGGCAGGAAGTGGGAATTAATGCGCAGCGTTTCTCATCCTGTGGTTGGAATTTTGCTGTTGGGAAGCAAGCTTTTTTTTAGAAAAAACCCAACTTTTGCTGCCTTTGAGAAAACTAAAATGCAGGTTTTCCAGTGTGGTGTTAGGGCAGTGGTACTATGGATATTTAGTAGAGCATTTCTACTCCTGCGCTGAGGGCGGGTGCTGGAGGAGCAGCCGAGGCTCCGGTGGCGGCAGCGGGGGCGCAGGGACTGGAGTGGAAATGACATCTGGATTTGTCAGCGTGCATTTTTAACAGGATTTCCCTATCTTTACGCTGCCTCCAAGCTGAGGGCACAACTCTGGGTAAGCAGAGCACAGAGTGAAACGTTTGATTCTCGTTTCAGAAACCCGACGTGCGGCTCTCCAGAGGCAGCATCGACCGGGAGGACGGAGGTCTCCAGGGCCCGGTAAGTGTGGGGGGCATCTTTTCCTCTCCCAGCTCTTCCTCCGGTTTCCTGGTAGAACATGCCGTACACTGTCTCGGGTGTGGGAGATGATTTAAAGGTTTTGCTAAACGTTTCCACTGTTATTACATGGTTGTACAGCTTTCCAAGAGGCTCAGCTTCTGTGGGAACAGCGGCCCCAGCAAAATGGTTCATGCAGCACAGTTCATCAGTTTGGGGGATTTGGGGTTTGTTGGTTGGGTGGTTTTTTCCCCCCTGAAACTGTTCTTGAAACAAATATTAAAATGTTTCCGCAAATATGTTGCAATAATAAGTGCTCATGTGCCATAGAATTGGGCCTTTTATTTAAAAATGTGGATTGTTTTCTGCAAGTTCTGTCAACAGGAAGCAAGATTAAAGTAACTTTTGCAGTTGTTTAAATATCTGAAGGGTTTTCTCACAAGGAATGTAAATGTTGCTGTTGTATTACCCAGAAATCTGTTTGGGGTAAATGATCCACTATGAAACAGTTGGAATAAACCCCACAGCCATTCCTTTATTCCCAGACAGCAGCTGCAGCTCGGGCGTTCTTTCTTAGTGGCTTAACTCCTGTCTGTTTAACTAAAACCATCTCTTCAATTGTTTAATTGCCATTGGAATCTCTGGATCATACTGATGGAAAAGGGGGATTAGGCTAGGGACTGTTAATGACACAAACCTGGTGCTTCATCCACTGTTTCTCCCCAGGGGTCACCTCTAAACCAGTGGATATTTTAAATTCACCTTCCTGTTTCATTTGGGATGCAACTGTAAACTCCTACTTTGGCTTCAGCATTTCTTCACTACTTAAAAATTTAGGGCTTCTTCCTGCATTTGCAGCCAAGACACAGTCATGAATGAGTGTATTAATGACAAACTGCAGCATGGTCTCTGGAGACATTCAGGTCTGGAAGCTCCTAAGATTTTTTCCATGAAATTTGAGAAGACTATTAGTTACTGTTAGGCCTTGGCTGTTGTTGCATCTTTATATAAGAGCAAGAAAAGTGTTGCTGCATTTTGTGCTGCTTGTGAAGATGCTTTGAGATGCTCAGGAGATTTTGAGGTCATGTCACAGGTTACAGCCCCCAGATCCCAAACTGTTTTAGGGAAGTCCTATCTGCCCAGGCAAGGTAGTACAAAGTAACACCCCATGAGAAAGAGTGTGAAGAAAGCACTTCATGGTCATGGACAAAATGGGTTTTAAAAGAGGCTCTAATTCATGTTAACTACATTTCTAGTCAGAATTTGATCTTCTTGTTCTCAGTAGATTCAGAACATAACTCTGGTTTCCTATGCAGTGAGAAATGCCTAATGCTGCTGTGAGTCAGTTTGAGTTTCTGACTGAGAAGATGAGAAATTGGGCTGTGATACAAATGAGAAGTTACCACTCTCATTTTGGTAGTTCCTGACTGATCACATTATTTTGACCTCTACTTTCAATATGCAATTTTGGGGAAGTAAAAACACAAGAATTGTTTTAGTGGGATTTTCTTGTCCTCCCTCTCTTGCTCCCTTTCTTTTCCCCTGGGGTTATCAGATTTGAAATAGGTTAACAGCATAAATCAAAAAAAATTACATGACTGAATGTCTCCACTTTGTGTCCCTCTTTGTGAGGTGACCAACCTCACTGAGCAACAGACCAATGTAATTTTTGGTTCTCCTGTTGCTGTTGACATTTTTAAAAAGCCCTTTTTGTGCTGTTGTCCAGCTGAAACTGTGGTCAAGCTTTGTCAGCACAAGTTCTCTCCCTGCAGTGGTGAACAGCATCTCTGTAGGGATGTCACCTGGCCCTGTTCCAAAGTCTACACTTCCTTTGTCCACCTAGAAGATCCCATCTCTGCCAGGCCCTGTTCTGTCTTGCTTGCTTGACTTCCAGCACTCTGGAATTTCCCACTCTGTGCTCTTAAAAGATGGCTCTTAAAAAGCACCTGACATCCATGGACTCCAGTTCCTTCAAAAGCAGATTCCCAAGGGACCTCACTATTTCCTGGAAAGAACCCGAAGTCCACTCTCTACATAGCAAAAGTTTTGCTGGATTTTTTTCTCCTACATCCAGTGATTTGAAACTCAACTCCTTTGTGGTCACCATGACCAAGGCAGCCACTGCTCACCACTTGGCCCAAGAGTCTCTGTTTACAAACAAGAATTCAGGAATCACCTTTCCTAGTCAGCTTCCTTAATACCTGCACCGAGAAGTTACCTTCACAGAAATTTCCTGGACCTCTTTGTGTCCACTGTATGATATTCCCAGTTGAATTTTGGGAAGTTAAAATCACCCCTAAGGGCAAGGGCGGTTGAAGCAGAAATATTCCTTAATATTGTGCTGCCACTGGAGCTGCTCACCCTGGTGACTGAGGTTGGCATGAAGGATGTGTGAATACAGTTATCAGGGAAAGTCACTTCAGTCTGTTACTAAATTCTTCCAAATGAATAAGCAAATGGACCTTGACAAGAGCTTTGCAACAAAACCAAAAAGCAAACCAGCTTAGAAATGGGTTCCCATCACGGAACCGTTCAGCAGGGAATTCTGGAGTCTCTCATTGTTGTGTTGCCATTTCTCCTTCACCACCATGACCTCTACACTTGGATCTGTGGACACAGACTAAAAATACCTGTGACCATCCCACCACCTTTGAGTAGTAAGGAAGGGTGAACTGTAATGTAGAGGCCAGGGCTGTTGTGAGCAGTACAAAATAGATGCAGATTCTTTTCTTACTCTCGAAGTAACAGACCTGTAGCTAGGGACTGATGATGGTGAATCAGGATGTGTTTTTAACTGGTGGGAAATGTGCTGAGAACTGGCTGCTCTCAGTGTTTGAGATTGAGATAGTGCTTATGAAAGCTGCAAGCACTGCAATAACTACTTTATATGTTTATTTTATTTTATAGGCTGGTAACCAGCACATATATCAGCCTGTTGGAAAACCAGGTAAGCAGTAAATGCAGATACTGTCATTTTGAATCCTTGATTACAAGTCTTGCTGCAGCAGTAGTGAACAAAAGTTCGTGGCAGTATTTCCATACAGGGTGGATTCAGTTCCAGGTACTACACACAGATGTTTGTGTGCTGTGTGTTCAGGTTCCCCATGCAGGCCCCAGACATGCAGTCAGCAAAGCCAAGGAAGTGTTTAGATCAACAAGCAGGAAATGTCTAGAGGAAGCTGAGTCAGAGTGGGAATTCACCCAGTGTGGAGTTCAGACATGTAAAACAGCAGTAGACACCTAAAGTTGGGTTTCTTAGTCTCAAAAGTGAACCACACCCAGGGTTGCTGCTGGGAACAAGTCCAGTTTCCCCAGGCACACACAGCATGTTGGCACTCAGCTGTGGTACCAGGGGTGACACCCTCTCAGGGCTGGAGTAGGTGTGCCCAGAGCAGTAGCAGTTGCCCCACAAGAAGAGTTTCGAAGTATTTTACTGAAACAATCCTGTTCTCATAAAGTGCAGCTCCCACAAACAGTGGGTTTACTGCAGGACACCTAAAGATGTCCATCTCTGGCAGAGAAGAGCACGTGCAGCCTGTGCAGTGCTGGCAGACCAGAGGGTGCAGGTACATCTGACACATTGGTGCTCTAAAAACACCAATTTTTTGTCGAGCAGATCACGCAGCTCCGCCAAAGAAGCCTCCGCGCCCCGGAGCCCCCGGGCACCTGGGCAGCCTGGCCAGCCTCAACAGCCCCGTGGACAGCTACAACGAGGGCGTGAAGGTAGGTGAAACACCCCCAGCAAATGGAACGTTACCAGGGCCACGTGAAACACCCCCAGCAAATCAAACATGACTGCTCTGACGTAGTTTGGTGTTCCTGAAGTAGAGATTGTGGAAAGCAAAAGGCAACCAAACTTCACAAGTTAATGTTGTTGTGGGGCAAACGTGCCCTGGCAGCTCTCCAGGGGAGTGGGGAGGGAGCTCAGGTTCTCCCTGGCTGTGATTCAGTGTGTTCCTCACCTAGAACCTGCCCAGGTGAGCTTATTTCTAGTTTGAAGAGTGTATGAGGTGTCCCAAATGGACCCAGCTCCCTGCTCAGCAGGAAGGAGCACGCCCAGGGATCCCAGGGCATGGTACCAAAATCTCCTGTCCTTGGTCATAGGGAGATGAGACCTGTCCAAACTGTGGTGCCCAAAAAGCTCCTGCTGCAGCACCAGGGCTCCTCAAACCTTACCAGCTCTGGGAAACAAGGGAAGAGGGGAAATGGGCTGTCTGACCTGAGAGTGAGATACTTCCTGATGTCTTGTTTCATCTCCCAAAAATAGCAGTAAAGCCAAAACTGAAACTCGACAGCAGTTTTGTAGCAGAGGTGCTGCAGGGGGCTGTGTCCTGCCCCTGCTGCAGTTGGTGTCCACAGAACTGCTCCTGAGGAGCACTCCCAAATGTCAGGCACTCCCAAAATCATCCATTTGTGTGCTGTTTCCTGCCTGTGGGACTCTGCCACCTTTCTAATCTCCAGGAAACAGCCGTGCCAAGCCTGTAGTAAAGAGCAGGAACCCATGGTGTGGTGGCCACAGCAGCTGGGATAAGTGACCCTTATTTTAGATGCTTTAAGAAAATAGAGAAAAAGCCCAGTTCATCTGAACATGAAATTCAAAACCTGCCATCAGAGCAGTGTGTTCAGCACAACTTGATCCCAGCCACTGCCAGCCTGTCTCACTCCTGCTCTTGTTCTGGGATTAATGGAATGTTTAAGAATCAGTGTAAATATCCAGCAGTAGTGAATTTGAACAGGATTATTTATTATAAACTGATGCCAGTGCTTTATGAGCTGCCAAGCCTCAGAAAACATCAAAAAGCAGTAACAGATGTGTTACTAAACTTGGCTTCTCTAAAGTTTCCTTTCTAAATGCTGATACTGGAACATAAAAAATGTTTCTTTGAAATACGTCCTTTTGACAACAAACAAACCTGAGCAGCCAGAGACATCAGTAATTACAAGTGAACGGGATTTGTGTACTAAATAGGTCTTTGAGTAGGAAAGAATGGCCAGTTTTGGTTTTTTTCTGTCAAAATTTTCTTGAAATTGGGTTGTTTTATGTCCCTTGAAGAAAACAGCCCATTACTTTTTGGCATAGCTTTGTTAATGGCTGCAGTCCTTAAACTGAAGATGCTTCTAGGGTTCATTTCAGACTCCCTTTTCAGGGAGAACACAAATAAAGAGGATTGGAACTGCCTGCCCTCGGGAGCCTGCAGGGCAGGCTCCAGGGAGCTCCTGGGTGAGGCAGAGTCAGCCAGTTCCATGAGGAAACTCAGGACTTCTGCAATGCAGTGGTGTTGGTTTTGGGGATAAACAAAGAGAAACCAAGTGCGAAGAAACACACTGTTCATAGTCTTGAAAGGTTAGGGCCTGGAATTCCAAGGGTTGGGTATCTGGGGTTCTTGGTAGTTTTTAACCAAGGTTGTGATGAGTTGTTGTGAACAAGCCCTGCACAGTTAAATGACCATGTATTTCCCATCACAACTTACCTAAACAAAAGGTTTCAGAAAGATGAATACAACATTTTCTTAAATGCATCGAGTCCTGGGCTGTTTGTGTAGAGGGACCAGCAGTGCTCCCAGGACAGGCGGTTTCCCAGGCCCTCTGCTCCACTCACCACTCTGCTGCTCGCCAGACTGGCTTGCTCCTGTCCAGCTTTGCATGATCTCCTGCCCGTGTGTTTAGTCAGGAGGAAGCATGGGGTGCATGGCAAACCCTCCCACTGCCCACACGGGTGCACAGCAGTCGCTCTGTCACACAGGACCCAGAGCTAACCCGAGTGGCTGCCGGTTCTGGTGAGGATGTGTTTTCGTTGCAGGCTTTTTAACTGGTCTCTTATTGCTACACATGTTTTGGGTTTGGTTTGGTTTTTTTTTTTTTCTGTTTTTTCCTGCTGAGTTTTATTAATACTGTTTTTCTTTTTTTCCCTTCTTTTGGTAAATTTCTTTAACCTCCCCCCACATTCTGCTCAACCATAGCCATGGAGGGTAAGCAGTGCGTGAGCGTGTGTACGTGCCCTATTCCAAAATGTCTTTGCATGTGACTTTGCCAAATGACTGTTTTAACTTCTTGATTGCTGAAACTGATTCGAATCACAGCCTTTCCCTGCTGATTGAGGCGATTACAGTGTTCTTTTTCCTAAGGTATTTTCTGATCAATGCACTAGATTGAATTTCTGTAATAGCTGTCGGTACCCACTTAATGAAATGCTACAAAATTGAATCATTCCTTAGAGAATCCTGAATCCTTCCTTAGAGAAAGTCTCATCCAACTGTTTCACAGTTTCCTCAGGGCAGGGTATCAGGTGCTTGCAGTGAATCATTTCTGGAGCTGGGAGCAGTCCTGAGAGCAGCAGTAACCCAGTGTAGGGAGCTGAACCACCACCAACCATCTCAGATTCAGGAGAAAATCAGGAATTTTTTAACCTTCTTCTCACACTGTTGTTTGGGCATCCTGTAGTAGGGAATAGCTACAGGAAACTGGGATGGTTATAGTTTTACAGTTCAGAGATACTGAAGACCTTAAAAAGGAAGTTTGCAAAGTTTCTTTCACTTCAGACCTGGGATTATTTCAGTCTGTCTTGGATTTAACTCCAGACATATCTGACTATGTTGGAAGTTTTGCTTGACTAAGGACCACAGGATTTTTAACTTACTAGTTTTTTTCTGATCCTCTTGGAAATCAGCTGTCTAACAGCATTCCATGTTTCCCACCTGTACTGGTGACGCCATTTTTGTTAACCTGCTGTAGATTTTCACTAACAATAATATCATAGAATCATGGAATAGTTTGGCTTGGAAGGGACCCTCAAAGATGATCTCGTTCCAGTTCTCTCTTTAACATATCCGTACATTCCTATGTGCTCTGACGTTATTTTGGAGCACAAAAATCCCTTCTGGAATGAGTGACCTGATACCTGTTGCCCTCACAGTGGAACTTGAACCACTGAGACCTGTAAAGTACTCAGTACTCTCATTCCTCAAATCATTCCCTTCTCTGTCGAAGGAGTTACACTGGAATCTCATCCCAGTGTCATTTCACAGGCTCAGTCAGAAGAACTAAAAGAAATCTCCTTCAGCCCCCGGAGCCAGCGTGCCGGGCCAGCTCAGGGCAGCAGCGGGGCCGGGCGGGGGCTGCGGGGAGCGCGGGGAACCGGAGCCCCTCCCGGCAGGTTGGGAAGTGGCTGAGCCCCATCTGCTGGGCAGGGGAGGTTCAGCAGCCCGTCTCTGCTTGCAGATCCAGCCGCAGGAGATCAGCCCTCCTCCCACGGCCAACCTGGACCGCTCCAATGACAAAGTCTACGAGAACGTGACTGGGCTGGTGAAGGCGGTGATAGAAATGTCCAGTAAAATCCAGCCGGCTCCGCCCGAGGAGTACGTGCCCATGGTGAAGGTACGGGGACAATGCCTAAAGTCAGGGTTTATTTCTTCCCTGAATGAGGTCTTCAAGTGGTACAGGAGAAAATGTCTGGAAAGCTGGAAGTAAAAAAGCTTTCTGTGTTCATGGGGTGGGTGACTTGTGGTCAGAGGTTGGAGCTTTGGATCCTCTTCCCAGTATTGTGGACAACAGTGCTTCATTCCCAGCTGGCCTGTGCTTATCCAGGGTGCTGAGTTGCGTGCTGTCTTCTCCACATTTTCACTTTTTTTGAGAAAAACTTGTTATTAACCCTTTGGCATCTTGTTTTGATGGTGATAGACAAAATTGCAGGTGGGATTTTGAAGTGCCTCAGGCATGTTCCCAGTCACTCCTTATCCAGATGAGGAATTAAATGTATCCACTGCCTCTTGCACTCTTAAAATTGTCTCATCCATTTCTTCCAAGTTTATTTATTTAATCTTTTTTTTCTTAGGAGGTTGGTTTGGCACTAAGAACTTTACTGGCAACAGTAGATGAGACCCTCCCAGTGCTCCCTGCAAGCACCCACAGAGAGGTACGTGGAGCTCTGCTCAACCATTGCCTTCCCAGTCAGCCTCAGCCAGCTGGGACAGGTTTTGGTGCTCCCTTCTTGGCACAGACACACCTTTTGGCTTCCTTAGCAGTCTGCACTCTTGGGTTATAATTCTGCATTAAATGAATTTTATTAAAATTGCTGCATGGACTTAGGCTTGGTATTAGTGAGGATTTTTGAACTGGATATAGGTGTCACCTATAGGAAGGTGACATAAACCCCAGTATTCCAAGGCAGGGAGACCATCTGGGGGTTAATTCTTAGCACAGGTCTCATTTGCTTGCACACCACACCGTTGAGCAGGTAATTGAGCAGAACTTGGTGCAGCTGGAAGGTGGCCTGTGGCTCTGGCTGAGGAGAGACTGAGAGCTTTCAGTGAAGTTCAGGAGTAAAACAGTTTTTCCTCCAAAACCTTGAATGAGTGTGGTACTGAAAAAGCCAGAGAATGGTTCTGGAAGTGCCATCTCAGAGGTTCATCCTGACTTAGCCGTCTGCTTAAGCAACCTGTATCTGCCTTCTTGACCCGTTTCATTTTTTAGAGCTGCTTCAGTAATAAAAAGAGTGGTGCTAATAGGGACCTGAAAACCCACAACAAGCTGTTAATGCCAAATTGTGGTTTAAAATCCACTACTTGGCTCTTGGTGCTGTTTAACAGTGGGTGGCTCAGCAGCTGGCAGGGCTGCTCCTGATCTCCACCAGGCATGGAGCAGCAGGTGCCAGATTCCATCTGCTGCTCCATGTGGTGCCCACAGAAACAGCCCAGTTGCAGTCAGGAATCCCAAGCAGGGGCTGTGGCTCGGTGCTTCAAACCCCCCCAGGGCTGACGGGGTTGTCTCGTTGCAGATCGAGATGGCACAGAAGCTGCTGAACTCGGACCTGGCCGAGCTCATCAACAAGATGAAGCTGGCCCAGCAGTACGTCATGACCAGCCTGCAGCAGGAGTACAAGAAGCAAATGCTGACGGCTGCTCACGCCCTGGCTGTGGATGCCAAAAACCTGCTGGATGTTATTGATCAAGCCAGACTGAAAATCAGCCAGTCCAGACCGCACTAAGCGCTGAGGGAAGAGCGTCATCAGCCTCGGAATTCTGCTTGCGACAGGATGTTCCTTCACCTTCCACCAGCAGTGAGGATTAACCCAGTGCAGTCCTGGCCTTCCAGCGCCTCTCGCTTCAGCAGACCTGACCGACGGCCGCTGGTTCTCTCATTGCAACAGTTTAACCAAGTGTTTCTCGTAGAGCCGAGCTGGGCTGGGATTCAGAACGTGGCATCATCAGCAGATGAGGTTTGTACAGCAGCCCTCGGGCACTCAGAGCCAGGGGCACAGGGCAGTTCACACCATCGCATGGGACACGCTTCGCACTGAGCTGCCGCCGCGTCCCAGTCTCGGAGCCAAAACTGTTGGAGCAGCAGATGAGAGGAGGATATTGTGAAGTGAAGAATTCGGGGAAACCTCAGGGCTGAGAATTCTTGCCCACAGTATATGAACTATCCAGACTGGAATTTTTTTATTAGAACACTTACGTCGCAATATGCTAATCACGATTTACAGAGAAAGAATAAAAAGCTATATTTTCAAGACGTCAGTCATTTCAAGACAAACTAAAGCCCTCTTCATCTTCCTGCCTTTTACTTTTATGTGACTGTGTGAAGCATTTGTTTGGAACTAGCTGTAGGACACAACTGAACACTCGTCTTTTTCACCATGATAACGTGCCAGTTTTTTTGTAGCAATGTTGTTTTCCTTGGAAGTGAAAATGCTGCTTTGTACCAGAGCAATTCAGAGCTGCATTTAGAGATCTGTAACCATTCATGTCCCCCATTTTTATATAATTTATAAAGACAGATTAAAGCCATGATGACTATTTTAAACCCACTGTAGTTAACTAACCCATCCTTTTGTCTATCTTGCCTGGGAGGAGTTACAGTAGAGCAGTGTAATTAGATTTTCCTTGGTTTTCCAGTTATGCCATCTGTTCTGTTAAAATAAAAACCACACTCCCTTTTTGCTGTTGAGGGATATAAATTATTCTCAGGAAGAATATAATGAACTGTACAGTTACTTTGACCTATTAAAAAGGTGTTACCAGTGAAACTCTGACTCTTATTATTTTGTGTGTGCACTGCAGAATTCTTCCCTGGCTACCTCTGTCTTTTTAGATATAAATGAGTTGGTAATACAAATACCTACCATCATATCATAAAGTCGTTATATAAAAGATGGGACAGTGCAGAGTGCATCACTGTTCGGTCTGGATGTAGAACCCTCCTCCACAGCTTTGGAGCCCTTCTTACACACCTGGAATTTTGTAATGCCTCAGTGCTTTGGAATACACATTTGGAACACAACCCTTACTTACCTTGTTCAACTGCTCTGGAATAATCCTGTTCAAAAGTTATTTATGAAATACATTATTTTTCAGTAGCTCCTTTCCAGTGCAGTGTTATATCACCTCCCACACCCACTCTTCAAACCAGTTTTTAGACTTTTTAGAACTCTGGAAAGGTAAATACATTCTACACCTTTCACCTCAGCCCTCCACCTGAGAATTGCAGCCTTTTCCCCCCACTGTGGAAAGCCCCTGACCCTGCTGTGCCACTGCTGCCCCTGCACAGGTGCTACGGGAGCTGCACTGCTGCTGTAACCAGGGTTGTCACAGCAGAGGCTGCAGCACTAGCCAAGCCTCAGCCTTTTCGCTGAACACCACATCCCTGTGGGAGCTGTGCTCACTGGGACTTCATTCCCACCTTTGTCCAGAGGCTGTGGGTGCCTTTAGGAGCCTTAACTGCACTTATGAAGCACCAAAAAACTGACAAGGTAAATTGTAAAGCCCCCGCTGAGCACTCATGACAGTGATTACCAGGAGCTGCAGGTAACTGGGCCATCGTCCACCCAGCCCCCTTCACAAACATCCACCTGAGAGACACGAGTACAAGTAGATGTTCTTTATTATAGGCAGGTACAAAACTAATTAGTCAAAAAGACCAAAGCCCATGTCATCATCAGATTCCTCTGATTCTTCCTTCTTCTCCTCTTCTTTCTTCTCCTCAGCTGGAAAAGAAAGACAGGATTTATTTTCCATTTTATCTGCTCACAGAAGTCACTTGTCACAAAGATTTCACATACAGTGACTGTAACATCAAGCATGAAAACCTGAGCAGTCCTTACAAGCTAAGCCAGCAGCCCAAGAAGAGTGTTTGCAGTACTAGCAAAGTGGTTTTGTGCCTTTAGAATTCATTTCTATCAAACCTTTAAAACTTTAAGAGGAGATGCTAATGTATGATCCTGATGACATACAGGACGAGCAGTCTTAATTCTGAGGAAACACTAATCCTACACACTGACTTCACGTGCAACGCCAGCCTTTCTCAAGGGGAGGGTGCTTTACTCGGGAACACTCACAACGCATACTGCAAGGCACAAACCACATGAACACAGCTTGTGTCACTGGTCCTTGCAAAGCTGTCGCTGCCCCATCCCTGGAAGGGTTCAAAGCCAGGTTGGATGGGGCTCTGAACAGCCTGGTCTAGCGAAAAGCGTTCCTACCCACAGCAGGGGGGTTGGAGAGATATGACCTTTAAGAACTTCCCAACCCAAACCATTCCATGGATCCACGTTTCCATGCCTCGCTCGTACACGGCCTCCACTTACCGGGAGCGGCTCCGCCGGCGGGCGCGGCACCACCCGCGGGAGCGGCGGCAGCCGGAGCCCCTCCACCGCCCGCTCCCACGTTACAGATCAGGCTCCCGATGTCGATGTTCGCCAGCGCCTGCGGAGACCGAGAAGCGGCAGCGAAGCCTCGTTAACACGGAGGAGTGTGTGGGGGAGAGCCTCACACGCCGCCCCTGCCCGGCCCGCGGCCCCTCTCGCCCACCTTGGCGAAGAGCCCCGGCCAGAATGGCTCCACGTTCACTCCGGCCGCCTTGATGAGCGCGTTGATCTTGTCCTCCTGCAACGAGAGAGCGGCGCTCAGAGCCCGCCCGGCCCTGCCCGGCGCGGCCCCTCAGGCGGCCATGCCGCGCGGCCGCCGCCATCTTGTGCGGCCGCACTCACCGTCACGGTGACCTCGTCGTCGTGCAGGATGAGGGCAGAGTAGATGCAGGCGAGCTCGGAAACGGAGGCCATGGCGGGGCGCGGTGCTGGTCGCCGGGTGGTTCGGCCTTAGCTTCGTAAGAAGGACTCAGCACCTTGGGCCGCCGCGGAGCAAAAGGGGCTGGTCACGGCAGCGCGGATTTATAATGGCGCCGCGTGTTACGTCATCGGTGACGTCACCCCTGTGAGCCGCCGCGCATGGCGGGGGCGCGCGTGCGCTCCTTCCCCTTTCCCTTCCCCCCCCCCCCCCCCCCCCCTCCCGCCCCCACCCCCCCCCCCNCACCGCCCTCACAGGGAATAGTTCATTCCTAAAAACCAGAAACAGCCCTGAGTACCGCGTCCAGCCGCTCCCCCAGCACTGCCAGGCCCACCCGTGTCCCCAGGTGCCACATCCACACGGCCTGTGTATCCCTTCAGGGATGCGGACTCCACCGCTGCCCTGGCAGCCCGTGCAAGGGCTGGAAAAAAACTCGGGGGATGCAATTTTCCCAGTATCTAAACTAAACCTCCCTGGCACAGTTTGAGGGACCCAAGCCCCTTCCCCCCACCCCATTTCAGGTCTCACTGCGTCGCTAAACACTCCATTTTCTACATGTAATAAAATGGGAAGAAAAGGTGCAGAATAAGCCCTCGGTACAGAACTGTGTAGCCTAATTTTTTCCACCTGAACATGAGGAAGAACTTGTTTCCTGTGCAGTGACCAGGCACTGAACAGATTGCCCAGAGAAGGTGTGGAGTCTCCCTCACTGGAGATATTCCAGAACTGTCTGGACACAATCCTGTGCCTGTGCTCTGGGATGGCCCTGCTGGAGCAGGGAGGTGGGACCAGATGACCCCACCGTGGTCCCTTCCAACCTCACCCATTCGGTGGTTCTGTAATTCTGCGATTCTGATGAGCCTGAGCAAATTCCAGAGGTTTGCTCCTAAGGAATTATCAGATTGTGAAAAATAAATATTCTCTGGGTGGTTTTTTTTGTCTTCTTGACAGATGTGCATTTGATGAGCCTCAGTGGCTGGGTAGATCATGGAACAGATTTCCTAGAAGCTGTGCTAAGGCACTCCTGGAGGACAGGGAGGGGATTTGGGACAGCCACAGCTCCATCAAGGGCAAGTCCTGCCTGACCAACTGAGGGGCCTTCTATGATGGAGTGATCACAGCGGTGGACAAGGGAAGGGCTATGGAGATCACCTGTCTGGACTTCTGTAAAGCATTTGAGACTGTCCCCCACAACTTCCCTCTGCCTAATTGGAGAGAGATGGATTTTATGGGTGGACTGTTCAGTGGGTAAGGAATTGGCTGGGTGATCAAGTGCCCAATGAGATCAGTGATGTGTCCCTCAGGGGTCTGTTTGGCACCAGTATGACTTAAAAGCTTCATCGAAGACAGGAACAGGGGGATCAGGTGCACCCTCAGCAGGTTTGCAGATGACTCCAAGCTCAGTGGTATGGTTGACATGCCTGAGGGACGGGATTCCATCCAGGCTGGATGGGGCTCTGAACAACCTGATCTAGGTGAAGGTGTCCCTGCTCATTGCAGTGGGGCTGGGCTATCTGCCTCCAAAGGTACCTTCCAACCCCACCCAAATAAGTCAAACTATCAAAAATAAGCTTAAGGAAAACTATTCAAAAATTGCAAAAAACTTGAATGCTTGGAATCCTAAAATGACAATTTTCTATTACCAGCAAAGTGTATCCAACAGCCTGCTTTTGTAGTGCTCCTTTATAGAAATCTGAGGATTTATTAGACCATTACAAGTAAAATCTGAGGTAGGCAAGAGGGACTTCATCTCTAGTATCCATCCCTCCCCAAGGATCAAAAGCACCTGAGAATTTCACTAAACAAAGATCCAACACTACTCACCGCTGGAGAGGATAAATGCAGAGAGTTGCAGTGCTTAACTTGTGGGTGCTTATCCCTATTAGTGAGGTCACCAGCTCTGAATTTAAGCATTTACTTGAACTTCCTATTCAAGGCACAGGACAATTGTCTACATTTTTATACCTAACTCAAAGTACCAAATAAATGAACCTTTCCATTGGGGTGTAATATCCTGGAACCTCTGTCATTGCTGTGTGCTTGAGGATGCGATTTCACAGGGACTTGCATGAGCCTGCCTTGTCTGTTCCTCACTCCAGGGTTGCCAAGGTCTCCTGTGCAAAAGCCCTCAGAGCTGTCCCAGTGGTCCATGAGATGATGATCTGACTGAAAAGTAGCAAAAGAGAAATAAGATTCCTTTTCAATGAAATAAACTTGCAAATGATGCTGGCTTGGGAGATGAGTACTGGAAGTGTGCAAGCAAACAATGAAATACAAGTTTAATAGACGTGGTTTTGTAACAGTTCTGATATAACAGTCTGTAAGCTAAAAATTATTAGAAATGCTGATGGGTTGTTAAAAAATAAAATATGAAGACCTAAAATTTAAATGTGGCATTCACATAAGCTTAGGCTTTGGTTGGCAAAGATGTTAATTAAATGAGATTTGCCTGCATCTTTGCTTCATGGCTGTCTTGCTGCATCTATTGAGTGACACTGATAAAGCTGCTCTGTAGGAGCCCAGAATAAAGTTCTGATGAAAACAAATCATTGTGTAATAAGAAGGCAAAACACCAAAAGAAACCCCAGTTTTGCTGCTTCCTAAAGTTCTTGGAAGCCTAGGTCTCTGATCAAGATTGCTGGTTAATAAAGCTTAATTAATTAATTAAGGTCTAAAGCTTAATTAATAAAACCAGTTAATAAAGCAGACAAAGGGTCTAGAAATCTGCAGTGGTGTGTGCTTTTCACCTCTGATCCTGTAACAGTCTGTACTTTTAGTGTCTAACATCGCCATCCTTTTGGAGCAGAAGTCTCTGTTCTGGATAAATCTACAGCAAATAGATGGAGGCTTAAAAAAACCAGCAAAAGCCCCTTACATTCTTCTGTGTATTCTACAATTCCAGGGTGGTGAGGTTTAGGACAATGACACAGCTGTGTACTAGCAAGGGTCACACAGGGCTGTCTTCATGGTAAACAAAACAAGTAGCTTGGCTATGAAACTTCCCTGAGGTGGATATTTCACACGTGGAGGATGGATGGTAAAGAGCAGTGGCAGAGATGTGGCTGGATGTGCTTGTGCATTGCCAAGAAAGATGAAAACATCAGCAAGATCCGTCATTATCGTACACAAAGCAGTCAGTCCTTAGCACCTCGTCCTAAGTTACCTGGGAGTGTGCAGCACTATGGAGCTGATGCCTGATCTTTACAACATGACCAAGGCCACTGGTGGTCGTCAAAGTGGTCAAACTCGAGGTCTTTACCAAGGACACCTGAAGTTTATAGTTCCTTTCTCTTTCTCTGTCCTTGCTTAACTATTTTGCTGCTGCTCATAACCTTCCTGAGGCGACTTTTCCCTTCTAAAGCCGCCTCTCTCCAGCTCTCAAGGCTTCAGTTTCTCAGTGAGCGAAGTGTGGCCAGCAGGACCAGGGCAGTGACTGTCCCCCTGTACTCAGCACTGGTGAGACCACACCGCGATTCCTGTGTTCAGATTTGGGTTCTTTGCTACAAGAAGGACATCGAGGTGCTGGAGCCTGTCTGAAGAAAAGGAACAGAGCTGGGGAAGGAACCACCTGACAGAAAGCCGTAGCCAGGTGGGGGTTGGTCTCTTCTCCCAGGTAATAAGTGATAGGATGAGAGGAAATGACCTCAAGTTGTGCTCTGGAAGTTTAGATTCACTATTAAGAAAAATTTCTGCATGGAAAGGATTGTCAAGCATTGGAACAGGCTGCCCAGGGAAGGGATTGAGCCAACAGCCTTGGAGGTATTTAAAAGACACGTAGGTGTGGCACTTAGGGACGTGTCTTTTTCTTGGTGAACAGTCTCAGGTACAGTATTTGCTTCTTTAATCTTTTTGGAAACTCCTTTTCGTTCCTAGTTGGGTGTTTTGGTTTGTTTTTGTTTTTTGTTTTTTTTTTCCCTTGTAACCAATTCATTACAATGAAGAACAAAACTCTGGTACTGCTTAAAACTGTAATAACCAGCGTATGTAACACATCCCCAATAGGTGGTGCTGCATCTTTTCCATCATGTTGAGTTGTTGCATTGTTGGCCTTGATCACCTGGAAAAGTTGCCTTTTTGAGTGAACTGAAGTTAGTAATCTAATGATAATAAATATTTTTCGTTGGTTTTGTTTTTGGGTTTTTTTTTTAATAAATAATTATTGCAATTCATTTGACAAAAGAAATCAAATGCAGCTTTGTAACTTAGTAGTTGGGACAGTCATCTGATTATAGAAAGAAAAAATCAGGTTTTGGTCCCTCCACCAAGGATTGATTGTGGCTAAATCATTATTTGTTAAAATAAGAAACAGTTCCTGAGCAGGGGACCAGAACCCTCAAAGTTCTAAAATGTGAACACATTAGAGCACAGACCCATGGACTTCTTCACTTTGGTTCTGATTTTAAATTCTTATGCAAAGCGGAACACAGAATATGTGACAGACCTAATGCACATAACTCCAGGATAACATCTTAAAAGTTAGGCCAGTTGAGAGATGGCAAATATAAGCTTAAATCCTCTCCAAATCAAGAATAAAATTTACATCTTTCAGCTCTGAGCAGAAATTTTTGCTGCTGTATCATTGTAAGCAATGACTGCCAAACATTTATAAAGTCTGGGGTTTTAAAATTAATTCAGTTGAAAATGGGAAGGGTTGTTACTTAGGGAGATCAGTGTATGGTTTCTCATCAAAAGAAAAGCTTTATCATTTGTCACGGGCCTATTTGTATATAAAATATTTTCCCTAGATTGCTGCTGCTGCTGCTATAAATGATTTTTAAATGCTGCTCCTAAATACCATCTTTGCTTCCAGAATGATTAGAACATGCTTTTTTCCAAAATTAATAATTTCTTCTGTGACAGGTATCAGTACTGGGAAATGTCATCTTGAAATCCAGCAGTTAAGACAGGTATTGTGCCCAACAGTCACTCACTTTTTTTTTTTCAGAAAAACCTAATTTTAAGTGTTTAAGCAGCTGTTCTTATACTACCACATAATTGTTAATACAGCATATAAAGAGCATGCATAAAAGAATGCTGTTACAGAGCTTTCAAACCTCTCTTTCAGAACAAACCTTTTCAAGAACTGAGGCCTTTTTTGGGTGAAATGGCCCAGTAAGACACAATTAGGTTTCACTGTGCTCCCAAACAGCAGTTGTCAGTGACAGAAGGCATTGGAAATAAAACAAGTGACATGGCCCAAAATGAGTGTGTGAACAGCAGAAGAAAGCTGGAACTCTCTTTCCTCAGATGCACAGCAATGCTGCTGGAAGTGCTCAGTACCATGAAAATATACCTGAGGAACAGCAGCACTTCCACATGGGAAAACAGTGCTTAAATAACACAATTTAATTCATTATTTAGCTGAATGTGCAGTTCTACACACACACAAAAAAGAGAGATAATTTTGCATATGAAGTGCTAAATCAGAGAAATCAGCTTTAAATCAGCACAAGTATGCTGCACTCTAGGATGTTCGAGGCATTAATTGCCATTTTCAGGATCTCTGTTTTTCAGGGAACTTCTGAAATCAATTGCAGAGGATCCTGTGGAGCCAAAGAGAAAACCTCCCCTTATAAACCTCCATTTATAGATCACCTGTCTTCTGATGCTTGTTAGCTTGTTATTTTCAAACTGCTACCACAGTACCATAGTGGACTTTTAGCTTCAGTGGAAGTCAGTGCTGATAGACAGGGTGACCAAATTAGTCCAGTGAACATTTCCAGAAAGTTGTCAGTGTATTTTTATGCCCTTTTTTTTCTTCAATGCAGGTCTAAACAGGTATGATAGTATGTCTGATCTTAGAGGAAGTTACATTCCTAATCAGGTTGAAGAGATTGGTTTAAATATAGCATAAAAACCATTAGATGTTGATATAGAGACTGCATGTTTTCCCCCTGCCACCTCAGCAGAAAGGCCAAATGTGCCTCTGATAACTCTCTTCTGGCTCTTGTTTCTGGGGATTTCTCCCCATCCACCCTCTTTTTCAGCCTCTAGTAAGGTTATACAGCATCAACCAGAAATTATTGGTGGTTGTGCAAAAATGTTACCCAGCTCCTCAGAGAGAGGAAAACAGGAACCTCTTTACCAGCTGCCTTGTTTATCTTTTTGCTAGAGCTGCTTGGCTTTACTTTAAAACTTAAGTTGACCCATAATTTTGTCCTTTATTTGTTTATAGTTACGGGTAAATCTTTACTTCCCAGCAATTTGAGAAGCTTGGAATGGAGACAAATCCAAAATCACTCCAGTGGAAACTCTAGTGGTGACAATGGTTTCAGGAACAGTTCACTTGAAGTGAAAGCTGAGCTGTTAATAGCAGCCCTTGAATATCTGCAAGTTTGACCCAAAGGGAAGAGTAAATACTTCAGAACCGTGAGATGCTTCTGTATCACTTGAAATACAAATTGATGAAGAAGGATATTAATTGTCTTGATGAACACTACAAGCTGTATGTTTGCCTTGCCCTTTGGCAGATAGTACTTGGTGAAGGAATTCAGTTGACTTTCATGGGGCTTGACTGTTCTGGGTCGAAAACTGCATCAATTTTTTAAAAGCTTCCACATCAACATGGAGGAGGTGTTTGAAAGTATAGATCATGGCTGTGCTGGAACTCTGTAGGTAACTCTAGTGGAAGTGAGCATCATTAACTTGCTTTTTGCCTCCTTAGCAAGTTTAACTTTATTTTTCCTACTTTATTCTCCTGAAAGGAAGAGGTACCAATTAGGTGATTACAAAAGGATGACAGTTCCTGCAGGAATTATCATCACTGATGTGGAATCACAGAATCATTTAAATTGGAAAATACGTGTAATATCATCAAGTCCAACCATTAACCCAGCACTGCCAAGCCCATCACTAACCCATGTCCCCACATGCCACATCCATGTCTTTTAAATCCCTCCAGGGGTCTCTCCAGGTTCTCAGTGCATCATACTGATCAGTACTCTGCCTCTTTCACATAATTTCTAGTTTGTCTTCCCCAGTACTAAACTTTACATTTGTACAACCAGACATTATCTGGTTGTACTAAACTTTACATGCTTACTGTACCGGGCATTATCTGGTTGTACAAGACAGTAAGGCAACCCCACCACAGCTGGGTTTCATAGATATGACTAAAAGTGGATGTGGTATGGAAATGTGGGATCCATGAGGTAACCAAGCTGAGGTTTTCACAGCGACAGGAGGAATAAAAGAAGTTAAACAATCAAATCCAAACTTAATTCAAGATCCAGCAGTATATGTAATATTGATATAATTCCAGCATTCCTTTCAAACATGTAACAGGGAGAGGTAGCAGAGAGCACGCTAGAAGCACACTGTTATTTCCCAATGTCTCACTGAAAGCCACAAGATGACAGGACATAGTCTTAAACTGTGCCACGGGAGGTTTAGGCTGGACATTAGGAGGAGTTTTTCCACAGCAAGGGTGATTAAACATTGGAATGGGCTGCCCAGGGTGGTGGTGGAGTCACCATCCCTGGAGATGTTTAAGGAAAGACTGGACATGGCACTCCGTGCTCTGGTTGACGTGATGATGTCCGGTCACAGGTTGGACTCGATGATCTCCGAAGACTTTTCCAACCTGGCTGATTCTGCGAGTCCGTGGTCAGAGCTCAGCCTGCAGGCGGGGAGCGGGGCCCCTGAGCTCGGCAGTGCTGCTGATCCTTGTCCTGCTGCCGCTGCCGCTTCCCGCCCGCCCGGGCCGGAGGGCGGAGCGCCCCTTCCCCGTGACCCCGCGGCTCCTCCCCTCCCCGCTCCTCAGTGCCGCCGAGTAACCTGGATTCCCGGCCCTCCTTCTCCTCCTCCTCCCTCTTTCTTTTCTTNCGGGTTTGTTTCCCTCCTCCGCTCCCCCCAGAGCGGTTTTCCCGGTCCGTGTCCGTGGGGAGCCCCGGGAGCGCCTCGCCCCCCCCCGACTCGGGCCTGGCTGGAGCGGCGGCCGCGCTGGCCGGGGGAGGAAGGAGGGTCAGGGCGCCGCCGCCACCTCGGGCAGGGCCGCGTGTCCGGAGGCCCCTCTGAGGGGAGGGTCGCCTTCCCTGCCCCGCTCCCCCCTCCTTCTGCCAAGCCCTGAGGCCGGCGCAGCTCCCGCTGCGGACCGGGGTCTCCATTTCCTCCCTCCCGGCTCCATCCTGGGATTCCCGGCTGGCCGCGTGTTCGTCAGCGGCCGCGCTGCGATAGTTGTGCTGTGGAGGTGCGGGTGACGCGTCCGCCTGTCGGGAGGGCTGGGAGAGGTGAGGGGCAGCGTTAGGTGTCCTCAGGCTGTCGTGTGAGCGAATCTGGGGGCGAAGGAAAGGTGGACGTGCAGAGCAAGATTACCAACTCTCTTAGGGACGTTTAATACTACTTTGGGGAAATACAGGTTAATACTGTGCGAGTTTGTGCAGTTCATATGAGACAATGTTTTTTCTTTTTTAGTGTTAGGCTGTTTCTGTGGTGAGAATTCTTATGTAGAAACAACAGTGTTTGGGTGACTGGCACCTGATTTTCTTCTGGAAAAGTTTCAAAATAAATGGAACTTTGTTTTATGCTTCTGTTCTGAAAGGTTTGGCATAAAATCTCTTTCCTTAGATGGATAATCTAGCAAAGAATACTGTAGGGAGATACAGGACCTGTAACTGAGATGTCTTTTACTGCTTCTCTTACAGATGCTTCTGTAAAAGCATTCATGTCTTGGGATCCACAGTTAGGTGCTAGCTTTTTTTTTTTTTCCGCCTCTGATTTTGTTCTCTTGAAGGGGCAATAATCAAGAAAGACAATCAGGATGGTTATTTTCCTGTTGAAGTACAGCTCCTCTGTTTTTACTTTCTCACCAGGCTCTTGCTAGCACAGCAGGGAGACAGGTCTCTACAGCTGTGTGTGTCCAGACTGATGTTCAAGATTCTGCTTTTGTGTGTAACATCATTTGCACATTTCAGTGCCAGTAACTGTGTAGAGCTATAGATGTAATCCTTTGGTGGCTTCTGGTGTCGGGTTCTCTTGCTCAGGCACAGGTACACTTGGAGTTTACAGGTGCTCATGGTGGCTCATATCGGGCTGTTGCTGTGTTCACCTCCTGGTCATAGATCCTGTTCAAAATTGTGCTTAAGGAGACAGATAATTAAAAATATTACCAACATATGGGCTGAGAGTAGTTTCATGTGTGGGAGTCTCTTTATTTACTCTCTGTCCGATCCTACCACTTTCCCTTTCACTTGGAATGATGTCCCAGTTGGTGGCTGCTGTTTGCCATCAGGGGCCGATGTTCAGTGTGAAAGAATGTTTTCCCCTTCCTGGAACAACGACCTCTTAACCTTGGGCTCCTGACACTGCTGTACTTTCACCAAGTTCTAGGTGGCTGTGTGTTGCCACCGGTGTGTGTCTCGGGCTCCTGCTGTTCTGCTGCCTCCAGCCAAGCTCATCTTGTGTCTTGTTTACTTCCGAGTTTATCAGCGTGGCTCAGCCCTCTCCCCCTGCGCGGCGCTGGGCAGCGGCCGTGTGTGTGCCGGGGTAGGAGCTGCGAGTTGTTCTCCACATGGTGAGTGAGGCTCTGCTTCCTTCCTGTGAAATCATCCACGGTGAGCCTCAGCAGCACAGTGGCTTCTGGCAGCCCAGGCAGCTTCCTGCTCCATTCCACACCACAAGGCAGGGCATCTTGGAGATTTTTATTATAGCATGGCTGTTCCGTGAAGCAGCCTGGAAGCAGGGACTGCTAAGTCCCCTTCCACGTGTTAATCTGAAAACTACAGAACCACTGTATGTGAAAAATCCTGCTCGGAGGAGAGAGCAGAAGCGTGGTTTACAAGCCCTCACCGAGCCAGAGCTGCTGTGAACACACGAGAGCCGCAGCCTCTCCAGGTCTGTCAGCACATCCTTGACACCGAGGAAAGGCTCCATTCATCGCTGCCGTATCCGGCTCCTGCCGCCGCTGCCTCTCCGGACGCTGCTGATGCGCACGAGCTGCTTTGCTCTTCCAGCTCCTGTTGCCGAACTGGACTCTGCAGCCAAGCCCGTTCCGAGGGTGCCCCTGGAGCTGGCCTCCTGCCAGAGGAATCGCTCGATTTGCCACAGGGTTTGCTATTTTAGTCTTAATTCTTTTTCTGGAAACAGTATCAAGCAAGTCAGGAGGCCATATCTGACAGATTTCAGAAAATTGCTGCTGAGCGTGGAAAGTTTGTTCAAACATGATGTTATGTCAGGAGTGAGATGGGTTTTTATACATGAAGGGGTTTTCATGAAATCGCTATTTCCATAATTAGGAAATTAATGATCCCTTTTGCTTTCTCCCAAATACTGTCTGAGTTCTTGACTTGGTGTCAAATTTGCTGTGACATTGTGTCCATACCCTTTTTTTTTAGCTTCAAGAAAGTGTGAAAAATAAAAAATCTGAATATCTGAGAGGGAAATTTTTAAAGAAAAATTTTGATGCTGCTACTTTTTGGTGCACCGTTTTTTAGAAGGACAGAAAAATGTCAAAGTGGCCTAATAAAAATACTGTCATTCAGTTAAAAGACTTGAGTAAAAGCTGCATAAACTTCTGAAACTTGCACTTCTAGGTCTTAATATATTTATAAATTCTAAACTTTGCACACCACAGTTTTCTCTTTATTCTTTGAAAGGATATTTGGGTTTTCCTGATGCTGAAGGTCTTAATTTATTGTTGAAGCAGCAGTTGTCTGAAAAAGAGTGTGAAGTTATGGCTTTGCATGTGAAATACCACCTTTTTTTCCTAGTACAAGAAGCAACTTTATCAAATCAGTGGAACTGAAGTTATTTTCTTGTAATTTAGTTTTAAGTTACCCTTTTAAAATTGTGAATAGACTGTTGAAACTTTCAAGTCTGTTTTGGTTTTCAGTGCATGTACTTGTTTTTACCTTCCCTATATTTTCTTGAAGATTTTGGATGTTGATTCTCTTTGCGAGTCTTCAGTCTTAAAATGTGGTGCAGGGAAGGGTGTGCTCATGTCTTTTCTGGGGTAGTAGAAATGACAACATCTTAATCTGGTGGAATTTAACTCCACCAGTGTCCTCTTAGCTTGTGTTTCAGTGGCAGCAAGAGCTCCCCTGTACCTCCTGCTAAAGGTCTGCCCTTCTTAAAAAGGCTTTTTCTGTTCTTTTGGGGGTGTATGTGGACCTGGTCTTACTCTGCTGCTGGTATCACAGAGTCATCCAGTTTCTTTGGCTTAATTTTAGACCGTGCATTAATGCTGAAACTCCTTGTAAGCTGCCACACATAGAAGAGGGAATGAGAACTTCATACACAGCCTCAGATCTCTTCCATTTTGCATGAGGGATTTGCTAAAATTGAAATTGCATTTGACAAAGTTACAGCCTACAAAACACAGCATGACTTTTTCAAATGTGTTATTGTCATGATCAATATATTTTCCTAAGGAAAGAAAAATTCTGTATCATTATGTTGCCTCAGATAACTGTGTTGTCTTCAGGTGGCTTAAAGATGAGGTGGTTTGATGGAAAGATAATTGGTGGTGTCAGCTGTGTCACCAAACTTTCTCCTTTCCCTGGTGAACTGAACTATTGCTATTTGCTCTTGAAAAGTGGAACATCTTTTTCTGCAGTGATTCTCTTGCTGACTCTGCAGTTATATGGGATTTTGTGCACTTATTCTTACTTCATCCTGAAGTGTTTCACTTTTGCGGAGTTGCTGTGTGCTCGTATGTACTTAGTGGTGCATTGTAATGTGCAGAAGCAGTGCAGAGGAACACCCAAACCTTCCTGACTCCCAGGAAACTTTTTTTTTCACAATTTGTACCCCTTCCTTCACTGCTATCACCATCAGTCTGCCTCTCTTTCACAGAAGGGTGGGAAAGGCATATAAATGCTTTAACTCAATAAGAGAAAATGTCTTAGATGATCAGCTGATGTTCTTCTACCCCTTAGAGCTGTATAGGAGGGAGAGATTTTTCCATTTCAGAAACCAGCCCTTCTAAACACTTCTGGCCTTCCAGAAATTGCAGGGATCGAGCCGATGAACGCAGTAAACTTCTGCTAAATTGGCTTTGCAAACACAGATAGTTTTAACTAATTAGGGACTTTGCATGCCTGATGAGAGTCCTGTTCATGTTGGCTAAGCCTGTACTGACGACAGCTTCACAGAACTTGTAAGGCCTGTCAAAATTTTGTTGTGTTTTGCTTCCCTTACTTCATGTTTAAGCAAAATACGTGGTCCTATTTTTAGTGATGAAATTTCTAATACTCAGCCTACCAGAAATTATTGCTAAATCTGAAAATGAAGAAAAGTCAGTCTCCACTATCTTATTTTTGGTAAGTTATGAACTAGAGAAAAAAAAAAAAAGCTGGTGGAAAATATTACGTAGTTTTAACTGTAGTGGCTGTGGGTAGGGATCTGTTCCATGCATTGTCCAATTAGTTTGTTTTAGTATCTTGCATCCTTTCTGATGTGCTCACAAAGCAGCCCACTAGAATGTGAAATATCTCTTATCCTATTGACTAGGAAAGCACAACACTTAGAATTCAGTGCAAGGGGATTTTTGGTTTGGCTTTTTTTCCCCCCCGCATACACTGTAATACCCAAATTTGAACTTAAAAATTTCATTATGCGTTTTATACTGCAAAAATTGGGAAAAGACAGACCTGAACAATATCAACCCCAGGCAGACTGCATTTGTGTAGTGTCTCTCATGTTTGACACCACAGCTGTAATTTGTGAGTCCCTTTGGTAGCCGTTTCTAAGAAGTTGTGCTTTGAAGAGACTTTCTAGTACTGTCCAGGAAGTGGAGTTTTTTTAAATCCTCGAGACTGAGGTGATGCCTGTATTTTTATGTACTCAGGCCTGTTTTAATCAGTGGTGCCTTTTAGTCTGTTAACTGAGCACCACAGACTAGTACAATTCATTTTAACCTTTCTGTTTAAATTGTTTTGCTTTTACTGTTCTCTTTTCAGAGTAAACTTGATGCTTTCAAGTAAAAAGTTTTAGGGTGAGCATTATTTAATCTGCTTCTCTACTCCCTCTTTGCATTTCATATTAAGCAAAATCACTTCTCCTAAATACCCTGCTTTATAGCTGTGCTGCAGCTGTGAAGCCCTGTGGTACCTGGTGCCCAGGCTTTCTAGGAAGGAAAGTTTTGTTTGGGTTTTCTTTTTAAATGTATGACTTCACAAAACTGGACACAGCCAAGGTGGAAGCAAACCATTGAAGTACTGTGGATCCTGGCATAATCAAATCAGTCCAAAGCTTGCTTTTTCTTTTGAATTGGGTTCTCATTGAGCTGTCCACAGTGCTACCGAATTTTGTTACTATTTGGGCTGTGAAACAGATTTATATATTTTTTTAATCACAGGTGTGGCAAGAGTAATTTTTTCTCTCCTACTGTAGTTTGTTTGTCCTGTTCTGTTCTTTGTAGTGCTGCTCAGTTCTGTTCTGTCTTGTTGTATGTGAGTTTATTGCCACCTGCAGTGAAGTTGTTGGGGACCAGGTCCCAACATTAATAAGTCTGCAGTCATGTAAGTCTGTGTCTTGGGAGAAGCATTAAAATATTTAACTTTTCAGAGATGCAGAATAACTCTAGACATCTGCAGTTTGGGCTCTGCAGTTTTTCCCAAAAGCTTTTCTAGCACAACCTGATATAATTCCCTTGTACAAGCTGCTTTATAATCAGAAGGTGGAGAATATTCTTAATGTTAACTCTTGCACCCGGGTCAAGAGTTAAATCCCATAGAGCATCATTCTGTAAAATATGTGTAAGTCTGAAGACCGTGTGTTTAAACAGCACTTGAATTTTATGTCTCATTGTGTCACTTCTGACCTGACAAGAGGGGATGCAGAGCAAAACTGAAGTTTTCATTTTTTTGAGAAATAAACTAATCTCAGCGTGTTGTCCTGGGAAGCTTGAAAATACACTTCTGAAACTTATGTGTATCAAGTGATATTGATGATTTTGTATTTTTGTATATAGTCCAGGAAAAAAGTAACTCTTTGGTGGCCACTGAGGAGCTGCTGTGGCAGTATTGGACACCATGGGTGGCTCTGTTTGAGCTGCTCATGTCAGAGGTCAGAGCATTGCAACTTTTTGTCTCAGTGATGCTTTTTTTATGTTCCTAGTTTAGTCATGAAATTTACGATAGCGCTTATTAATGTGAGAAAATAATGAAATCTAAATTTTAATTTAGTAGTAGGAAGTGTGTGTGGATTTGCTAATTTAGATTTA
Organism: Dicrurus megarhynchus; assembly: GCA_013399195.1. Classification (NCBI taxonomy): domain Eukaryota; kingdom Metazoa; phylum Chordata; class Aves; order Passeriformes; family Dicruridae; genus Dicrurus; species Dicrurus megarhynchus. The sequence goes on from VXAD01002024.1 coordinate 705,761, forward strand.
TTTTAAATAAGCCAATTTTAGAAGAATTCCCAAGAGGGGAGGTTTCACTGGCTTAGCTAGATCAATCAAAAAACTGTTTGAAGTTAAACCTGTCATGTAGATGAATAAAACTTTAAAACATAATTATTACTGGGGCCTTCTTATATACCTTATAAAACTTGTTTAGCAAGTGTTTGCTATTAAAGAACAGGCGTCTGTCCATACAGAGGGTGAATTCCTGTCTAAATGTTGCTGTGTTCTTGACTTTGATAATGAACTTATTTCATTGTCCTTTCCTACAGCTTCTGGTTTGCACTGAATGCTCCCTTTCTATTGGTTTTTTTTGGGTTTTTTTTTTTCAATTTCTTTGTTGGTTGTAAACTCTTTCCCCATCGTATTCCTCCATCATCTCTGAAATCCTCATGGAGGACAAGGCTTTGGGGGAGCAGGAGTTTTCTTTTTTGTGGTTTTTAACTGCCAGTGAAACCTAAGGTTTCTCAAATAATACTACTTGTCAACTTCAGCTCTGCTGACTTACATACTTCTGTTGAGAAATCTACTGAGAGACATAGGTGAAAACCCAAAAAACCACCAACCCTCCAAACCACAAGCAAAACAAAAAGAAAATAGAGAAGAAATCCAGGCTCATGTAGAAATGACAATGCAGAAGAATGAATTTCTCGGTGAACCAGTGCATTTCATTTTGGGAAGAGCTTCAGTGTTTAATGAGGGAATGCTTAGGAATAACTCATAGGGATTCAGAATATTTGCATAAGGGTGTGTTGTTTAAAAAGTCAGAGCTTCTTTCAGAAGGAGGAAACTTCCCACCAGGGCAAGGAAATGTCTGGGTCTCGTTATGTGATATGAATACAGTAGTGGTGGGTTTTTTCCTAATTGTTTAACTTGCAAATTCCCTTTAATGTCAAATTTCAGGGAGGCCTCTCTGTAGCAAACTTGTATGTGACTTTTTTTACCTTTCATAGCTGAGTTTTAGTTTGTATCAAGTAATATGAGAACATCAGTTGCTTACAAGAAGCAGGTGGAAGAAAAGCCCCTGAGATGTAATAGGAAAAAAAATTCTGCTGGGGGAGTTCTGCTGCTAGCCTACACTCTGTAGTGTCTCAGTTTTTCCACTATTAGGAACCTGCACTTTGCCCTCTTTGCAGTGATGCTGAAAACCACAGCCCTATCTCTGTAAACCACAGGAGGTACTACTGAATGTTGAAGATGCTGCTACAGCTGCTTTCACTATCTAAAATGATAAAATAAAGCATAACCTCAGCTCTTAACTGGGAATTTTTCTATTCTGAAACTAAACCATGAGAGTGTTCATGTGTTTGTAGATTAATCTAGTGTGGGTATGGGAAAAGATTTTTTTTTTTCAAGGAAGACATGACTACATTTGAGTTACAGCTTTACAGTTGAATTTGTATATTAAAAAGTTTTTAGGAATGAAGACAACTTAATTTTTAGTTTTAGATTTTACACAAAAACAGTGCCAGCCAAAGTCTGTGTGGGTATGAGATGTGATTGCAAAGGTACAAAACAAAACAGAACCATCCCAGCTTCTTTCTTTAATTAGCCGAGGACAAATCACTTCTGTGTTTCATTAAGTTGTGCACAATGCGAATCCCACAGGGAATGGGGTTCTGGGGCCTCTGTGGCACCAGCTCCCAGCTGGTGAGGCACAGCACTTGGAAAACCATGCCAGTGGCCATGGAATAGAGCCCGAGCCATTAGAGCTCGTTAAGTTTAGTGGGGCTGGTGTGCATGTGGGCACTGATGGCTCTGGAAGTGCAGGAGGCTGCAGGAGAGGCATGGGCTGTGATGGCAGGGGAAGGGAAAAGTGTTGGGGGAGCAGCACTGCTGAGAGCTCTGACTGTGGTTCAGGTGATTTAATCTATCCAGCATCTGCTCGTGGGCTGTTATGCAAAGACCAGTCCTTACTATTTCTAAGGAAGAAAAAAAAAATCTCTGAGAGCCTGAGATGTGGAGGTAATGGAGTGTCAGGGTGAGCTGTTATGTGATGGCAGTTGGTGTGTGCAGAAGGTGTTGGAGTACCTAATGATGGGGCTGGGGCCGTGTAGCTCTCGCTGAGCTCAGCTCTGCACCTGGCAGCAGCTGGACTGACTGTGGCTCCTGGGGGCTGAATGGAAGTGCTTGTCTGTCTCACGTTCACACCAAGGAGTGATGGAAACTTCAGTCTGTGTGTTAAATTTTTTGGGAGGGTCAATCCTGATGCATAAAGAAGTTTTGCTTTACCAGCCTTGTAGTGACTCAAAACAAAAGAAAAATAAGTAAACACAGTGAAGGGTAGGTTAGGCTGTTTCCTACACACCTCTGCAGTTCCAAGTGGCAGGTAGCACAAAAGGAGGGGGAGCCACATTTCTTTCCTAACCTAAATGCAAACAAGGGATAAGGGAAGCATGATGTGGGATGATGAATATGGAATTTCTGGTCTTACTTTCCTTAGGGGAGAAGCAGCCTGAAGGGAGCAATAGATGCTAGTAGGTGGATTGGGGTTTTTTGTTCCCTTTTAGAAGTTGTGTTTTTTCACTTTGGGTCTTTTGAAATGGCAGAGAACAGAGATTATATTGAATGGAGGCATTGCTCTTTATGAATGCAGAAAATACCATTGTATTCTGTATTTCAAATTGTTAGGAAAGACATTTGGAATTAGTTCAACATCATTTTCTAAGGCATGGAAAAGGGAATTAATCATGATGGTCAAGTGTGATAAATAGCACTAGGAATGTTCTCCATTTCCCCCTTCATTGAGTAGAGGTTTGTCTGAAGATGGAGTTATTTTGTACTTTGAATTCACATTTAACTTCAGACTGGGCTGCTGACTTGTGGGTAAGCCGTAAGCATCCCTCCATTGTTTGGATGAGGCTCACTATTTGGATGACTTAATTCAAACTGCAGCTTGTAATTAAAAGCATTTCTCTGTGGCCCTTAAGAAGGGTTGTGGTAGGACTTGGTAAAATTCCACGTGCAGGGATGGGTTAAGGCACCTGGTTTGTGAGCAGTGAGGATGGAAGTTCTGCACTTTGGGTGTTCTGATGGTGCTCTGCCACTGCTCACCCCTCTTGTAGGTGGTGAGAAGCAGCTTGTTGGTGTTCAGAAATTTGGAGGCTGACTTTGAAGGTCAAAGCTGCAAGGAGAATGTGGGAGGAAAGCAAAGTACTAACACTTGGTGTCTTTTGCTAGTTGACATTGTCCAGAAGCAGCTTGTGGGCTGGAAAGAACCATTCTTAGTTTCTTTCCTGCTGCTTTCTGCTGGAGCCTTGATCTCTTCCTCTTCAGTTCTTTTGTTCTTACATATTCTTCTTTGAAATGTGTTCCTGACTTAAAAGCAAGCTGGATTGATGTCTCACTTCTCCCTTTGATCTGTGACTGCGGCTCACCGTTGTTGTGTGGGAGTGATTCTGGTCTCAGTGGATCACACCACTTCTGGCACTGTGAAGAGATTGTGTCTATTTTACAGGGGTCAGAAGGGAGTCAGGGTAACCAAGGGAGCTGCAGATCTAACTGCTTCTTTATTCCAGACAAAATCATCATAGAATGGGTTGGGTTAGACCTCTAAACATCATCCTGTCCAACCTGCCTGCTGTGGGCAGGGACATCTTTCAGTAGGTAGAAGGGTTGACTTGAGAGTTAATCTTGCTTGAATTCTTTCACAGGAAGTGAAAATTATTCAATAAAATGATGTCTGGAGTAGTCTACTGAACATAATGAGATTACAGTTATGAAGGCAGTGCTGTTTATCTAACACTTTAATCTTTGTTAAGGTATTTCATACTACAGCACTAAGAAATTGGAAGCAATCTGGGAGAGTAGCATCTAATATCTCAGTAGTCATGCAAGGGACTTAAAATATGAACAGTTATGAGGACAGCTCCTAAAGTTTGGCTCATCAGTATTAAGCCAACCCTTTTTCTTGTAGCCCACCTTGGCACGTGCAATGTGCTGTGGTTAGAAAGTGTGGTAGCTGCTCACTGAGAGACCAGAAGAACCTTTAGAGAGGGGTTTCGTCAAAAATGATAACTGAAAATCTGATTACATGATCTCCTCTGCTGTCCTTGTGGTTTGTTGAATTCTTGGAGATTAATAAATAAGTCTGTAACATTTTTCTGTTGTGCATTATCTAATCAAGTTATAGCTTGACTGAAGAGCTTCTGGTTTCCATGCTCTAAAGCATCCTTAATGAGCAGCAGACAGACTTACAGGTTCCATATAGATTCCTCTGCCCCCAAAATATCAAGGGACTATGAGCTGCAGCTTTGGGTTTCCCTTATCTCATGGAAAACACTGCCAGCCTCTCTCCTATCGCTCCCTAACGGATCTTAACAGAAAGCCAGAAGTTAAACTTCTTTATAAAACCCAGACTGTCAGAAAACTTGAAGACAGCCCCAAGTTTTTCTTTAGTTGGGTCCTAAAAAGAAAAGCCCGAACTCCCTGTATTTTGTTTTCTTGCTCTGACTCTATATGTGTAACTAAAATACATAAAAACTCCGCGCAGATCCTGTCAAGGATCTGTACTGGGTGTTTTCCACATTCTTTCTGAATTCCCTCTATTACTGGTAGTTGAATAACTATTTGTGGAAATCCTGTTTCCCCTGGTGTGGGCTGTCCCCTCTCCAAGTCTCCCTTTCTCCCACTTCAAAGAGCACTTCCAGAAGGGGACATGACCCTTTTGCAAGCCCTGTGACAGGGCACCGAGGCGGCAGGGGGAAGGAGCACATGGCACACCAGGAGAGGTGGAGGGAATCAGGTGTGTTCAGCCTTAGAGGAGGAGGGTAAAGGGTGATCTTCCAGCTTCTCCAGCTGGCTAAGGGGAAGCTTTGGAGCAGCTGGAGCCAGACTTGTGGCAGGTGCACCAAGAACAGGGCAGAAGCTGGAGCACAGGAAACTCGACTTGAGTAGAAGGCAAGTTTATTTTACCGTGGGGGTGGAACAGGTTGTAAGAGGTGTTGTGGAAACTCTGTCCTTTAAGATATCCAAAACTTGACAAGTCAGCCTGGTCCCTTCCCACCTATGTTGTTCTGTGTTCATGATCCTCTGCTCCTCTGCAGCAGCTGCTGGAGGCTGTTCCTTTGCCAGTCTTGGTTCTTTTTAACCTGGTCATGATGAACACATTTGTCATTTTATTTACTTCCTGCAGTTCTGGGGGCAAAATAGCTGTTCAGTAGTTGAGGACAAGTTATTAAATCCCGTTTTTTGCCCAAGGAGCGATGCATCCTCTCTGGAACTGTATGATGGCATATCCTGGAGGCAGCAATGAATGTGCACAGTGTTTGTACCTGAAATTATCTGTAGTGATGATCGGGGAGAGCAGCCCCATTATCTGATATTGGAAACCTTAACCCAAAGTGATGCTTTCAAATAAAGCTTCCCTCACCTTAGTTTCATTTAGAGACTGTATTTTTAGAAAAATGGTTTTAGAGTCTTCCCCTTGGTAAATGTAGATTGCATGAGCCCAATGCTAAAACCTACTGAGAGTTGTGAAAACATCACCTGATTATTAAATATGAGTTAGGACTTGCCACACAAGGAAACTTATTGATATAATTGCACTGGTATAATTATGCTCAGACGATTTCCTGTGTCGACAAGCCTTTCCATGCAACTCGTTTGGCCCCTTCTTATTTAGTAACTCATTAGGCCTCTGACTGCACATTAAAATTGCATAATTCTGTGCTAAAAAATCTCCAATGTGCAAGTTTAATGCTGACTGGCAGCACTTCCAGAGTGCTGAGCAGGCCAGCAGTTAAGCTTTAAAAAAGGGTGAAGGACAAAAGAAACGAAGACTCCCAGTCTGGGAAATGGTTATGGAGCACACGGGCCTGAAAAACCATCATTACATAATTGTGTGGGTTTTGGAGTAGAAGCTCATCGAAGTGTGTGGTTCATTCACACCTTTTATAGACTAGGAGTGTCTTGGCCTGCTCACTCCCTGAGTCACTCTTATCTCTGGTTTTGATCCTCAGTAATGTGCAGGAGTAAGAGCAGCCAGCCTTGTGTTTTTGCAATAGTTTTCAATTTGCAAAAGTTATTTTTACTAACACAGCATTTCTGTGATTATCCAGGTTTCCTCTACCGCCACCTTTCCCCCCTGTCTTTTGACAGAGTAATTTTGCTTGATTGTTAATTTTATTTACTAAAACTGCCACGAGACTGTTATTTTTCTGATACCTGTCTTTTCCAGCTTTTTTTTTTTTTTTGGTAGAAATTGCTGCTTTTAAGATTGACAGCTATGAACATTTGGTTTATGTAAATGGGATGAATTATAATAGGAAGTCTGGATTCTTTCCTGATAAAAGTAAGCCTAAAGACTAAAGCATATGGGCACCTCGTTATTCCACAGCCAGCTCACCTTAATTCACACCTGGAAAATGGGGCTCTTGATGGTCTCAATCATCATATCAAGGCTGAAACGTTCTCATTATTCATTTTATCGTCTGGCAAATGAGTGAGGAGCTTCCAATACTTATCGCATGGATGCTCCAGTTTAGTAGTCTTTCATCTTTTTTCTAATCCCTTCTTTCCTTGACAGCACTTTAAAAGTAAAATCCAGGAATGCATGTAGATTTTCCAGTGCTTTGAAATACTGTCTCCAGAAGCAGCATCTGTGTTCATGAAGGCGTCTCTGCATGAATTTTGGCAGGGTTCCTTGGGCAGGGCATCACTTCCAGCTCAGATGTCCAGTGATATCCTCTGTAACACACCTCACCAGGCTGCAAAAGCTTCCCAGTAGGAACCTTGGCACTAAGGAAAATATTCCTGTATTGATACAGCTTCTGTCACATTTAAAAGTGAGTGATGGGAATTCTGCAGGAGTGCTTGAACAGGGAGATGGGGCAGCTGAATCACTTTGAATGCAGCAGTTGTGCCTCATGATCAAGGCTGAAGGCTTCTATCATGTTTTGATAGAAGGTCAAGCCTTATTTCTTGGTTCTGTCAGCACCACATTCAGTACTTTGTGATTCTACCCTTCAGAGCTGCTTGCTGTAATAAGTTCTACATAAGATAGTTTGATTTTGCATTCTTAATTTGCGGCAGTAGTCCAAAAACTGAGTTCAGCTCAGTGGTTGCAATATTTAGTTTTTTCCCCTGAAGTTCAGTTCCCACCCCTCGGTGCTGTAGTTGACACATACGTGTCTGTTTCAGGCGGCAGAAATGTAGGTTGAGCGCTTATCGGGTCACTGCTGCTGTTTAATAAACAGTACTTATCTCCTTGAAGCAACACCCTGCCCTAAATAAGTTTTGCCTTGGGAGTTGAGCCAGAAATAGCTTTCCCCCCCTTTTTTTTTTCCTTTAATTGGATCATAAAACCCAAATAATTGAAAAAACTGTTTAAAATTAAAATAGAGGGTGGCCGTGGTCCTGCTTTTCTGGACAGCTTGGTGCTTTTTTATCTCTGTGAATCATGCAGGTTATAAAACTGTGTTCACATCTTTATCCAGGAGTCTGTGCTTCTCTCAGCATTTCTTATTCTCAAAAACGGGGCTGAACCTTCACTTTTATTCACTGTCACTGGAACTCCAGTGGAGGAATATAGTGGTGTTGTTGAGCAATAGGTGTTCATGTTGATCCCTGAACACTTACAAATACGGCTTTTTTACGCCCCTGTGAAGCACTGAACAATCCCATTTTAAAACAGGAGGAGGATGTATTGCTTAATTACAAAATGACTTAATTTGGCAGCATAAATAGCTTGTGGGGATGTGTGTCCCCTTCCATTATGCTTGTCTTTGTACTTCCAATTTTTAATTTTTTTGTAGTTTTGAAAATCAGTCATTACCAAATCTGGCACTGAAAAGGAAGGGCAATGGAATTAGGAGAAATTTAAAAGGCATAAGAATCATCGGGAAGGAGAAGGGAAATCAATATATTGATAACACTTGGCCAGGTAATAGTGATGAGGCAGTGTGTGGAATGCAAAGTGTGGATAAGAAGAAATGGAAATGTTAAAATACAGGAGCCTGGACAGAAAATCAAAATATTTTCTAATGGCAATCATGGAAATACACAAAAATCACAGAATAAAGTTAATGACTAGGGCATAATTTTCAAATGGAAACGTTCCTTTACGGAATGATGGAAATAAAAATGTGTGCAGTGGTGATCTGTGAAGGATTCTGCAACAGAGTGACTGAAAACATATGTGGGAGACACATTATTTTAAAATTTTTTTGAGGGGGGAAAGTGGTGGCAAACAGGATTCTGGAGGAGTAGAGGTGGCTGCTTTGTGCACATCCTCCTGATCAGATTTGGAGGTGGATCACAGAAGCCTTTGGTGTATTGCAAGTACAGATATTTGTGGGAGTATTTTTTCTGTTACTTCCCCGCTGTAGTGATAATGCTATAAATAACTTTGTTAGGTGTCCTATCCACAGCAGAGGATTCTTTCCACTTAATGACACAGACAGTGTGAATTTGTCACACCAGACAGGGGGTTATGATGACAGCAGGGCCACCTGAACAAGTTAATTGCCATCAGAAAAACGTGAAATAAGCAGAGGGCCTGGAAGTGTTGGGAAAAGATGAAAATTGATGTCTTAGAAGTGAAGATGTGTAGGAATTTAGAAAAAAACCCAAAGGTTGAGCAGAATCAGTGAGCTGGGTGTTTTGTCTTGCCTTCAGGGATGGAGGTGGATAAGGTCAGATGCAGAGGCAGATGGGCTGCTTGTGGCAAGAGTGGGTTACAGATAAGAGCTAAGGTGATACTTGGCTCCATTTTTCAGGGCAGCTGTTGTCACTGCAAAAGCAACATGGAGGAATAATACTCAAATGAAAATTGCTACATTGCCATTGAAGGCAAAACTGAAGTACTGAATCATGAAGTTTTAGGTCATGGAAATGCAGATCTTCAGCAAGAAGTGACTTTAATGTGTTGATTTAGTTAGTGTTCGAGAACCAGAGTCTTTAATGGCAATGTTTATAAAAGGGAGGGAAAAAAGGAAATTGGATTTCAGTAGCCTGAATTAAAAGGGTGGATGCCTCAGAATATGTTTGGGAGACGAGATCAGAAACAAGATTTTCAAAAAATAATAACAAAACTCTATCATTTTCCCAGTGTCAAATCTGATTAAGTATTTGGTGCTTGGGGAAATTGGTGCTGACAGTTAGTAGGGTTGTAAAAATAAGGAGATACTCATGAGTGGGAAACTGGGCATGGGAAGTGTGGAGGGGTAAAGTGGGGAATTGATACTGTTAATGTTGGGAATGGTGTTACTGTTTCATTAGCAAACATTGCATAAATGCTAGGAATAAGTACATGAAAATTCATCAAGAGGTATAGGAGGCATTGTCAGGAAAAGGAGAATCTGAGCATCATTCAGAAAGCAGTGGGGTAATAGATATGGATTAGAAAAGTAGATATATTAAAGACAATGTAGCTGGGAGTTAATAGGGAACTGGGAGATGGTCATAAGCAACTGAAATGGGTGCACATGCACTGGGTGGTCGCTGGATGGCCTTTACAAGGCAGTGGTACAGCAGGCAAAAGCAGTTTAGGGCTCATTAATCTGCCTTTCCCAGTTGAGAGATGGAAGCAGCAGTGGGGTTATCACTTAGTCTTCTCCAGGAAAGGTGAGCTCAAAATGCACTGGCTTGAAAAATGACTGGAACGATGAGAATGATGAAGCCTGATTTATGAGCAGGGACTAACAGAAGGACTGTAGCCTAAAATGTAGTATTAAATGGGAATTTGGTTTAAATCTAAAAGTACAGTCAGGAGTACTCAATATGAAGGCCAGTGAATATAACCTGCCAAGGAATAAATAAAAATGGAAGGATGTTTTCTGAGCATTAGAGCATCACAGTTCTGGAGAAGCTTTCCCGTAGAGAAAGCCAGAGTGGAAAAGTGGTGACAGATGTGTTAATGAAGGGATGTGAATTGTTTCTGGTGCTAGCAGAGAACCGAGTTTGATGATCCCAGGAAACCACACCTGGATTCTTACATAAGTAATGAGAAACCTCCTGGGTTATTTCACATATGAAGAGTTTGCTGCAAGTTGTTATTGCTCCAGAGCACAGAACACCTGAGCACTGAGGCTGCAGGAGTTTTGAATATTCAAGTTGGTACCTTACACACTTCTCTGTGGATTTTTAATGGACTTTCCTGGATTGAAACAACAGCGAGCAGCCATTGTGCTTCTGCTTCACGTTGTCTGAGCAACAGCTGATATTTGAGCTCAAGAATTGAGCACAGCAGCAGTAGAGTATTTGCTCTGTTTTCTGTGTGAAGGAAGCAGTAAGATATAGTTTACTTCTAATACAGGATTTTGCAGAGAGCTGCAGCACAGAGGAAAGTGGTGGAAACTCCATTTTATAGGTGTTTGGTTGAATAAGAATGGTTAGGTCTGTTTTGAAATGAAGATTCTTCCCTGCAAGGAAAAATCTTGGTTCTTGCTTTCCTGCTTGGCCTGTGAAATTCCCACCCAGCTGACTTGTGGTATAGGAAAATGCAACTGATTTTAAGATTGTTTTCAGTAATTGAATCTAGGAAATACACCAAATGGTGAACCAGCATGAGAAGGAACGAGAAAAAAGGATTCATGGTCTCCTGAGAGCAGGGTTTGGGTGTTTCTTTATTTTTTATGTTGTTTAAAAAGAGTCATGGTTTAAACGTGCTGGGCTTCACTGGTCCCATAGCCTGTGAATTTGTTGAAATGTCAATTTGAGGCAGCTGATGGCTAAGTTGTGCTTTCTCTCTTTTGCAGTGCTCACACCTCCTCCCCCGCTGCCACCACCAATACAGGGATATGCCTTTAAACCTCCTCCTCGACCAGATTTTGGCACTTCTGGGAGAACAATCAAACTGCAGGCCAACTTCTTTGAAATGGACATTCCTAAAATAGATATCTACCATTATGAATTGGATATAAAGCCAGAAAAATGTCCTAGAAGAGTTAACAGGTAATAGTGTGCTTTGCCTTTCCTCAATTTATTTGCAGTCTTGTTTTGCTTTGAAAAAGCTGGAGCCAGGTGCCCTCACTGATATCTGGGAAGATGTCTGGCTTTAATCAGTGGTTGTACTGATCACTTCCAAGTTTGCATATCCATCAACAGCATATGTGTATCCTTTGTTTTTTTTTTTTTCTCCAAGTCTTTACTTGGATTGAATTTGTCAGAATCTTAAGATGCTGCTGATTGAAGCCACTGGTGACAGGTGGATAAACTGTATTAGCTCTATTGAAGCTGGGTCAGTATAAGCCAACTAGATGAATATGATTTAGTATTGCCTGGTTAAATATTGGAGTGTAATTGGCTGAAGTCTTTCAGCAGGGAGCTGGTGTTACCAGCTTGTTTTCCCACCCTTCCCTACTCACGAGGGGAGGCAAAACCCATGTGTTTGTGGGAGAGGATTGTGGAGTTACTAAAGCAGGTAAGAAATTATCCTTCATCAGTAGATTCTATATAAGGGAAAACTATGCTGCTGAAACAGATAGCAAGGTGAAAACACAGATCAGTTGGCCAGAGAGACAAGCAGCCAGGCCTTGAATTTGGCATCTGTGCCCTGTTAGTCAGAGTGTGCAACCTCATTGACTTGAAAAAGAGTGGCGTTGCCAGAAGTGAAACTTGAGAATGAGACTTGGCACCAACTGGAAACCACAAGTGTCATCATCATAACTGCACCTTGACTGTAGAGGATTGGAATGGCCTGTTTATATCTTCAAGAGCAAAGCCTTTCCTTGTTAAAAAAGGTCACATGGGTGGAATATGCAGTCAGGAAAATGAACAAAGTGTAGAGTCAAAAAAAGCCACCCAAAAGCCACGGCTTTCCTAGTGTGAGTTAATAAACCCGAGGGCATTCTCCATTGTTACACTGGGGAGTTGGTAATGAGTGTTTTCACAAAGCAGCATCACTGTGCTTTGCTGCCCTGGATTTTTTTTCCTGTGGTATTCTATTATAAGTTTAATTTTTCAGCTAGTTGAGAACTGGGGTTAATTTTAAAAGCAAACACTGTTGTTAAGTGTATGAAGCTGAACTCTCTTCTTGCTCAAGGGCAACTGCTGATTCCACCGAGATGCTCTTCCTGCACTGGAGCACTGCAAAACACTTGGAGCAGTCACTTTTTTCATAGTGGGAGCTGTGAGAGCTTTGCTTTCCTTAACTGATATCCTTGCCACCACTCCAGCCCTGCCAGCTGCTGCTGGGCTGATCCTGATTGCCTCTGCAGCTCCTCTGGGAGCCAAGTGCTGCACAGCTCGCATGTGTTTTGTGTGATCACCTCCCTTACAGTCTAGTGTGTGGGTGCTTGCCACGAAATACTAAAGCACTTTTTCTCACTGGAAAGGCAGATTCTATTCAGTAGCAAGGTCTTTCTCCAATGCCAGCTAATGACCTGCTCTGCTTTGTCAGGATAGTCACTCCTCTTTTGTGCTAACAGGAGCAGGTACACAGATCTACACAGATTAAACACCTTTTGCAGTAAGCAGAGATGCCGTGGATGCATCCAGCAGTGGTGTGGTGGATGTTTCTCAGTGCAGTGTGGTGAGAATACAAATTGGACTCACTGAAGTGTGTTAGATTTATTTCTTTTGAGTGCTTACTGCTCTGTGCTGTAGATGTACCTGCACTCACCTGCACCTCGGTTTTTGTGAGCTGTGACCTTTTGGTCCTATGTCTATAACACATACTTCTGTGTGTGCTTATATATATGTATATATATAGGATTATGCAGGATGCACATGTCCAATTCTGAATGATGTTTTTTTTACAGCTGGTTTACATGTTTCTAGTATTTTGGTTATATAATTCACATGTATACAGTAAGTAGTTTTTATCATTACTTAATATGTTGTAACCTCCAGAAGGGAGAGGGGGAGATGTTATTTTTTGCTCTACTCCTTCACCTGTGCCAGCTTTGTTCTTCAGTTTTACTCCAGCTTGTACTGTGACCCTGCAGACCCCACTGCAGGGTGTATCCACTGTACATGCGAGTTCCACACCGAGGCATGAACTGGAGCAGGATTGGAAAACACACAGCTGGGACAAAGTGCTCCTGAATTAGTACAGTCTGGCTACAATTCTGTACATGTGGCAGAAGGGCCAGATCTGTTTGGGTAGTTGGACAGGGAGAGTGGGCAATGTGAGTTTGGTTCTGCACTGGGGGTGCTCTCAGTTTAATTTTTGAGGACTTGTGCAAGGTGAACTCTGCCTGCAGTCACCAGCCCAGGGTTCTTGGTGAGCTTGCATGAGCTCGGTAGAACAGTAGTCCCAAAGGGCTGAAGTTAATGAAGTGGTAAATAACTCTTCTTTTAACTTCACACATAGAAAATAGCTTATTTTTCATTAAAATATCTCCACCCACGGTTGAGAAGCACTGTTGCTAAATGTGGATGTGGTTTGAAGCTTGAAAACATTAATTGGGTGGAAGTGTTCATTTTTTATATAAAGCAATTTACAATCAGAACAACTTGCTCAGGAAGAGAGTGGGGTTTCCATTCTCAGTCTTAAACTCAAGGTTGAAAAGTACCTACTTCCTCCCACCCTCCCAGTTATGTACTTGTTCAGTAAGACAGTCAAACCTGAGGCAGATATTACTGGGTCAGGTTTGATTCATGCTTTGCAGGAGGTCAGAGTTTCTTTCAGTGGCCATATCTTATTTTAAGATAAACCCTGGGACACAGCAAAGAAATTGCCAGTTAGAAGAGTCTTAATTCTCTTCTTGAATGAGTTCAGTTTCATCTCAGGTTTTGCAGCACTGTACCACCTACCTGAGTGCTGGGTTAATAATCTTGCCAAGTCAGGGTGCACGAAAGAGTCACCTGCAGCATCTCTGAGCTGGTGGTTGTCAGCAGTGCTGGAGGAACAGTGGTTTCCTTCCTGTGTCACTTTAACCTCTTAATGCCCTTTTGCCCCTGGCTGTGTGTTAAGATTGCAGACTGCTGATGGATTTTGGGTGTTACAGGTAGCCTGAAGGATGTCTCTCTGGGATATTGGGACCAAAAGACCTTTGGCATCAAAGGGTGTTATTATTCCAACTGACCTCTCACTGGCTGCTGAACTGCTTTGGATGACCAGTGTGTAAACGCTGTGGTTTGACAAGAGCTGTGTGAGTGGTTTTCCCATTCATACAAACATGCAACTTAATTCCAGCTACTCTAAATTAACGTGTACTTTTAATATCCACAGGTCCCACTGAATGCACATAGCCAGTTTTGTTGGATGGATCCCAGTTTTGTTGTGTGTATGAAAAAAAATGCATTTAAAAGTTATTTTACTCAGTGAGCTGCAAAACGTTTCACTGTCATTGTTGGCATAAGCTGTTGTCCTGACACTGGGGCTGTAAGCTGGGATAATGATATTTTTGAAAGCTGCTCAGGCTGCTGAGCTTTTGGTCCAAGGTCCTCTTCGGAAAGGGCTGTGGGACAGGGGAGCTGAAGCCCCAGGTCTGCCACACACCTCTTTTGAGCTTGAGAGAGCACGAGCTTTCACTTCACCACTTCCAGTAGGTCACAGAAAAGAGGAAGGAAAGTTTAAATCTGAAAAAAACTAAAACCAGCAGCTTTTAAGAAAACAGTTTAGTCTGTGAAAACGTTGCTTTCAATTCAGATCAGTCAAACAAATCTTGCCTTTAATAGACAGAAGTGGACAGCCCTTTCAGCTACCTAATGTGTCCTTGGTAAATAGTACTGTTAGTATTCGTCTGCCGCTTAACATTCAAAGTAAAAAGTTGGATTAACCTAATCTTTTTGCTTTTTCAGAGAAATAGTGGAGCATATGGTTCAGCACTTTAAAACCCAGATTTTTGGGGATCGCAAGCCAGTGTTTGATGGAAGAAAAAACCTTTATACAGCTATGCCACTTCCCATTGGGAGAGATAAAGTAAGTTTTAAATAGAAAAAATTCTAGAGATTTTAATGTGGTATTTGCAGAATATTTCTAATAACTAATAGGAACTGATTTTCTGTTTCTGATTTTCTGTTTCTGGAATAGATGTCTGTATTGTTGCCACTGTGCTCAGGTCGTGCTTTACTAGGACACAGGTGTGAGCTTGTTGCTATCCCAGTGGTCACTCCCTGTTCTATATATCCCTTCATTCCTCCCTCTCTTTCTCCCCACTGGTGTGGTTTCTACTGCTTTGGGGAGCTGGATCAGCTGTCCCAGACAGCAGGCAAGCTCCAGAGTGGCACTAGGGAGAAAGTGAGAGCACAGTTAAATTTGGGAGAGAGAGGGAAAATACTGCTGTGGGCAGCAAGAAGCTGTTGTGTCACCTCACTAATCTCATCAAGGCCCACTCTAAGCTTATTCTGACTATCAGTAGCTGGAAGAAGCTCCTCCATCTCTCTGTTGGCTGTGTTGGAACCTCTCCTCCCTAATCCTTTATGACTGAGAGCCAATTTATGCTGCACAGGTTAAGTAAAACTTGCAATCTTTGCCCTGGGGCAGCTGGGGAGGACTCGGGTTGTGTTTGCCAGCTCCCCGTGGGGCGGTGACCCCTGTGGGCACTGGTTGTGGCTGCTCCTGTGCCCATTGACTGCTGAAGTGGAAGGGACTCTGTTGGAACATACACACAAGCCCTAGAAAATAATTTAGCCTATGCATTTTTGATCTAATCCCAGATTGAATTTTCTGTGCCTTTTTTTCGTTCAGCTGAGTCCCCGAGGGAGGGCACAGTCATTCATTCTTGTTGGTACTGCAGTAGTTCCCTTTGCTGTGGGTTACACACAGCGGCAGAGGAGGACTGTTCTATCTCATAGGAGTTGATAACAACTTAAGTAGACAAAGAATGTAAGGAGGAAAGAGAAATACAAAGAAACGTGGAAACTGGGAACCACTCAGGCCCTCTGAAATTCAGCAGCTGTGAAATACTTCAGACTGTCCTTTGCTGTCTCATACTGGATGCCTGTGCTGTGCTTGACATAGGTAATAGGTCTACCTGAATCAAACTCTTAATTTCCTATGTGTAATTTTTATTTCCCCCCAGTCTAAGTGAATGCCATGCAGTAAAGGTCAGTCTCTATTCCAGTGTTAATTATTTTTCATTAACTGATAAGGTAATGTCTGGGAAAACTATAAACGAATCATTAAAAGTCCTAGAGATTTTTTTTCCCCTTGCTTTCACATACAATATTCCAGTTCCTACAAGTTTGGCACACAATATTGCAAAGTATTTGCCAAAGGTGGAAGGATGTTTGATGAGAGTCTCTTAGGGGTTTAAACAACTCTGGATGCATGCAGAGTTGCCTTATACTTTACAAGCTATGGATGAATAACAATATACATTATGACAAGTTCTGCATTTAATAAGTGAAGTTAAATAAAAAATGGTTTTATCTATAGAGGATAAACAGGGATCAAGTTAATCCTCAGATCTAATGAGACTTTATGAGATGCAAGTTGATTCTACTTGCTCTGATAACCATTTTGGGTGGGACAGAGTTAACAAAATCTTCAAAGCAGCCTTTTCCCAGGTGCAGGTTACAACATTCATTTGCATGGACACAAAGGAATTGGGGCATCAAGAGCATTTCCTGCTGACACACTGTCCCTAGACTTCAGTTTTACCACATATAATTTAGTGTGTGTGGGCTGTAAAATCCAAAGCATCAGGAATGGAGTCCTGTTTGGTCAGCAGGCACGGACAGAAGGAACATCTCATCCAAGAAATTATCTCATCATTCCCAATCATGCCAGAGCAATGTTCATTTGGATTGGGTGGTCACTGAGGAGAGTGTTTGTAGTGGAGCTTATCACGAGGTAGTTCAGGTGGTTTCATCTGTGGCTCACATTTAGGCTCACTTTCAATAAACTCCTAACTTTTCCCTGTTTCCCATGGGTATAGGGCTTTTTCAATTGTTCTGCTCTACATATATTAGCGTTACCCTGAAGGAAAGAGCTAATAGAGATAAATCTTGAGCTGTTTTAAATCAGACGTGGGGAAATTTAGCTTAATGAAGGGAATTTTTACATGGTGCTAAATTGGTTTAAGCATGATTTAAACCCCTATAAAGCTTGTAGGTATTAGGACTTTCCTCCTGCATAATTAGATTAGGTTTCTTTGGTGGGGTTTTTTTTGACTGTTCTGTACATAACAAATGTAGCAAGTTTACTGCACATCTGATTACATTTAGGATCATATTGAAAAGATTCATGAACATACGGTGATTAATCTAAGTGGAAGATCTTAATTTACTTGGAGTATACATTGGTAGTGGAAGAACTGATGCTAAACAGAGGACTGACACAAAATTGCCAAGGTTTTTTCCCCTCCTGTTGCTCTTTTAAGTTAATTAATGCACTCTGTCCTCGTCTTTTGTTGATAGTGGTTGTTCTGGGCTCGTATTTTTATCCTTGCTGACAGCTCTGCTTCTTTTATAACTTTTTCTTCTATATAAACACTTTTCTGCTTGGCTTTTATGGCTATCCAATCTGTTTTCATTCTTTCCTTATCGTACCTTATTTTCACTCTTTAATGTCTTCATTTTTTTTGACCTTTCAGAACAAATATGGAATATGTAAATATTAACATGATCTTTTCTTACTTTTTACTTGTACACATTGAAAAGAAAGAAGTGTTTAGGACACTGCCAGGGTAGAAAGATATTAACAGTCTCCTCTTGTAGGTTCTACACAGCAAACCCAAGTCACCTCTAACAGCAGCTTTATATTCAATTCCTGCTCTACTTGTGTATTTCCCTAAAACGTCCTTTTACAGTTAAAAACTGGAATTTAGTTTTACCTGAACTTGGAAGTTTTCTCACCTAGCAAGATTCAAGAGCAACTGGTGTATCTTAACCTACATCTTAATTAGTCTTTTATTAGAAAAACAGTAATTACGAATGAACAGAGCAGCAATTTGATACAGAAATCCTACGGCTATTCCCTTTTCCAGAAGGAAAATGTTAATCCTGTCTGTGGCCACAAACTTGCTCCTCTGACTTTGTCTTTCTGAAGTACTGCTAAAGACTCTGCACATGACAGAAGCAGAGCTCATTCCTACATCCACAGTTTGTTGTTAATCTGTTTTCCTCTGAATCCCTGGGAGGGAAAAGCTCTTGGATTAATAGAGAAAAGGTACATTGTATGCTCAAAGCATGATAAAATATCATGTGGTGTTGCATTTACTTTATGGAGAAGAAGGAATACTAAGAATTTCTCGGAAACACATGGTCAGGTTTAATCTTTATAATTTTTAAACAGTGATACATTGATTTGTGTGAGTCATTCAGACCCCATCAGCTTCAAGACCTATTCATTTTAAGAATGGCTCTGACATTTTTCTACAAGCTTAATGATTTTTCACATCCTGGCAGTAAAATCCCTTTCATTTAGCTCCCTTAGCTGCAAAATTGTCAACTCTGTTGCAGTTTAGCAGTGGGTCTACCAGGTAGCAGGTTAGTAACTGACATTGTAAACATTTTTTTTTTAATTGGGGATAGATAATAAAGCAAATCTTAAATTTTGCTTTAGGGTTTATCCCTAATGGTAAAGGAGATAGTAAAATTCTCATCTAAAACTACTTTGTCTTCATTTCTCCATGTTTTGCTTACTTTGTCAAACATGAGTGTGTTCATTTGTCCTCAAAAGCAGAGAGTGAGATAAATAAAATATTACTGAGAGAGGAAAAATTCTCATTAGCAGTGCTTAAAAGTACATGTGAACTTTTGGATGTGGGATGTGGATTAAGGACATTTTTTTTAATATTTTCGTGATTTTTTTTTTAATAGGGTGAGATACTTAATTTAAAAAAAAAAACAAAACAGGAAAGTTGTATTTAAACCTTACTTATTTGAGCAGTAACTCTTAATTCAACTCATTTGGAGTTAGACCCAGCAGCAAAAACTGGTCTGGGCCAAATTCAGCAGTCACATCTCTGCTAAAGTTAACTGGTGTTTGCAGTTGGGCACCTGGAAGAGAAATTCTTCAATCCTGGGCCTTTTATTTCCACCAGGGACAGGGGTACTGCAACACAGGTTCCTCTTCATCTCCCATTCCATCATGGTGAAGGAGTTTTGTAAATTGGATACAGGAGAGGAAAAAAAGTAAAATGAAATCCTTTTTTTAGGTTAAGGGCACCACAGTGTTTAACAGTCAGGTGAGTTGTGTATTAACAGTCCTGGGAGCAAGTACAGAATGGTTGGGATGGGAAGGGACCTTAAAGGCCATCCTGTTCCAAACCCCTGCCATGGGCAGGGACACCTTCCACTAGACCAGGTTGCTCAAGCAGGAATTCTGAAACTTGATCTGGAGGAGAGGTTTAAAGGAAAACGCAGGTCAGGTGCAGCAAACATCTTCCATCTGCTGTAAATGAGATGCAAGTTGAGGGCTTTTTGATGGTGTGGTGGAAAAAAGACTTCATGGAAAGCTTCCAACCTGTGTGAGCTGAAGACTTGTCCCTTTCTTTGCACAGCTTTCAGCAGGGTTGACCTTCTGGGCCAGACTCACAGCAGTGACCCCACGATTAGACTCAGTTCCCAGTGCTCTCCCACAGCTGTGCAGCTCCTTCCTCTGCTCGAGTCTCCCTGGGGAAGGATGTTTGTGCTAGAGGAGAGATGCAGCTGTAATCTTAATTTTGTGTGCCTACTATAGATGGTCAAATAATTTTTGGGGGCACATGGGAAGGCTTCTTATTTGTGTTTTATATTTCCTTCCTATTTTTGGACCGAAGAAGCAAATTGTTGAAGAGGCCAGATGTTGGCAGATATTAGTTTGCTGTTAGCCACCTACTACTTTTGCTAATTACAGTTTGCCTGTTAACTGGATACCTTTTATATTTAAATTGCAAACTCCCTAGGAGGAGAGAATACAAGGTTTTTGTTTGTATCCAGCACAAAGGATACTCTGATCTTGGTATTTCTTGTAGTCACTCCCAGACCTCCTGATCGTTTCAGACAAGCCTTGATTTTAGTCGGCTTAAGAACTTTGGTGCTCAGACTTTCTTAGTTTTAAGAAAGAGGAGAAATCAGCATTACAAATAATTCCAAGTAATTGGCTGCAGTAATTTACCACAATGTAGTTTGCCACTGTTTTTTAGACAAAAAATTCAAAGTAGGGTATACCATGGCAAAGAAGTGCCCGTGTTTCTTGCCTGACATTATCACTGGTACTTGGGGTTGTAGTTTATTCTTTCCTGGGTATTTAAAAGTAAGAATTTTGGCTTGGTGGGTTTTGTGGGGTTTTTGTTTTATTTGGGGGGTTGATGTTTGTTTTTTGGTTTTGTTTTTCTCTTTGCTATCTTCTCTTTTTGAACTGTGTCTGCAGCAATAGTATGGTGAGCACTCTGGTGCTCTCGAGCAAATACCAGAAATGCATGAATCTTGGCAGGTAGTGACAGCCCATGTTTTATTTTGGGCATGCAGGAGCTGACACGAGCGGTGATGCACTGGGACGTGTTAGGGATCTGAAATCAGGTTCTCGGATCTTCGCCGAGACCTCCCCATTGATCTGAGCGCCTCCAAATTCCAGTGTTGCCTCACAGAGGGAGAGAGATGCCAGCTGGGAGGCACTCCAGGCTTCTGAAATACCTCTTGGGGAAGATGTAGCTGTAAAAAGAGGCTTTACCTGATGTGTGCTGTTGCTTCATCATTGCTTTTTGTCTCCTCCCCTGCTTCGTGGCGCTGTTCAGAAGAATCCATCGTCCCTTCCAAGCCCCTTCCTTTTTCCCCCCCCTTCAATGGAAAGAATCATCTTGGTTTGTTGTTTGGTATTGTTGCAGGTGGAGCTGGAGGTCACGCTGCCAGGAGAAGGAAAGGACAGAATATTTAAGGTGGCTATAAAGTGGATGTCCTGTGTGAGTTTGCAGGCTTTACACGATGCTCTCTCTGGCCGCCTGCCGAGTGTCCCGTTTGAGACCATCCAGGCGCTGGATGTCGTGATGAGGCACTTGCCTTCCATGAGGTGAGGGGAAGACCTTGACGTGGTTTAGGTGTGATGTGAGTGCTTTGGTGGCTCTTTGGGTAGGAGGTG
This sequence comes from Dicrurus megarhynchus, assembly GCA_013399195.1. Classification (NCBI taxonomy): domain Eukaryota; kingdom Metazoa; phylum Chordata; class Aves; order Passeriformes; family Dicruridae; genus Dicrurus; species Dicrurus megarhynchus. The sequence continues at coordinate 726,663 of VXAD01002024.1, forward strand.
CTGCCACAGCCCAGCCACAGTCGTGGCCGTGTGGCAATGGCAGGCTCAGGCAAGAGGCAGTCAGTGCTTTCCTGCTCATCCGGTGGAATTTGGAGCTTCCAGCCTGGACCCAAGTCCCCTTCCCCAGAGGTTTTCAGACTGGGCCCATGTTTGTGTGCTCTCAGGTCAGGGGGGCTCTGCCATCTCCCTCTTTCCTCTGTAGCCTTGGAGAAGGAGGCTCTCCCCGAGTGGGAAGCACTTGGAGGTTGGTAGATGTGGAAGGGTGGTTTTAAGACAACTTCTTACCCTGTTCCTGTGTGTCCTTGGACAGATATTTGTTGCCAATTTTGGATAAAGGTTACCCTGCTAGGGGGACATTAATGTCACCTGTGTGGCTATTTTGATAGGAAAGAAAAACTTGAAAATTATTTGGTTTGTTTTCAAAGTGGGACCTACAGCATTTTCAGTCATGCCCAGGAGATAACTGGGCTTAATTCTGCTGCCATGGAAGAAATCACTTAAAACCGCTGTGCAAATGATATTATTCAATTAGAATCTAAAGAACGAATTTTAGTAGGGCTGAACTTTCCCATATGGAAGCTTTAAACAAGTAATATGAACTAAGTATATGTAAATGACTTTAAAGTATGTTGACTTTATCCTCAAATTAAGGATAAAAAAAAGTAAAATTACTTTAATTGGGTTTTACAGCAGAGAAAACAGCCCAGACTGTCAGGTATCTTTGTTCAGAGGAACACATTGGCTCTGAATATGATTTGTTTGCTAATAATAAATGTGCAGTACTTAATTATCAAGGTGAAAGATGGATCAGAAATATTTGTTATATCACTTATTTACCCTCACATAATGTCTATAATTCAGAGTATGTGGAGAGATTAATACATTGGTATTTTAATAGCAGAGACTTTTAATTCCTTTCTTATGGAAGCCCAGCTGAAGTTTTAATAGAATGCAGATAAAAAGTTATTAATGCTTTTTTGTTGGAATTAGTAGATATATTAAGGAGTATACTTAAAATAAATTTAAACTTGAGTAGTAGCCTATTTCTTGGTGTAACAAGCTGGATTTTGAGAGGTGTAACCTGAGTCCTGCCAAGAATCTCAGATTATTGGTAATTTTAAACACTTGACATTTCTGTTCTTTTGTGTAAAGGAATTTCCATTAGTTATGACTTTATTGCAATTTTTGCTTTAGTTTCCTGATGTGGGTTTATTTGCTTTCTTGCAGGTATACTCCTGTGGGGAGATCTTTCTTTACAGCATCAGAAGGGTGCTCAAATCCTTTGGGTGGTGGCAGAGAAGTTTGGTTTGGCTTCCATCAGTCAGTCAGGCCTTCATTATGGAAAATGATGTTAAATATTGATGGTAGGTAGTACAAAATGTTGTCTTGTTTCTTCTTGCTCCTTGATGGAAAGGCAAAAATTTAGCTCCATTTGTTTTGTTGGATTTCCTAAGAATTTCCTCTGTATTGTTGTAACACACCATTAATGTTTTTGTCTGCAGTGTCTGCAACTGCATTTTACAAAGCACAGCCAGTTATTGAGTTTGTCTGTGAAGTTCTGGACTTCAAAAGTATTGAAGAACAACAAAAACCTCTGACAGATTCCCAAAGGGTAAAGTTTACCAAAGAAATAAAAGGTAATAAATTATATAAAACTGCTTTATTCTGTCCGATGTGTTACCACTACATTTTAAGTATTTTCCACAGCAGTTGCCTTATTGGGAGACAAAAATTTCATATTTTTTGCTTTTGAAGCCTATCAGTAGTGCCAATCTCAGTTTCATGACAAAGATATTCCAGTTCCTAATCTGATGATTTCTAAATGTTTACAAAGACTGGGATTTCATGTTTTTTTAATTACCCAATCTTAAATTTTTCTAGTTACTGATGTCAGGGTTTTCATATTTCAGATTTTACTAATAATTTAGCAATGTGGTTTTGCCTACTTAGGCATCTGTCCTGCATGTACTCTTCTGGAAGTAAATGAGAGTTATTCTAGTGTGTGGTGTCTGAATCAAAGAGAACAGGAGGAAGAAACCTTACTGGGTTTGTTCACCGAAGGTTTCTTCTGCAAAATGAAGATCCTTCCTTCCTGATACTCTTGGTAGAAAGCAAGCAACTTTAAAAACCCCATAAATCTGTCCTGCACCTTCCTTTCGTGTTTCCAGAAAATGTCAACAAAATTATCTTTGCCCAACTAGAAGTTAGCAAGGAAAGTATAAATAAATCTTGAGTTTGCATTGGTTGTAAATGTTTTGAAAAAATAATCAGGCATCGAATTGCTTCACTGTGGCCTCATTCCCATGAGCTCCTAGAGAGGCTGTTTGGGGATTCCACTCCACCCACACCCCCAGTTCGTTAGCTCAGGCTCAGTTGCAAGAGTTGGAGGTCTTACAGACACCGTATGTTTAGACAGAAAGTATAAACAAGGGGTTTTGTTTCAAGGAGCTTGTGTGCCCTTTTTGTCCTTTCCCCATCCTGGGCTTCCTTAGAGGTACAGAACTGGAATTTGCAGAATGTGCTCAGTGTCATCTGTGAGCTCTGGGGGCTTTGGGATTTCATCTTGGCTCTGAAATTCTGTGTTGAACTTTGGCTGAAGCTCAGGAGTTTGAATTTTAAGACACTGAATTGCTTTTTGAGTTCTGTCCAGACTGCCCTTTGGAGCTAAATGGAGTGGCTTTATTATACTGTTTAACAGGTCTTTTGTAGCAGTTTAGGGCTGACACCTTGATTTTGGAAAAATGGTGACTTGTGCTTTCCAATTTTTAGGTCTGAAGGTGGAGATAACACACTGTGGACAAATGAAAAGGAAGTACAGAGTGTGCAATGTCACCAGACGACCAGCAAGTCACCAAACGTAAAGTATTTTCCTACCTTTTAAGCATATGCTTGATCTCAGGCTGGAAAAATACCTTGCCTGCCTTACTGAGGTGGGAAAAGTTACCTTGAAAAATTATGTTTTCTTTGGTTAATACCCTTAAATATACCTCAAAGGATTTTCCCAGTTTTGCAGTTCTTTTTGTTCTATTTTTATACTATAATGAGTATCATGGCATTTGAACCAATTGCTTTGGTTTAGATCTGGGAGGTTTGTTTTGGTTGGCTGGGGGGGGGGGGGTTCTGTCATTTATGGATTTCTTTAAAATTGGAAGAACAGGGTGTCGTATGCATAACCTAAAGTTTCCCCCAACTGGAGTAGAAAAGTGGTACCAATTGGGATTGGCTTCCTAATGTTGCTTATTGGCAATCTATTTTTCCTTTGGAAAAAATGTTTCTTTTTAATCACCAGCCCGAGATTTGCAGATAGCTTGAATATGGAGGCACTGATTCCCATTTTTAAGGAAGTAATAAAAGGAACAAAACTGATACCAGCTTTTTACAAGAAGATAACTACTCAGTATCTGAATCTGGTATTTAATCGCTTGGGCTTTGTTTCATCCTCTTTCAATAGGCTTAACTTGTGCCAAGAAGTGTACTAAGGAGCTGTGGGAAAGTATTTTGCATGGAGTAATAGCTGCTTTTCATATTTGCTTTCCAACAGATTCCCACTTCAGCAGGAGAATGGACAAACAGTTGAATGCACTGTAGCTCAGTATTTTAAGGACAGGCATAAATTAGTTTTACGCTACCCTCACCTTCCATGTTTACAAGTTGGACAGGAGCAGAAGCACACATACCTGCCCCTGGAGGCAAGTAAACTCATGGAGAATTCTGTATTTTGGGGCTGGGGAAAGGAGGTCAGAGGGGAAAAAGGGTTCAAAATTTGGCAAACTGTTTTTTGAGCAGCCAAATTTTGAGAAATTCTGTAGTGCATCCATGAAAGAAAAGCCATGAGCCAAAAATCAGTTGGACTGTGTTTAATTTCCTTTCTGCGGGGATATTTCAGGTGTGCAACATAGTGGCAGGACAAAGATGCATAAAGAAACTCACTGACAATCAAACTTCCACTATGATTCGAGCCACTGCCAGATCAGCCCCGGACCGGCAGGAAGAGATCAGCAAATTGGTGAGTGCTGTGTCAAATGTGAATCAGATGTAGGAATGGGCTTAATTTTGCTCCCCCTTAGCAGGGCCTGATGTGTTTGTGCACTGCACACAGGTTATGAGCTTGGTTCTGTGTATTTTTACAATTCCAGATGCGGAGTGCGAGTTTCAACACCGATCCTTACGTCCGAGAGTTTGGGATAATGGTCAAGGATGAAATGACAGACGTGACTGGCAGAGTCCTACAGCCTCCCTCCATCCTCTATGGAGGCAGGGTATGTCCAGTGGGTTCTGTACAGTCTGTGATGGCTTCCAGCACCAGCTGTGGTGGCCTCTGTGATGTGGTTATTTTAAATGAATTGTGTGGTGTGCCACGAGAGAGCTGTCATAGGTGTAATGTTCAGAATTTACATTTAGGTTCTTAAAGTCCTTAAATGTACTGGCCATTTTGCATCTCCCTCAATTGCTGTTTTATTTCTGAAAGTAAAACTGGGTTAAAAATGCCTTTTTTGCCTCAAACACTCTTTCACTGTGTGTTGCAAGAAGCAGCCTGCAAATAGTTGTTCAAATCAATGTGTATGGAGGAGAACAAAGTTTGAATTATCACTGTATATATTTGAAAATGTAGCAAAATATTCCTGAATTTCTGGTTGGTTTTGAATATTCTGGGTGGAGCAACTGTGTTTAGGGCAGCTGTCTTAAGGTATCATCTCTATCTGCATGTCTTTCTCCAGAGTCATCTCTTCCTGTTGGAGTATTTACCCACAGGTTTTTATTTTACAGTGGCTTTTCAGACGGCCTTTCTGACATAATCTTTCTCCTGTCTTTTAAAATAAGCTTGAGAAACAGGATTTTCCATCAGGGGACTTTTAGGCAAGATGAAAGCTTTGATTGCTGGGATAACTTCATTTGTGGAGGCTTTTGATGACCCTCTTCAGCTCATGCACTGCCAGCTGAATATAATTCTGTCCCTGTGCACAACAGACTGGTGCCTCCATAACCCACGATGGGAGAGGATCTTGAGTCTTTTGCCTAAAATTCTTCGGACAACTCAGGCGAATTAGCTCAAACCTCCCTTCACTGGCAGGTTAAGGTATCCCAGGCATGACCCTGATTATGGGAGTGCTTTCATGAACTATTCTGGCACCAGCAGATTGGGGAAACTTAATGGCAGATGAATGTTGGAAAGTCCAAGTGGGGCAGGTACTGCCTTCAGCAGACACAGCTCTCTGCAAAATCCATTATCAAATTCATGTGTGTGTCCTGAAAAATTCCCAGAAGTTTTAGCTGTTGCTGCTAGGTGAGAAGACAGACATCATGGTAACTTGTCTAAAACATCTATCAGTATTTATTAAGGTAATTAACATCACCAAAAACACTTTAGCTGCTTTATAACATCCCTTGATCTCCAGATAATCCATCCCAGTAATGTCTGCTTGGTGGGAGAAATAAAAGTGTTGGGCAGGCCCAAGTTGAATACCTGATCACCTTTCTCATTTTGTTCACATTTTTTTCTGGAGTTGTGTGAGTGACACTGAACCAATATTTGCCCCTACTTAGTGATGTGCAAAATATTCATAGTACTTAAATTAACTTTCCCCCTTGGAAAGTTCACTGAGCAGTTGTAAAGTCACTGTAGAAATGTAGGTTCTTGTTAACGTTCCATACCAAGCATGAATTTTACTTTCCATATATAAATACAACCAAAGGCAATGAGCAGCAATAAAAATGAACTATGTGAGCTTTATTTTTCACCTGGCTACGAAGCTGTCTTGCTACAGTGATAAAATGATTGTTACAAGATAGGATGGATGTTTGTACAGGGGAGAGAATGACCTGAGAGTATAAATCACCTGCTGCTTGGAGGGAAATAGAAGCAAAGCTAATTTTTGTTTAGCATCAATCAAGTTTTGCATTAATATTTAATTTTTACCTTCCAGAATAAAGCAATTGCTACACCAGTTCAAGGTGTCTGGGACATGAGGAATAAGCAATTTCACACTGGAATTGAAATAAAGGTTTGGGCAATTGCCTGCTTTGCTCCCCAGCGCCAGTGCACTGAAGTTCATCTTAAGTAAGTGTGTTGTGTAAGATGGTGATTTTATCCTTTATTATGGATGCAAATGCCATGCTTTCACTTATTTATGAAGAACATATTTTTGGTCAAATTGTTTAACATATGGCAATACATCTTTAACAGTGCTTTCAAAGTTCTGTCTCTTTGTGTTTTGCATGATGCCAGTATGATTTCAATGCCTGCATCAGGAAATCCTCCAAATCAGACTTAACAAAAGCTGTTTATGCTCTATGGCGGGTTTCTGAGCAGTGAGGCCTTAGGGTAGAGTTTAAGATAACTGAAATGATGTAATGATGGGTGTTTATCACTAAGTGTTTCTCAAGACTGAGAGCTAACATGTGTGTTCTCTTAGGTTCCTTTCCTGGTTATATGGAATAGATTTATTCATGCAGAATTTCTTTAGAAGGAAAATTTTTGTCTAAAACTTCTTCCCTTTCAGAGGGAATTCCCCTACAGAGTTCCTGGAATGTGCAAGTTGAATGGGTGTGTTTGCCAGATGAGTGGGACTGGTTGTTCTGTTGACTTGAAGCGTTTGAATGAAACTTTCAGATTTGGTTTCTTTGTCTTTGGATGGGATGTGATTGTTCAAAGCCTGTTGTTAAAAATGACATCTGCCATTGGCTCAGGGAAGGTGTGCAGGCCCAGATCAATGTCTGACTCCTTCTCTCACGTGCAGCTGCTTTCCCTTCGTGCATGGACAAGTGCAGCCTGTGGAGCTGCCCTGGCAGTGACTCACCTCCTCTCTGGGAGGTGAATGCAAGGCAGGGATTGCTCTCACCAGTGGCATTGCCACAGCAGTGTTCCTTCAGATGATTTGCCAAACAGCTTGGGAATTTTTCCCTAACAAGTGATGAGCAAACAGTGGGAATCTTACTTTTTACTGCCCATTGTGTGAGGAGGAGAGGGACTTGTTCTCTCCAGGCACATGTCAAGAACTGGGCTGCTAGAGAATTTTCCCTTCCGTGCTGCTCCTTGTAGTGGAAATGCTGTGTAAGCCAAGTTACTCAGTTTTGAGAAATAGGCAGAAGTCTTCAACATAATGAGCCAAAATAAAATTATTTGAATGGCTTAGAATGAGTTTGTGCTTACCATGAAAGGACATTGCTTCATGCCAGGAAAATGGCTGCATCCTGTTCCATCTTGTGGCCTCTTGTTAACTCTTGTTGAGCAAGTTGGAACTCGAATGCTGTTGATTAACCAGAGTAAACACCTCCAAATGCCCTAAAAGTCTTCAAAATCTACTTTATCCGTTGGGAACAGGGAGAGTACCTTTCCTCCTAGGCACTGTATTTCCAGGTGGACTTTTAGGGGCTCAAACCCTGAGCTATTTTAGACTTGAATGTTGAAATCACAGAAGGGTTTGGCTTGGAAGGGACCTTAAAGTTCATCTCGTTCCCACCCCTCTGCCATGGGCAGGGACACCTTCCCCTATCCCAGGTTGCTCCAAGCCTCGTTCAGCCTGGTCTTGAACACTTCCAGGGATGGGGAGATGTTCTGCCACTGACTCTGCTATGGTGGGTGCTTGTTTTTCCAGAGGAAATACCCATTTTCTGCGAGGAGCCTCAGGCTGCGGGGCTGAAGCTCACAGCCTCTTATGATTCATGCAAGTTAACAACGGGTTTGGAAGAAACTAAATCTTCACACCCTCTCAGTCAGTGGCACCCTGTGGTGAAGATGAGCAACTTTTAGACACCTGTGGAGGAGGCACCCAACTTAATAAAAGTGGGCTTTTATCAGTGAGGCTCACAGATGGAAGTCTCTGAAGAAATTAGGTTGTCTCCATCTCTGACCACTTCCATCAAAGGGTGACTTTTTTTGTAGCAGCCTAGGAGGAGGTTTGCCTTTAGCTCCAGGGTACACATTTTCTCTGGTATCTATGAAATCGTGCATTATTATGGATGCTGAAGCAATTCACCGAAACAATTGCTGGTAACTTGGTTGTTTTCCTCAGGAAGAAAAAAGGGAGGAACTCCAGCCCTTTCTGTAGTGGTAACACATGGAAGAGCAGGCTATCCCAAATTGTAATTGTTGCAGTCTTTTTGCAAAAAGTAGTTTATTCTATATTTCCTGTAGAAATAAGGTAGAATTTGCTTAGGAAATGAGTGTTTTTATTAATGGTGTTATTTATACAGCATATTTCTTGTCTTTCCTTCAGTGACTACACAGGCACTGTCAATTAAAGATGCACTTGGGGTTAAATTCCCAGGTTTTTGGACAGCACAACTCTGCAAGTTTAACAGGATTGTTCCATTAAAAATAAGATCAAATATCAAGATGGGTTTTTACCACCTGATAATGTAATGTATTTGTTTGCTTTCCTCAGGTCCTTCACAGAACAGCTGCGGAAGATTTCCAGGGATGCTGGGATGCCAATCCAGGGGCAGCCCTGCTTCTGTAAATACGCCCAGGGAGCCGACAGCGTGGAGCCCATGTTCAGACACCTCAAGAACACTTACACTGGGCTGCAGCTTGTTGTGGTCATTTTGCCAGGAAAAACACCAGTCTATGGTCAGTGAGCGGAAATGGTGCATTTCAGTCACAGTTTTGTGTGGTTTTTGTGAAGTATCCAAAGGAGAGAGGTTTCATGCTGGTTTAACTCTACAAATTCCAGTTAGGGAATAGGCTGTAAATCAATTTTATTATTTTTCTTGTGCTGCATCATGTTTTATATTAAGCCCTAATTATTTTCATTATTTTTTCTATGCTTTTAATTTGTTTTTCCCTATTCTTCCTGCTGGTTGCATTTGAGATGGAGGTTGTGAGAAAGCCAACCCATGGCTTTGGTGAGATTGACATTGATAGGTGATGGATTAAAATATGCTTAATAAAACTTGTGTGCTGAAAATTCCAAGTGACTGAAGAAGTAATGACTTCAAGAACTCTGTAGCTTTTAGAACATCTTTGCTTACTCACACAATCTCCCTTTGGCAAAAAATGTTGAGTGAAGGAGATTTCTGTCTGTTTTTCTTATTGTTTAATTAATTTTTTAATTCGGATTGTGAGGCTACAGATGCATGGAAAGTGAAAACTCAGCAAACTAAACTATTTTTTGGAAACAGTGACAATTAGTGCATTTTAGATAGCATACACACATGGGTTTTAATATGTTTTATATAAACGATGCATTTTGGTTTTAACCAGCTCTTCCTATAGGCAGGACTGCTTGTTTTCCTGTCCTGCCTCCCTCCTTTTTTCACTTACCTTGCCCAGCTGGAGCAGCATCCACTGTTTTTCTCCCATAGGTACATAATCTTTTCTCTGATGGATCAGATCTACCAAGCAGCTGCAGATTTGTTTTATCCCATCCCTCACCCATTTAATATAACACAAAATAATTTTCTAACTTTATTATTATCTCTTACAAGATGAAAAGAGATTAAGCAAGGAACCTTAAGGAAACGGTACCTTTTTCTTCCCCCTGGAATTCAGCCTTGCAAAGGAGGTGGCTCGTCTCTAATTTGTACAATAGAAATTTGGTGCAAAGTGACATTTTTACTGTTCCTGCTTGGCATTAAAAGGGAATTCTTTTCCTCTACTTAACCACTGAGAGGATGTGGTACCGCTCTCATCGTCTTTCCTTGTCATTATCTTTAATTACAGTTATTTCTGCCCCCTCTAATCATCTCTCCTTATTTTCTCCCTTTGCTCTTCCATACCCTGCACTTCCTATATCCACAGTCTTGTCTTTTCTTCCCACCCTGCTCTTTCCCTCTCCTGTTGCCAAAGCACTGGTTTCGTCTCCTCTGAGCCAGTCTTGGAGCTTAAATTTCTTCCCTTAGTGTAAGACTATGTGGCTCTCTGAAAGCCTTCAAGTCTCAATTTGGTTGTTAACAATAGGATTTGATTTAACCTTTGGAACTGTACAGTACTTAATGAGTTTCTTGGGAGTTTTTATGGACCATTGTCTGCTAAACTGACCACTTTTCTATGCAGGTGATAAACTTGCAGTGATGAACTGATAAAACTGCTTGACTGAATATTACTCAGCACTTTACTGTTTCCTGTTACTTAGGTTTGTGTTGCTAGTCCAGTGTTTAATAATGCAACAAGTGCTCATCATCCTAATATCCACAGTGCCCATATCATTAGCCAAAGCTGATGATATAATGCTACATTCTAAAATAAGAATTAATTTAAAAATTCTTAGTTAATGTAAGCCAACAGTGCCTTTAGTTATTGCATTTAGGACCCAGTTAGGTGGAGCAGAGCAGACCTGGGGGAGGTTCTGGATTTGGGGTGTAGGATTCATTGTGTTCCTTTAAGCTTGAGCACCACTTTGCTAAAACTCCAGGTGTAGTGAACTGGCATCAAGTTCAAGTCTCCTCCATGGTTTGATTTGCAATTTGCAAATTTTTTTTGGGTTTTTTTTCCATTCTGTAGCGGAGGTGAAGCGCGTTGGCGACACGGTGCTGGGAATGGCCACTCAGTGTGTGCAGATGAAAAACGTCCAAAGAACAACACCACAAACTCTGTCCAACCTTTGCTTGAAAATAAATGTCAAATTGGGAGGTGTAAATAACATTCTACTGCCACAGGGAAGGTAAGTCATCTTTCAAAGGGGAAGAGGTTATTGTATTGCAGAGAGAGAGTGCGTCATGCTGAGATAACTGGGAGCTTTTATCTGCAGCCATAGCACTGTGGCTTAAGTGACTCTTCAGACAAACTCTGTTTTGCCTTCTAATAAATAGTCCTGCAAAAGTTAGGTTATGAAGACAAGAGAGGAATACTTGTTTCTGTTGAAATTTATAATAAAAGTATTGTTTTTACGATCTGACCACTGAAGTACACAACCGTCACTAGAATGAAAAATCTCTAATATTCTATTAGCTCTGAGTTTTCAGAAACAGATAGAGACCATCTAGAACAGTAGTGCCTTTTCTTTTGGTCGGTGTTCTTCTCTTTGAGACTCTTAACCACAGAGGAGATGTGAGCCTGCATCGGGCCCTGGACTGTGCTCTCAGAATTCCTGAGTTTGCTGGCTGTGGAACCCACTGTCTCTCGGGTGTCCTCAACATTCAGTGTTGCCATGGAAGGTGGAGTACTGGGATGGCCTGAGATGTGCCAGGCTCCCCAATATTTGCCCAGTGCACCTGACCTTGTCAGGGTCGTTATCGTCCATCCCTTCCAAAAAGTACCTCTAGTACTGCCACTTCTCTCAGCTGTTGGATCCCTTCCTCAGTGGTGTTCCAGGGCACTCTGTGATGGTGCTGCTGCAGTCTGTCTCTGTGAACAATCCTCTCTCTTACGTTCATTGAAAGCCGCTCCCAGAGAGGAAGGGGCCCTGGCTCCCTCCTGAACACCCAATCAATACCTGCGTCCTGGGTCAAGGATGCTTTAGCTGGAACCTGGACAATGTAATGTCTGTTGGTTCCATGGCTGCACCATCAGACTTTCCCTCTTTGGGGCAGGGAGAGGGTTTCCCACCAGCTGAGGAAGAGTATTCCCTCAGCACCCAGCCTGTCTCCTCCCATACCCCCATCCAGTCTGGGTGGTTCATTTCTAAGGTGGGCTGTGGGGCAGTGTCCCTGGCCCCTGTGGCCTCCTCGTGGGCAGCATTCCTAGTCTCTGGGATAGGTGTCAGGGTGGTTACCTAAGACAATCCCACCTTATCTCTAAATGCTAAATAGATTAGGCCTATCAGCAACACCAGCCATTTTGTGATATCGTCAGCATTTAGAGAAAATTTGAACGCTTCGAAAGCTGGTGGGGTACGTCCAAAGAGCTGGGTGAAGTGTTGGGGAAAATCCCCCTGTATTGCTTCCTCACAAGGGGTACCATTATTAGTGAAACCCCAAGGACAGCTTCGTCTGTGATAGTCATTCAGCTTTGTGCCCACGTTCCAGAGGAAGTTTAAAATCCACGAATTCCTCACCTTCTTGACCCATAATGCAAAGTGGATAACAGCCATGGTAGCCTTAGTCAGAGGACCCATGTTTAGATAAGGAGCTGCAAATGGGAAGAATGTAGCCACAATCATGTGCCACCTGAAGCAGGGTAAGCTAGACCACGTGGTGCTGCCTAATGAGGTTTCTATATTCAGCACACAAAAATTAGGTTACCCAGGAATTGTTATTCCTTTTTCACCCTTTCTTCTCAGTGCCCTCAAGCCCCACATTGGGCACCAAAAACTGTGCTGGTTTAAGAGACAGGTGTCTGCCAAGGAAGGTGGGAACCTTCCTGGAATGGAAAAGATGACCCTCTTCCTCCAAATTATTGTAACTTTGAAATTACAGGGCTTTCAGGCAAAGATACGGGTAAAGGAATAACAGCTCTTTACCAAAATATATATATATGTGTATATATATATATGTATATATGGACAAACAAACAACACTAACAGCAATAACAAAAAACCCCCAAACAACAACNTTCCTTTTTCACCCTTTCTTCTCAGTGCCCTCAAGCCCCACATTGGGCACCAAAAACTGTGCTGGTTTAAGAGACAGGTGTCTGCCAAGGAAGGTGGGAACCTTCCTGGAATGGAAAAGATGACCCTCTTCCTCCAAATTATTGTAACTTTGAAATTACAGGGCTTTCAGGCAAAGATACGGGTAAAGGAATAACAGCTCTTTACCAAAATATATATATATGTGTATATATATATATGTATATATGGACAAACAAACAACACTAACAGCAATAACAAAAAACCCCCAAACAACAACAAAAAAAATTAACAGAATTCCAAGACACCCAGCTATGTTTTTTGTCTCTTAAGTACAGTCTATTCATCATCTCTTAGGCAACAAATGGGAAGACAATTCCCTGAGAGGAAAAAAAAAAAAANCTCCAAATTATTGTAACTTTGAAATTACAGGGCTTTCAGGCAAAGATACGGGTAAAGGAATAACAGCTCTTTACCAAAATATATATATATGTGTATATATATATATGTATATATGGACAAACAAACAACACTAACAGCAATAACAAAAAACCCCCAAACAACAACAAAAAAAATTAACAGAATTCCAAGACACCCAGCTATGTTTTTTGTCTCTTAAGTACAGTCTATTCATCATCTCTTAGGCAACAAATGGGAAGACAATTCCCTGAGAGGAAAAAAAAAAAAAGAAACAAGAAAAAAAAGCAGCCTAATCCCCAACATTACCTTCCCATTTCTTTTAAGGAAGGTCTGCAAACAGATTAGTTTATCTCCATAACAATTAAATCATTCCCCCCCACATCCACAAAGAAATTTTGGTGGCCCAAGATTTCCTATATGAAATTGTTTTATTAAGGAATAGAGTTGAAGCTTAAAACTTGTGCTGTAGTGCTTTGTTGTTCCTCTCTAGGTGCCGTGGTTTAATATCTTAACCTAAAGATTTGTTTAAAACTTTCAAGCACAGTTCTAAAAAAATTCTACTTTGCAAATAATAACTTTGATACCTACAATTTTTGGACTTCCTTACCAAGACTGTTTTGTATTTGGAAAAACATTTTTATTCATAGCATCTGCATATGTGCACAGTCCTTCAGTTTTCTCGGATGCCATTTGTTACTAAGGGATCAACTTCTACTCCTTTCCATGGTCCAGTTAATAAAAACTGCAATTCTGAAAGGTAGAAAAAAACTAGATACATTTTTAAAGTAATACGTAATTAAGAACAACAATTAGCTATGCTTTCAAAATCTGCCTAACTATTTAGAATGAGAACCTTAATCAGGATTTTTAATTACTGCTACAGGACAAGTGACCAACTCTGATCAAGTGCCAGTTGTTGATGAATTCACTGCAGGAGTACAGAGGGCTGTTTATTTGAGTTTTAATGTGCTTTATTAAGCATAAATCTTGCTGCTCTTACAAATCTCCCTTCTCTTTGCCAGACCCCCAGTATTCCAGCAGCCTGTCATATTCCTTGGTGCAGACGTAACTCACCCACCAGCTGGGGATGGGAAAAAGCCTTCCATTGCTGCAGTGAGTAAATTGTGTCCTGGTCTTCCACCCCAGCTCCCTCCTGCTGCTCAGCTCTAATGCATTTTATTGCTTTCAATCGTGTTGTGGCCCATTGCATCTGATTGCCTAATTATAGCATTATAAATTATTTTTCTGCAGGAATTGAATGAAACTTCAGAGAGCTTGCTCTGATGCTAATTACTTAAATGTGTGTATTAGCTTGTAAAATGCCTGAGTTCCTGATACACAGAGGAGCTTTTCCGGGAGCTGATATTTATCAGCAGCCCGTAATGAGCTGGTGCATATTTTAATCTGCTTCTTCAGCACTTAGAAACATTCAGAATTTCTTCATTGCTGATAGGGAACTAGGCTGGCTCAGTTGTGGTTTCTGGGGACTCAAGCTTCCAGAAAACACAAAATGTGCAGTAATCTGTTGGAAATGTACTTCTTGACTACAGAGAATGGTCTTTAGTTTGTGTTATGTCAAACACCAGTAGTGGCTACTCAGGATTGTTTAATAAAGAAAATCTTTGGTGATGTTATGCATCTGTTTTAAAAAGTTAAACCTGTGTCCACCTGGTTTTCCCTGGACAGATGTGCTCAGTGCTGGCTTTAATTTTGTTCTTGTCTGTTTATTTTTAAGTCCCATGCCACTTTTACAGTATATGAAAGTTGATGTTTCATAAACAGAAAAATCCCTTCCTTTGGTGAACAGTGTGGATACTTCTGTGGTCCCTCACCATTTCAGTTTGATGGATCCAAAAAATGGACTTGGTCTCCCAGAGTTCAAATTCCTGTGCTGCTGTCTGAGCTAAATTAATGGTTTCATGCTATCAGTGCTCCAAACTGTATTTGATTTTTTAAGAGCTTGTAGGTGGAAATAGAAAATGAGTCTTTTAGATTTAAAACAAGTTTTCTCTTTCAGCAGAGTGTGCTGCCACAGGTGGACTAAACCCAAAGCTGTTTCCAAGCACATTTTGATTTCAACTTCATTTTTGCCAGGCCAAGCACTCAGTGTGCAAGATACTGTTGAAGACAGTGCAGTTATCTCATTAAACACCTGTATTAAAGTGCTTTTTGGTTTGATGCTGAGCATTTTTCCTCAGGTTGTAGGAAGCATGGATGCTCATCCCAACCGTTACTGTGCCACCGTCCGGGTGCAGCAGCACCGCCAGGAAATCATCCAGGATTTGGCTGCCATGGTCAGGGAGTTGCTTATCCAGTTCTACAAATCAACGAGATTCAAACCAACTCGCATCATCTTCTACAGGGATGGTGTTTCCGAGGGGCAGTTCCAACAGGTGATATTTGTCTTTTTGAAATTATGATGGTGTAGTTTTGTGGTACTAATGGAGTTTTATATAACTCCACCTTTGTGGTTGGAGTTACAAAAAGAAGTACAACCTCAACAAATCTTCCTCAACAAATTTGTTGGATTCTAACCAAGCAGGCAGGAGAAGTGTTTCCATATTTTTCATGTGCTTTTTAAAATACTTTCCCCCTTTAAAATATTTCCCCTTACAGAAAATAAGTAAAAAGGGTAGTTTTAGCACTCAAGTTATGCTCCACATCTGCTTCCTATTTAGGATATATTAGTCAGACTGTATCCCATGGAACTTAAACAGTAAAGAAAAATAAGGTGTTTTTTTTGCACCAGGAATAATAAATACTGGATTTTCACAGTCACTTTTATTCCGGATAAAACTCATCAGATACTTTGTCATTTTTATTTTGTTTGCTTGCAAGTACCATATTTTATGAAATATTTTTTAATATATTTTAAAGACCTTTATATACACTTTTCTTTCCAGTATTTATCTATGTGAGTAAAAGATATAGAATTGAGTCAGCTTCTCAAAATCCAGGGGGAAGAGAGGAAAGGTCACTTGCTAAACTTGAATTGATAAAATAATCTTTGTATGAAATTTTGATATATCCTTTTTTCAGTTACCACTGGTTTTCACTGAATTTTTCATGTATAATTAACCCACATTCCAAATCATTGCTTTTTGCTTTGTTCCACTTTCCTTATTCTTGATGTCTGTAGTCCTGTACGGGACTGCACAAAGCTGGAAAAGAGCAGCTGAGCACTTCTGGTTTTTATCCCTTGTATTAGTCTGAAAAATAATTAGTCTGTTGTATATTCAGCAGCCTAATTTAATGTTCATTTGTATTTGGCAGTTAAAAAGATTTTGACATGCAGCTTGTTAGTCTGAGCCTCATGCTTGGAGCTGAACAAATATGGAAGCAGCTCTCTCCTGGCTCAGGAAACCGCTGATGTAATTTGCCCTCATCAGGGGAAGAAATTAAAGTTTGATCCTGAAAGCTTTGACATCCCATTACTCTGAGTGACAGTGCAAGAAGGAACATGATAAATTATCTGTGGATAAATAAATCTGTAGATAAATCAGAGTGATTTGTATGATAGCAATGGTTCACGTTTATCACACCTCTCTCTGTTTGTGGCTCAGGTTCTCCACCACGAGCTGCTGGCTATCAGGGAGGCTTGCATTAAGCTGGAGAAGGATTATCAGCCTGGTATCACATTTATAGTTGTGCAGAAAAGGCACCACACCAGACTCTTCTGCACGGATAAAAATGAACGGGTACGTTCTGATTGGGACCCACAAACGTCCAGCAGGCAGCCAAGTCACCAATTACTGTTTATTTTTGGTACTTTCTGTGTGAAGAGGAGACTCCCCAAGTTGATTTTTGGTACTTTGTGTGTGAAGAGGAGACTCCCAAAGTGCAGGATGGAGCTGTTGCTGAGAATGGAGAGTTCCTCATGGCAAAGCTCTGCTCACAGATGGGCCTTCCATGTTCTTTTTCCTCCTGTCAGGCTTCTCTGTGGGAGCGCTGGGAGCCCACTAGGCTTCAAGGCAATAGTTAGTAACTCCCAAAGCTGACATGAAGGTGCTTGTTACATTAATAAATGCTGTGATTACAGATGTTGACTTGTTTGAAAGTTAAGAATATTTCGACGTTCTGCTTTGAAGAGTTTTTGAGGGAAGAGGCGGCCTGTCTGACAAGGAGGGATTGTTCCCTCTCACCTATAAACAGGAAAAGTTACTCCTGTCCTGGAGTGGGAAGGTGAAAAGAGTTTGACAAATCAGTTGCAGGAACTTCTTTTCACATTATTCAGAAAAACAAATCTTTTTAGGTAATTTCTGAGAAGATTTTGCTGCTCGTCTCTTCTTTCTCCATAGTAGAGACACTCCAGACTTTAAGTTGGAACAAAATTTCAGTTTTGCACATTCTTTCTTCACTTTTCTGCTTTTTATCGATCTTTTCCTTGTGTTTGTTTTCCTGGCTCTACAGCTAAAAAGAAAAAAACCCTTTGTGTTGTGCCTCAGTGTCTTTGTATTTCTTGTTCACACAGGTTGGAAAAAGTGGAA
The DNA here is from genome assembly GCA_013399195.1 of Dicrurus megarhynchus. Classification (NCBI taxonomy): domain Eukaryota; kingdom Metazoa; phylum Chordata; class Aves; order Passeriformes; family Dicruridae; genus Dicrurus; species Dicrurus megarhynchus. The sequence goes on from VXAD01002024.1 coordinate 744,016, forward strand.
ACATTCCAGCTGGTACCACAGTGGACACAAAAATCACCCACCCCTCAGAGTTTGACTTCTACCTGTGTAGTCATGCTGGGATTCAGGTAGGACATTTTGTGTGGCATGGTAACTTTTTAGCTGTTAAAGTTTGGCCTAAAGCTATCTGATGGCTTTTTGTCAGATCTGAGGTTTTCAAGATGAAAGTGCATTTCAATATGATCATTTCATTTCAGAGATGAAATTCCGGAAAACAATCCTATCAAACAAAAGGGGAAGGGATTAGTTTGCTGGGGAGCAAGGAAGGAGGTGGTTTGCCTTTTAAAGGAAAAATTAGCTGAAATGTGTAGAACTGCTCCTTGTGACTTGTGAGGAAGCAGCTGTTTCGCTGCAGTTCCCCTGCAGAGGTGGAAGTTGGGAGGTGTTTTGGGAATGCTGACTGCTGTGTGACCTGGCTGCAGGGAACAAGCCGACCTTCTCACTACCACGTGCTCTGGGACGACAATCGCTTCTCCTCGGACGAGCTGCAGATCCTCACCTACCAGCTGTGCCACACGTACGTGCGCTGCACGCGCTCCGTCTCCATCCCCGCCCCAGCGTACTATGCACACCTGGTGGCCTTCAGAGCCAGGTACCATCTGGTGGATAAAGAACACGATAGGTGAGTTCAGAGCTTTGAATCATTGCAGAGTTGGAAAGCAAGGAGGAGGGCAGTGGGCTTGTTAATTCTGAGATCAGTGGCATCCTCAGCAGTTGGAGGGTGAATTTGCTCTCACCACTGAATTTTGCTGCTGAAACAAAGCAGAAGATGTTCCTGTTTGTGCTGTTTTCTGTTTCAGAACCTCAGTGGTGCTTTAAGGGTAATTAATGTTTGACCATTCTTATCAGAAGAAACGAATGATACAGAAACATGTGCAAGGAGAGGCAGATTAAATAGGGTTTCTCTCCCCCACCCCCAACCTGTCGTTTTTTGTTTTTCCCCCCTCCCTTCTCTTCCAGTGCTGAAGGAAGCCACACTTCTGGCCAGAGCAATGGCAGAGATCACCAAGCACTTGCTAAGGCAGTCCAGGTGCACCAGGACACACTGCGCACGATGTACTTTGCTTGACATGTTTTAATGTTCAGCGCCTCTGGACAAGGCAGAGTTGGATTCACACCAGACCCAGCTGCACTTAGACCAACAGATGCCCCAGCCCAGGGACAGCCAGCGATGAGTGATGTATCTTAATTCCTTTCTTTCCCATTTGCAAGGAAGCCTTCCGTCCAGAATTTCAGACTTGATCACAAACTGCATTCTTGTACCAAACCCTACTATTGTCGGAAATGTGGTTTGCCAAAAATCTCTGAGCTGCTTGCTATAAAACAGACCCAGATTTTATAATTAAATCAAGAGCTGCAATCTCAGGGTTTAGGGAAGAAAAACAAAACAACAAACCAACCACCCAACCCACAATACTCCTCATTCAGTTTGCTGTTCATTGAGTTGCTTTTGATAATTTGGAAAGATCTAATTCATACTAAGGTTTGATGAGCTAAAACGCTGTGCATCAGCTTTTAATACAGAGGAAAGCAAAGCATCTCTTGAGTATTTATGAAGCCTTGATTATTCTGGATGCATTTGCAAAATTTTTATTTTCAAAATAAGAGCGTGACAAAATTCTGGTTTCTAACTGTCTTATAAAGATTATTTTCAGATTATTCTCTGTGTGTCTAAGGGCATATGTATTTTCTGAAGCTTGTTCTTGAATGTTTTTTATTGTGCTGCATTTTAAAATGTTTTTCATAGACTAAAGATGAATATAAAAAAAAGAAAAAAGAATAAACCTGTACCTAAGCTTTTAATAGCTCCAGTTAGATTGGCAAAAGAAAATGTGCCATTTAAAAAATTTGTAAAGATTTTTTTTTAAATCATACTGACAGCTAACTTTAGGATTTGTCATACAGGACTGTGACACTTACTTTCCAAAGTCTCTAAAGAATACGGGTCTGTGGTGAGAAATACAGTACAATCCTTTTTCACTGTTGTTTGAGTTAATGTAAATTTTATATATGTTTCACAGTATTAATGTGATAGACTAGATGCTATTATTTATTTTTATTTACTAAGGAGTGCTCATTATACTTCTGTTAACATATCAAGAATGCTTTGAACTTAGAAAGTAAAATCCTTTTTGTGGGGACATTACTCTTCAAATGCAAAAAAAAATATGCAATCGACGTGGTGAGAGGTCAGAGATGCAGCCAGTGTCTGTTGTGGCTCGGGATTTGCAGAAAGGCTTTTTCAACATGCACACAACACAGCAGGTTTTACCTCTGCGGTTCAGACGCACACAAGACCAACATCCTCTGTTCATTCAAGCACAAAACAATTGTATTTTATTTATATGTTGAGTAGTGGTGAAGCAGGAGCTCTGCTAGAGGAGAGTGGCTCGCTGGAAGTTAGGCCGAAGTCAGAGAATCTATGCAGTAAAGATAAAAATTAGGAAACTGAAGTTTACTTAGGGAGGGAGGTGAAACTCTCTTCATTATGCATAAGATCTGTAGGAAATGTGAGAGTTTTGCCATTCTCTTAGGAGAAGCATTAATTAAAACTGATAATTATTAGACAGATGCTTCTGTTAGTTTGCACACTGGATTCATAAAAACCATAACACACATGTAAACCATTGCACTAATGACGATGCCACGAGCAGGTTTAGGAGAAAATGGAAGAAGCCCGGGAAAGTTGTTTATGCTGAGTTGATCTTGTTTGTTTTCCCATGGGATAACTGAAATGACATGCTGAGAGGCAGGCTGGAAAACCTTCATTCTCTTCCACTGATGGATTTTGCTTTGTCTTTTCCCTTTTCTCCGAGCAGCTGCTCAGTCTCTGTTTGGACACTTTTACCTCTAGCCACTGGGATGGGTGAGTAGCTTTAACCCATGCAGAGCTCTGGGCCACAGAGCAGGTCAGCTGCAACCAGGTGGTGTTGGATAAGCTAGAAAATGCCCAGCCTTTGCTGCATAAAGACTTTTAGGTACATAATTCCAGTTCAGATCTTCACCTTGTAGCAGTGTGTTGGTTGTCAGTGTTTTGTTGGTGAAATGTAGAACCCGTTCATGGAATAATTGTATTTGTACTATTCTAATTGGGTGATTAGGCTGCTGGCTCAGAGTGTCTTCTTGGTCCTAGTTCTATAAATTCAGATTTCTGTAAATTTGAAGCAAATCCTAGGTAGCATTGTCTGTCTTGCTGTGTGCCAGCGAGGTTGTACCTACCTCCCCTCAAGCACCCCTGAGCTGCAGATCCTCCCCGTGGTGGGTGTGTTGCACTTCTCTGTGTTTCCTTGAGAGCTTTCCTATTTCAGTGAAGATATTAATTTGGCAGAGTTTTATATAAGAATTATTTTTATATGAATTCTTCTTATCAGATAGGATAAAGATCATCCATTTTAAGACATCATTTAACTTATTTGCTGTCTGTTATGCAGAGACCTCTTGGATGTGAAATTCATCCCCCTCTTTCCACGGAGATCTGGGACAAAGGAATTGTACAGGTGGTCAGGTGGGGTGAGGAGGGCAGGATGTAACTTGACCTCAAATCTCATTTCTGAAGCAGCCTGGGACTGCACTGCATCCTGTTCAAGATGTTTCCTTTGTGAGAAAGTGAGTTTTAGGCAGCCCCTTATTCTGAGAGTAGTTGTTTGTGTATCCTCTGGGAATGAACAGATACTCTGTGTAGCTTTCCTTCCCTAAGTATGAAGAACTTGGGATGTTTATGTGCATTTCAGAACATTTTTACCTTTTACAGATCTTTCTAAGCCTCTAATACTGCTAATTCTTTATGCCTTGGTGTCTCCTTCCTTTTGCCTCCCACCAGTGGTGAATTAGTGAATAATTTAAAGCATTTAAAAAAACCCAAACTGATTAAGTACATACTTTGTGAAGTACAGCATGCTGGCAGTCCAGCAGCTCCCTTTCTGGGAATATTTTTAATATAAACTATGTATTTAAGAATGTCCAGAAAAATGCACCACAAACACCTAAAATCCTAGTGTTATTTTTTATTCTGTACCTCCCACATGTCTGGTGTAGAACAGCAACATCTCAGGTTAACACAAAGCTCAAGAAGTCTCAGTCTCCCACAGGTTGCTGCTGGAGAAGTGCCAGCTGAGGTCACAGCTCTGAGTCTCTGGGTCACTGTGTAGCTCAGGTCAGCAATAACCAAATTTGTGTCACCCTTGGGGCATTTTCCAGCCCATGCAACGAGTCCCACTGCAGAACCCCCAAAAACAACATCAGCAAGTGTGAAATGGCTCCTCTTGGGAGGTGACAAGTACTATCAGAAGACATGAAATACTGAAAAGTTAGGGGTTTTTTTCCTGATGTGCAAAATCTAATGCAATAATGAGGTTTGCTTGATGGTGGAAATTTCTGCTCTAGTGGCTGAACAGAGTAACGAGCCCACTCCATCTGTTCTAGCACCCAGGAAACAACTGAGCTGATCCTTAGGAGCAAGTGTCCTGTTGGGAAATGCTGGAAGGAGGTGGATTTGTCTCTGCCTGTATGTGGCATTTAAGACAGCCCTATGCAATTTAACACTTGTGTGTGTGTGTATGCATTGATGTACAGTGTGAGATCACTTGTTTTATTAGAGGTCCTTATTTTGGCTTGGTTTGCTTTAGAATATTTGACTTTGTGAATTACAATCAATGATCTTCCATGTTCCAGAAGCTTTGGCACTGGAATTCCCTCATTTCTTCATCTGTCAGGTAACAAATACCATTGATCTCCATCCAGGCCCCCAGGCAGCGTTCCCTGATAGTAAAAACAAAAAGGTTGTGTGTAAAGTTTTTCTTTTGCTGTTTGTCTGTGGTGTTTCTGTCCAGGACAGCTGGGACGGAGACGAGAGATCTCTGAAGTCAGGTGTTAGAGCACGAGGTTTATTGTGAAAGAGCAGGGGTGCAGGGAACCTGCTAGGAGCTGCCAGACGCAGCTCGGAGCAAGTCGGAGAGCAGAGAAGAAGAATACAGAGTACAGAATAGAACAGAATACAGAATACAGAACAGAACAGAATAGAATACAGAACAGAATAGAATACAGAACAGAATACAGAACAGAATAGAATACAGAATACCTTTTTTCCCATTTACATCTCAATAAATCATCTTCTGTGCTGAATATTCTAACTTACATTAACCAATCTAGAACAAGCTACAAATCCTATAGCATTTACATACAGCTTATAAGAATCATTGCATTACCATATGGCGTTATATTTTAAACTCTAAAAACTGCTTTTTGGACCCTCTGCCAAGTTGTCAGGGTCTGCTCTGGCCCTTGGACCTTTTTGCAAGCAGAGGGTATTATTTCATCAAAGGGGATTAGTTTCAGTCAGCTATACCATTGTTTTCCAGTTGTTCAGTAACTGTGGCTTGGTATCTCAAAGCTTGTTTTCATCTCAATCTTGCCTAGAGTTCCCATACTCTCAGCATCTTTTGCTAGGTACTCATAATTATATGGCTTTCTTATTTCATTGAGCCCAACAGTTGTGAAGGTTTGGCTTTGATTCTTCCTCTCTCAATAACTCCTGCAGCCTTTGTCCATTGTAACAGAGTCTTGTTCTTGTTGGATCATTTTGTAACATAAGACGAGGTATTTCCACAAGGATTTTCAAATTAAAACTTTAGGAGAGTAGGTATGAGGAGTTCAGGGGTTTTTTGGAAAAGATTGAATTTTCTAAGATGCTTCTAAGTATTTCTTTCTGACTCAAGTCATTCGTACGAGCCCAAAGGCTTTTGACTAAATAGCAGACTCAGTCAAATAAGCATCTCTGGTGGCATAAATAACCCATAAGGGACTTTTTTTTAAAGACATCCTTGACATCTTTTACACATTAACTAAATGAATGTAAGAAGAGTTCTCAGTATTTTTCACACTTGAGACCAGTGTAATTAAACTCACTTGTTTTCCTGGTTTTTTAATACTCTTCTCCTGCCATAGCATCTCTCTTTGTGTGGCTTTCCCCATTCCTAATGCAGGGCAGTCCTTTGTATTTTACTTTTATATTCTGTTTGGTAACATGCTTCTTGATGCACCCATGCCATCTTTCCTAAGGAAAACTTCAAGTAGAAGGTAATTGCACTGATTTTTTGGGTTTTTTTTAAACTCCCTTTTTACTGTAAGGATTTTTTTTTTTTTTTGCATCTGCTGTAGCTCTTTGAAAATACTGTAAATAGTGCTCTGTACAGCAAATACTGAAATGCTGGGGATACCATTCCTTGTTGTATATTCCAGAATACTGCCATATTTTCCAGTGTTGAGATAGGAGCTTTGGTGTTAAATGCTGTTACACTTCGCATTATGGTGTCAGTCCAAGAAGGGCACAGTTGCTTTATGACAGTGGAAGTATTTAGGGTTTGTCGGAATTTATGAAACCTTTCTTCCTTCTCTCCTCTGTGCACATTTCTCCCAGGCCACAGAGATGCAGTTTTTCAGCTCTCACTCTGCTTGTTGTCTGTGCAAGGTTCAAATGCCAATTTTGGTATCAGTTTGGTGACTGATGGCATTAATGTAACATCTGGATCATCAGCTGTAGCTCTCACAGGTTTTCCTTGGTTGTTCCAGCATCTGGTTCTTGTGTTGTAGAAGCAGAACCAGTGGATGTGGCAGAATTAGTGGAATTACAGGGATTTGGGATCCCATTAGGATGTCTTGGTGTCTGTCCCTGCATGGTGTGGGACTGGGGAGTGCAGTGGATGTTTCAGTGCTCTGAGCTAGGGAATGGTGTCACCTCTGGCTGCCCATGGATCTCCCATCCATCAGCAGTTGTCTTTTGCTTCCATAACCCTCGGGGACAGGACAGACCCCAACTCCAGCCCCATTGTCTGATTTTAGGATGCAAACCAGCAAGTTCTGCCTTCTGTTTCTGAGGGTTAATGACTGGAAAGATGCATTTCTGAGAGGGCTTAATCCAAATTATATGGGAGGGGGGGTGCTGTGTGTGCTTGGTGTGGCACAGAATCTGCTTTAATCTCATTTAGTGTTTCAGTTGCTTTGTCACTTCTTTGAAGTGTTGATTTGAATGTAATTGCTTGGCCAAATCACTACAAAAGTGGGTTTGTGAGCATCTTTAGTTACAAAGCAGGTGCAGTTCAAGGCTACCTCCTGTGTTCCTTCACGGAAGAGTTCATTGACGTGAACCTCCCACTAAGCAGCCAAAATGCTCCCAGAGGGACTGGATTTGTCCTGGTCTGTTCCCTGCTGGGAAGTGGCAGTGCCATACTGTGATCCTGGGTGGCTGCTCAGCCTTCCCTCTGTCTTCCAGAGGTGTCCCTGCGTATTGAGAGGGTACCAGACCTGGCAAGAGGCACATCTGGCACATCGGCTTCTGCTCAGGGTCACTCCATAGCAGCAGCTCCCGCTGTGACCTGTCCCTTCACTTGAGTTTCTGTACTGTTGTTTTCCAAATGAAAAATGTTTCTGTACTTTACCTGTTGGCCAGAAACTGTCAGGTTTTCTCTGAAAATGACATGAAGGTGCTTGAAATATATTTTGAGTCTGAGGCAAAAAATATGTATTGGATTATTTTTTTAATGTATTTTTAGATGAGTTGACATGCGACTGTAAGAGTGAAAATACTTTATTCCTTGCTCAGAAAATTATAAACTTTAAAATGTGGGAAAAAAAACCCAAACCAAAAAACAACCCCAAACCTGAATATGTTCATCTTGGAACTGTTTAGTGTCAGTTCTGTGCAAAGCCTTGGCCAAAACTCAACCTTGACATAAGCGCACGTGGACTGAGGGTGCTTTAAGTGACCTGAAATGAAACTGTAGAAAACTGTGTTAATACATCAGAGTTTTGTTTACAATTATTCCAAACAAGCTTCCTCATCTCAGAACAAACCACTCTGCTGACAGAAATGCCTTTTGGAACGCCATGTGCTGGTGTGGTTTGTAGCAGTGTTAAAGTTGATTTTTATTTAGAAGTAACAGGTCTTTGTGCTATGGATTTTGGCCTATCAGTGAGTTTCCTGGGATTCTGTGCTCCCTGCAATTTCCTTCCCTTAATCTCTGGCTGTAGACACTAATGAAGCTCATCCATGGCAGGAGGATTGCTGATGTCCTGACTTTTGGGAACCCAGATTTTGCAAGTGACTGAGTAAACCATTATAGATCAGCTCATTAATAACTGAATGGGGTAAAATCCTGTCAGTTTGGTTCAGTTCTCAGTCATGATTTAACAAAGCCCCCCCAAAAGTGTAAAGTGCAGGGTAAATGGCTGCTTTGGAGATGTTTCACTATATTCTGCACTGCAGACTGTGGACACTATTGCTGGCAGGGCTTGCACTGTGCAGAGGTGCTGAACAGCTCCTCTGTCTCTGATGGGAGCAGAGTTTTGTGTTTCCAGACAAGTCAGACCCAGGATCATCAGGAAGTTTAAGAAGGAGCCCTTTGCTTGGTGCTGCTTGTCCCATAGAGAAGAGAAACGCTGGGTACCCCAGCCCTTGGGGAAGTGAGATGAGGAAGTGAGGGGAGACATTTCCTTGCAAAATTGCCAATTTAAGCACTTGTTCAGGTGGCAGTTTGATTCTTAGTTTTCCTTCTGGCTTCCCTGCAGTTGCCCGTCAGAAATCCCCCACGCTGCACCCATCTGCTGGCCCCATCCCAGAGGGGGAAGGTTGGTAGGGAGCTCCCCAAGTGGATTTGTGGTGTCAGGGAGCTCTGACTTGGTTGGGGCCAGGACAGGGAGGGCCGAGAGGTTGGCAGGAGTCAGTTGTGGGAGTTCTGCACGTGGCAGCACTACGAACCTGCAGCACCAGGTAAAGTCTGGCTGCTCCTTCCTCCCACCTAAATATCCCCCAAAAAAGCAATTCCTTTGGATTTGTCCATGTGCTGCCTCAGCAGATGCATCCTAAAACTGTCTGTGGCTGCTCTTCCACCAGCCAACCTCCCTGTGTGGTTTGAGGAGCCTTGGCTTGCATGGCAGTTCTGTATCAAAGGGAATAATCCCTTCCACAGGGTTCTTAGGAGTGCACAGGTTTTAGTTGTGTTTTTCTCCTCACATTTTGGATGTGCTGTTGTACCACAGGCTTTAGTTTTGTTGTTTTTTTCCTCCGTTCTTTAAGCACAACTAAACCACCTCCTGGAACAGCTGCTCTCTGCTCATCAGCAGGGATTGCAGATGCTGTCTGACCTGGGAGCAAGCCTAGGAGTGGTCCCCAAAACACAAATTTAAACTTTTCCGGTCATTTTATGGGGTTTTTTTGAGCGTGCTTGGCAAGCGTGAATGGTGAACAGGTCAGCAGGCAAGCTTGGGAGTCTCTAATCCCCTGGCTGGTGCTGTTTGTGTTTCCTTTGTTAGGTTGGTTTTCCTGTCAGAAAAAAAAATAAAATAATGACTTTTTTCTGTATTTGTCAGCTTTTCCTGGTTTTAAAGCCATGAATAGAGGAAGCTTCACTCGTGCCAGTATTTGTAAAATTGCACATTTTTGCCTGCCATGTACTTGACTCAAAGCAGATCCTGTCTGGGCTTTATGAGCACCCCAAACCCTCAGCTGCTGTGGGTTGGATCAGACCTTTCATGCACCAACATGAGATGCAGTGAATTTTGTTTCTAGATTTTCCCAAAGTTAATTCTGCATCAACTGTGAGATGCTCAAACCTCACTGTTTCATAGCACTATTTCTATGCTCTAAAAAAATAAGGAGTTGACCCAAATTTTGTCATTCCTGATACATTTTCTCATGAAACTTAACATGACTGAGCACTTTAATTGCTCATCTCATTTACACATGGCAACTTTGTAATTGCATTTTAAAGAAAATAAGAGAAAAAAACCCAACTTAACAAACCATCAAAAACCATGAAGGAGTAAGTTTCAGAATTATTTATCTTGGAAAATCAAATTTCCAGTGAGGTGCAATGAGGAATTACATCTGGCAAAGTTCTGTGCTGTCCTGAAGAGTGTTACCACTTGCTTTCTGTAATTTGTTGATAAAGTTTAGTGGATTTTCTAGCTCTCTGTGTGTGTCCCTTGCTGTGTGTGTACACACACGTGTGTGACAGGAAAGGGGACAGTGTATAGGCTGGCTGTAAAAGATACAAAGGCAGTATTTGTCTGGAACTAATAAGCACAATTTTCATGGCTTTTACAGTATTTTATTAGTTGTACAATCACAAAGATTTCAACATTTAGGGCAGTTGATAAGTAAAGGTCCAGCCCTGGATTTCTGTGCAGCAGAGTGGTTAACTTGATCTTGGGAGGGGTGAGATAGAAAACAGAATGTATTGATTAAATCAATTTTTTGTTGCTTTAATTTTGGTACATTGCAAATTTTAACTGACTTTATCTGTTAAGGTTTTAATCTTTTGTTTTAATAGTTTCAAAAATTTTTAAAAATTATTTTTTATAAAATAACTGAAAAAAAGAACCAAAAATCAATCCAGAAGCTTCATATTGTAAATGTTCCCTCCAATCAAAATGTTTCTATGACCATTTAAAGTTTGCTTTTTTTTTTTTTTT
>VXAD01002024.1:754549-839140 GCA_013399195.1 Dicrurus megarhynchus
TGAGGAAAAAAATGAAAAAAGATATGATGTTAAGGTCGTTCCAAGTGGTACTAAATGTGTGTTGAGTAGTTTTGTGTGTGTGTTGCATCTCTGTGGAACTGTCTCGTGCTTGCAGTATATAAACGCTGTAGTGCTGGCTGGGGGAGAGTAGCACTTGTAATGCAAATCCAGACCCAGAATTACTCTCAGCTGACTCTGAAGGGCATCCCTGGCACTGCAGGATTTCCCGTGGAGGGTGGAGGCATCACTTGGCAGTGCTGGGGGGTCACAGGGGGGTGGAATCAATCCATTGCTTCTCTCGCTGCCGTAGGTGAGCACTTGCATGATGCTGTGTGGCCACGCCACTTTAAACTAAGCCTTAACTAAATGATACATGTGTCAGATTCTTCTCTCAGAGTATGCAAAAATACTGTTTAATGACAGGAGGATGTTCCTGTAGAACTTCAGTGTTAGTAAAGGAAGTCTCCTGACCTGAGAAATAAGGGATGCCTGTAGCTGTCTGTACTGTGATGCCTCTTTGGGCGCTGGCTGTTGAGGGCTCTTGGGCCTTCCTCCAGGAGCTGACCCCAAACAGGCTTCCCCAAATCCCAGCTTTTTGTTGTCCTTGTTGTCAGACATATTCTCCTCCCTCCCCCTGCCAGCAAGTCTCTGCCTGAAGGAGGATTGTGATTTAACACTTTGAATTTTACATCCCAAAAAAAGCCATTCTTGAGTTCAGTGCTTGCTTTGGGTAGGTGCCATTGCTTCCATTTCTTACGACTGACATAGGATCCTTAAAACATTTTAAAGAGAGGCAAAAAAAAAGTGTTGGGGACCCAGCTTGCTTTTATTTTAGTATTTTTTTTCCAATTTGGATCTACCTCATGTAACCAGTTGGGTGCTAATTACTCAAATTGTCAAGAAGATTTGGCAAAGGCGACCAAACTGACCCCGTCCGTGGCCCAAAACCTCGGGTTTCTTGTTCTGAGACAACAATCTTGGATTTGAGTTCTATTCTTTGTGCCTTTGTGGTTTTTTTCCCCAGTGCACAACAATCAAAACTCATCTTCTTGGTTAAAAACAGAAAATGGATTTTAACTGTGCCACAAAAAACTGAATTTGAAAATATTTTTCGGTGTAGCAAGTTGTAAAATAAAGTATCACAGCTGACCTAGGCAAAGAGAAATACCCAATAAAGAAGGTTTTGGAAATGTTTAATCCTGAGCCCAGATCTCTACATCTCTGTCTCTATATATGCATATAGCACACGACTTTGTGTGTGTATGTGCATATATATAAATATAAAATGGATACACATGTAAGGGTGAGGGAATAAAAAATCATTGACCTTTCCACAGTTTTGTATGTAACAGTTTACAACTATGTGTAACTTTTTTCTACTATGTGAACCTTTTTTACTCAAGAAGAATTCCTTTTCAGAAAGCTTTAAGTTGTGATACGCTATCATTTTTTGAAGTTTAAAAAGTTTTTTTAAAAATCACTTTTTACCAGTACCTACTACACAGGGGGACTCTTTGCTGTAAAATTGTATTTAGTTTAAATATTAAAAGAAAAAAAAAAATCTATATATGGGATTGTAAAAGTGCTGACATTCCATCATGGCAGGACTTCCAAGCTGTTTCCTAAGGCTTTCTGTTGCAGAGAGACTCGAGCAAAAGGAAAATGCCTCTGTTCAGTGTTTTTATAAAACTGCTCCATCAGGTCTAGACTTAAGCTATATTTTCTAAAGCCTAATCATCCTTTAATATGCTGCAGATAAATGATCAGCATGGTTGCACTTTCTCAGTAATAATGTTTGCCCTGCAATTGGCTCGTGATAAGGACTTTAGTTTTTTAACAAAACCAATCGTACTTTGGGCAGAAGGTAATATTTATATAGGTACCTCAAGATTAAAAAAAAAAAAAAAAGGAGCCTGAATATGCTGCATTTTGTTTCTTTAACATTTTTCATGTAGCATTTGTTTGCTTTTCTGGTTTTTTAGGAGATGACTTAGCTACCTGTTTGCTTTGGGGGACCCCAGTAGCATTTTAGGCCGTTGTATTCCTTGGATCTTGCAGAATGTAGTATCCTGCCTTGGGATCATGCAGAAGTTTGGGATGGGATGTGCCCTGCAGTGTGTACACACAGGGAGGGGGACCATGGAAATTTGCTTTATAGACTTCAGGAAAAGGAGGAAAAGGATACTATATTCCTAAAACAGACAATACATGTTCCTAATTCTTAATTCTGTTGTTTTTATTTTTGCTCTTTCTGCTTTCTTGACTCTTTTGTCAAGTTAAAGTGTGGAAAGGGGCAGTTTTTTAATGGGGGCACAGTGACTAAACCTGCCCCACTGGTGGGTGTTTTGGGGGTGATTCCCCAAATCCATGGGTAAGAGCAGTGCCCCGCGTTGGAGCAGGACCCTCTTGCTCTCTGCCCGCTCCCTACTGCAGGTCCACCCTCTACTCCTTCATTTCCAAGTCGGTGAAAATCTAAAATTGTGCAGAGATGGGGAATTTTTTGTTGAGAACTGTTGAAGGAAGCTTCAAAGGCTGTGAAATTGAGCATTTATTGTCATGTTTTTAAGCTTAGGTGGGTCCTTTTCCAGGTTTGTTTTACAGCTTGCAAGGTAAAATAGTTTGCACTACTTTTGCAATAAACTCATGAAAAACCTAACAGGTTCTGTTCTGGTTTCTTACTGTATATATACAACTAATACTAAAGATTTAGCAGAGTGTTTTTCACCTCAAAACATAAGACTTGTAACAAGCTCAAAATGCTGTAATTCCTGACAAAATAATGATGTGAATGATATTTTATAAAGTTATTTTGTATGGTGTCAATTTTGTTTTGCCTCATAGTATGTCAATAAAATAAATTCCTCATCTTTACAAGATATTGTTTGATGTCTTTTTATTTAATATTTAGCCGTTTTCTGCAGTTACTTGTGCACTGTGAGACTGTACCAAAACCCCATGTCCCATTGGCCTCCCTTGCACTTTGCCCCTTAGTTGTCTTGGAAGTTTCCCTGTGCTCCCACCTGCTCTGTGCCCAGCCAGAGACAATCCGTGCTGCTTTAACTGCTTACAAGGTGTAATCCTGGAATTGTTTATGGAAGATGAACATTTTGGAAACCACTTGCCTGAAATGCTTTTTTTTTTTTTTTCTGAGTGTATCCCCACAGTGATCAATTTTTAAATGAGGAAGAAGTAGCACCTGGTGGTGACTATAAAGCATCCAACAGCATTGCAAGGATGCCAAGGAGCTTCCTTTGGGAGCCCAACCCTGTGAACAGATTGGTTTTACTCAGTAATATGAAATACTGTCAGAGCTGTCTCTTCCCTTTATTTTTTCCCTTGTTTTCAAACCACTGCTTTGAATTGGATGAGGTTTTGCTCTGTGTGAGGCTCTTGGGGAGAACAAATAACCCTTCACTGCTTTGATAGCAACAAGCTTTGGCAGATGCAGGGCCTTGGAGAGGGCTGTGGCAAATTTTGGCAGCTCTGACATTCCCATCGAGGATTCTGGCTGAATGAATCCAGAAGGGTGTGCAAATGCTTTTGGTCTCAGTAATTCACAGAGTATGTTCATCTTCCCCCAGGAAACTTCTAAGAGGGATGAAATATGGTGATTTATACTTAGTAACCACAGTTCTTTTGTCATTTCGGCAAGTTGAGGAAACTTCATGTCCTTTGAGCAGCATTGGCTGGGGAAGGATCTCACAAGGTGGTGTTGTAGGGGGAAAAATATAATAATATATATATATAATAATAATAATTCATTCTGGAAAGTGTCCCCCGGCCGGTGTTCCACTGTCTAAAATCCCAGAACACCTTAAACAGGTCAAGATACTTGGTCACTTTTGAGGAAGTTCATGTTAAATGATGCAGTTTGACAGAGAGAGGAAATAGGATGAGAAAGCTCATGGGTTGAGATACAGACAGTGAGCTCACTGAGCAGTTGCTGTCATGGGCAAAACAGATTTGACTGGAGGGAAAATTATATAATTTACTGGCAAATTAAATGGAAACTAAGTCAAAAATTAAAACCCCTTTCCACCCCTTTCCCAGACCCACTTTCCTCCTTCCCTCTTCCCTCCTCTCCTCAGGGTGCAGTGGTGGGGATGGGGCTGTGGTCAGACCCCTGCCAGGGCTGTGAGGATGTTCCTCTCTGGTTGTGACCCACCCAAGGTAACCATGGTTCAGGTATTTTCTTGTTGCCCTCATCCCTGTTTATGCTGGAGAATTACTGTGCAATTTTGTGCTGGTGTATCTCTTCTTCTTTCCCTAAAAACTGGCACCCCCTCCCCCCAAACAGCATTCCACGCTCTGCTTCCCAAACATCTCCATGCACTTTTAATAATATTTAAAAGAAAAGCACAAACCAGCTTTCAACAATGGTGTAGTTCTGCCTTTACCCACTTGGGAATTTCCCCAGGGATCCAGCCCCACTCAGCACTCACTGCAGCATTCCTGGTACAATATGATTTTTGTTTATGGTAATTTCAGGAAATAGTTTCACAGTGCAGCATCCTCTGATCAGCTGAAATAGCAGGAGCATTTCTGGTGTGCCGCAGTAGCTGGGCCAGTCCCTGATCTTACCTGCCTAAGCTCCATTTGGCTTTCTTAGCACCAGTCTGGGATGTCCTGGATTGTGGAGAGGCTGGAGCTCCCTGCTGTGTGTTTAAGAGTACCTAAGTGCATCTGTGCCTTCAGCCCAAGAGAAGCTATTCAGCTGTTCAGCTCTGGTAACGCTTTACCCTGCCCTCCAAATTAGGGTGTTGCTTGAGACAAACTCCCAGCTGGTTTTCTGCCCAGCTTTTTTGGAGTGGGAGGTTCTTATTCCCTGTCAACATTGTTCTTATTCCTTGTCAACATTCCTGTGCTTACCTGGGGCATTCCTCACACCTGGGGAAGAGATCTCAGTCACTCTGCAGACATTGCCACACTGACCCTGACTGTGACCTAAGCTGAAAAGAACTACAGGAAATTTCTGCATCCATTGTCAGTTTTCATACAAAATGTTTATTTTAAAAAGTTGCATGTAAAGTTCTACACAGGACAGTTGCCATTTCTGTAGTAAAAAAACAACAAAAAACCAAAAAAAACTCCAAAACCAAACGAAAAATCCATCTCTGTCACTCACATGGTAAAGGAGCTGCTCATTCACAAGAACCCACAATTAACAGTCTTCAATGTGCATTTCGGCAGGAGAAACTGCAGAAGTGGAGTTCATTCAGGAAAAGGGCTCTAGATGCACATATTTACATAATTATCTACCCCATTTACCACCACAGCTGCAGAACTTTAGCCCTTGGGATGGATCTCCTCTACCCCGTTTTGGTGCCCACATGGCTGTTTTACAGACATTTTTCATGCACTTGGTCCACTTTTGGAGCTTTTGAACTGGAAGCTGTGCATAAGAAATTTTAAATTTGGGTAATGATTGTCTGACAAAGTCATTTCAAATCATCTGACCAAGCTCTGCTGTCAGGTTTGCACTGTCTCTTCCTACCCTGCTGTGTTTCTGAGGGAAGAATTCCATTCTCCAACGAGTATAAAGTTCAATTTCTAAACTTCTTAAAGCAAAAGCAGATGGCTCAGTGTATAAATATATCCAGCATCTGGATTCTCAGTCACAAAAATAACATCCTTTATACAATAGAAAATGGATCAACTATGAAACAATTTTCCATTGGCCTTAAGATCCAACACTGTCACCAACAGCTTCATCTTCATCTTCTTCCTCCTCGCCCTCGTCATCGTCTTCCCTCACTTCTCCATCTCGCTTCTCTTTTTCAAGCATTTTTAGATATTTGCTAGCTAGGATCTTCTTTGGCAAGATATCTGGAAGGCAGAATTGTGGCTTTTATAGTCTGTTTGAACACTTGTATTGCCTCATTAATACTGTGGCATCCAAACCACTAATGAGCTAAAAAGAAATATTAGTATTTTTAACAAACCTTAAGTGAACAACCAGGTAAGTTGGTCTGAGCTGCACAGCTGTAAGAGTAGGAGGGAGTTACCCACTTATGGTACAAGTAACCCAAGATAAGGACTCTATTTAATCACTGATTACAAGCAACTATCTTTACTGTCTGCTGACGGAAATTATTTGATGTAAAACTGAGCACTCAACTGCCTTAGATCCAACAAGCCATTAATATAAAATCCAAGTATCAGTACAAACGTGTGTGTGTGTATATATCTAAAAGGAGAGAGGGACCATACACTGAAGCTCTTTTTCTCAAAATTTACAGATTCCTATGTGTCATTTTCGGTCCACATAACTTCTCACCTAAAGATGTGCAATGATCTTCTTTCACATGCTGAAAGCTTTCAGATGGAACTGCTGGAATTTAAGAAATGCCTAAGGCAATATCCTGAGAACTGTATATAGTACAACTGCATAATTTAGAGGCAGCAGAAAAATCCCCATTCACAAATAAATGTTTTTAAGGAGGTAGTTTATGAGTTCCAGTTGAATGCTATGCAGGAGGTCAATGACCAGTAGGAAAAGTAGGTCCTCACAAAACAGAGCATTAAGAGCAAGATTTCGTTTTCCAAAGCAGACACTGGATTTACCCTCGTGCTATCAATACCTGCAAGGAACTGAAAGGTCTCACACTCTTCTGCTGTATGAGACAGGTCACTGTAAGTTAGAGCATTCTTCTCCTTCCCTCTGCCGTGTTTGTAGGAGTATGTAGCCAAATACTGAACAAAAAGCTCCTAAAAAGTTAAAACAAAACTGAGTAGTCAGACTAAGAATTCACATACATAGTTGATCCCTATCTAAAGGCAGAAGCACCATATTTAACTGCACATACACTGGGCACAGTGCAGAGACTCATTAAATTTCAGTAGCTGAAGGGAATCTACGGGAAAGATGGAGAGACTACTTACAAGAGCATGTAGTGACAGAACAAGGGGGAATGGCTTCAAACTGACAGAGAGTGAGTTCAGATCAGATATTAGGAAAAAATTCTTCCCTGTGAGGGTCGTGAGGCCCTGGCGCAGGATGCCCAGAGAAGCTGTGGCTGCCCCATCCCTGAAAGTGTCCAAGGCCAAGTTGGACGGGGTTTAGAGCAACCTGGTCTAGTGGAAGGCGTCCCTGTCCACGGCAGGGGGTTGGAAACAGATATTCTTTAAGGTTCCTCTCAACACAAACCATTCTATGATTCTAAACTCGGGCAGTTCAGTCTCGGGATGCGGACAGAGAAGGGAAGCGGGAGCCCGGCCCGGGGCCGCGGGAGCGCTCCGAAGGCAGAGGCCCCTCAGCCGGGGAAGGGAGGCGCGGGGGGGAACGAGGGCAGGGCAGGGCGAGCCGGTACCGTGGCCNGGGACCCGCCCGCCGCCGGGACTACAGCTCCCTACAGCACGGGGACCCGCCCGCCGCCGGGACTCCAGCTCCCTGCAATACAGGGGCCCACATAGGGACCCGCCCGCTGCCGGGCAGCACCCCCGGCCCCGCCGGCTCCCGGCTCCCTGCCGCGGGCGGGCCGCGGGTCCCGGGGCACCCGGGCACGCTGAGGCTCCGGCTGCCGAGTCCCTTCACAGAATTACAGAATCAAGTAGGCTGGAAAAGATCTCTGAGATCATCGAGTCCAACCTGTGACCGATCACCAGGTGCTTGTAGAGTGATAAGGTCACACCCCTGAGCCTCCTTTTCTCCAGGCTAAACACCCCCAGCTCCTTCAGCTGCTCCTCATCAGGCTTGTGCTCCAGCCTCTCCCCAGCTCTGCTGCCTTTCTCTGGACATGCTCCAGCACCTCAATGTCCTTCCTGAATTAAGGGGCCCAGAACTGGACACAGGATTCGAAGTGTGGCCTCACCAGTGCCCAGCACAGAGGGACAATCACCACCCTGTCCTGCTGTCGACACTACTGCTGTCACAGAATGCCAGAACGCGACTGGCCTCCTTGCCCACCCGGGCACATGCCAGCTCATGTTCACCCGCGGTCAACCAGCACTTCCAGATCCTTTTCTGACAGCTCCTTTTGTGCTGAGCAGCTTTCCAGTCACTCTTCCCACCTGGCTGGATTCCTGCTGCCCCAGTGCAGGTGGGAACAGCCTTGGGGCTTCCCCTTCCTCACCCCCTCGTTGTGGCCCCTCAGCCCAAGGCTGGCACAGCAGTGTGGGGAACTTGTTTTTAATGGCAACTGGGCAATCTCCTGTGTGTATCCTGATTACAGGCCACTGACCACAAAATTGTTAACCAAACTGTAATTACAGGCTGCTCAACACCTCTGCTGCTGTAGTACAGTACCAGGGAATGTGTCTGGTCATCCTGACACTTGGCAGAGCTGTGGGGAGATGCGGAGGGCACATGTAAACTATGAAGTGATGATGGGGCTGCATCTTCAGTATTAACACGTTCCCCATGTTTACGCTGTGTGCCTGCTGCGTAGGAAGGCTGTAACGTGCTCGTGGATGGGGTTCTGCTGCTGGGAGCGTTGGCTCCAGAAATTCACCTGTGCCTGTTTGGGTAAGAGCTGCAGGGCAAGTGAGCACTTCCAGAAGTGGTGACACATCATTTGCATCAATTCATTAATGGTTTCAATAAAAAAGTTTCCAGTATGCTTTACAACCAACATGCCTGATGGTTTGTATTGGTAAGAAATCTGCTAAGGCCATTAAATTACCTCTACTTAGTATGAGAGGGAAGAGCAGGAGCTTTTTCAGAATACACAATAATAATTCTCATGGAATTTAGGGGAGAAAGGAGTGTACCCATAAAGAATCATTAAATGGAAAATACAGGGAGTTTATTGACTGAATGTTATTATCTTATATAGAATTTGCCCAGTGCATAAGGACAAGGTTACAGAGGATACTGATTTATTAATAAAATATAGCACCATAAGCAGTTGGAAGCACCTTGGTGCAAGGATAACACAGTATATGATAAAATTCCAAAATTACTGTATTTGGGGACATCATTTAGAATTAGCTGTTGCAGATTATCTCTATCTCTTAGGCTGTATAATTCCCTTTAGGTTACAGCTGCTGTGAGGCCATTCTGTATGTTATATCTGAAGGGAAGCACAAATATCCTGGGATGCTGCATGGATGTCTGGGAAGCTTGGTTTCTTCTTGATCCTTACCGTCTTGTGACATCTTGTGGAGACAGCTGACATTACTCCGACAGTGAATTTCTTATAAATACTACCAGAGTCTGTTATGATTTCAATATACAAATAAACCCTCATCAAACTGCCAAGATTTCTGAGGGTATTGAGCTTGGTGGTGGGAAAGGACAGGAGAGGGACCCTCTGAACTGCTCAGAGCTCCTCTCTGCCCCGCTGCCAGCTGAGAGCTTGCCAGGTGTAGTTGCTTCTGTGAGTCACTGTCTCCCAACAAAGGGACAAAGGGAGCAGGAGCTGCCCCTGGCAGAGAAGGGAGGCCCTGAATGATCGGGCTGAGCACACCCCATCCCTCTCCGGCCCTGAGGCTGCACTGCTGTTGGGGTTGGTCAGCCTCTGTCTGGGACTGTGAGTCCAGCCTGTGCTGTCGTCTCTCCTCCTCCTTTCCCTCTGGGCAATGTTGCCCATTTCTTGGAAGATAACTGAAGGTCAAGGCTAAAGCTTGTTGAGTTCCTTTTATGCTGTTGTTTTCCCTCATGTCTCCCAAATTGGGGGAGCCCCACGGGAGCGGAGAGACCTGCCAGGAGCCCACAGCTTGTGCCACAGTGGCTGAGGAGACCTGAAAAGAGGTTGTAGCCAGGTGAGGGTTAATCTTTTCTTCCAAGTAACAAGTGACAGAACAAGAGGAAATGGCCTCAAGTTGTGCCAGGGGAGGTTTAGATTGGATATTAGGAAACATTTCTCCACCAAAAGGATTGTCAAGCATTGGAACCATCTGCTTAGGGAAGTGGTTGAGTCACCATCCCATGAGGGATATGAAAGACATGTAGATGGGGCTCTTAGGGACACGGTTAGATGTGGCCTTGGCAGTACTAGGTTGGACTTGATGATATTCACGGTCTTTTCCAACCTAAATGATTCTATGATTCTACCTAAATGCAATTGCTCACCTAAATATTTCAAACACTGCAAGTTCTGTTGAAGTTATTTTGTTGGAGTGCCACTACTTTAAGTCGTGACATTCCCCCTAATGAAAGGCTGCAATAAGGTGTTCCTGGACCCTTCTCTTCTCCAGGCTGAGCAACACAAACTCTCTCAGGCTGTCTCCATGGGAGGGGCACTTCAGCCTTCTGACCATTTCCATGGCTTCCTCTGGACTTGCTCTAAGAATTCCATGAGTTTTTCTTGTCCTGGGGATCCCAGACCTGGACGCAGCACTGCAGGTGAGGTCTCACCAGAGCAGAGCAGAGGGGCAGAATCCCCTTGCCTCACTTGCTGCCCACACTGTGGTATCAGCCCAGGTCACGTTTGGCTCTCTGGATGCAAGAGCACATAGCTGGCTCCTGTCCAGCCTCTCATCCACCAGCACCCTCAGGTCCTTCTTTTTGGGGCTGCTCTCAATCCACTTATTCCCCAACCTGTGTTGATACCAGGAGGTGCTGACCGAGGTGCAACATCTTGCATTTGGCCTCACTGAACATCATTAAGGTTCCCACATCCTCCACCAGAAATGCACCTGAACTCTCATACGAGGCTCATACATCCAGAGTTTTCATACTTCCAGAGTTTTCAAGATTTTTCCATTTAAGCTACATGACTGAGAAATCCTCTCAGAGGAAGATCTCTCTTCTCAAGGATGCTCAGGGGGACCTCGTCACTCTCTACAGCAAGCTGAAAGGAGGTTGTAGTGAGCCAGGGCCAGTGTCTTCTGCTGTGCCAACAGTGTGAGGACCAGAGGAAACAGACTTAAGCTGAGACAGGGAAAATTCAGATTAGATATTAGAAAAAAAAGAAACAAAAAAACCCCTACTGTTCAGGTGGTCAGACATTGGAATAGACTGCCCATCTATCACCGTTCCTGGAGGTGTTTAAAAGGCATCTGGGTCTGGTCATGTGGTTTAGGGGTTACAGTGGCAGTGCTGGGTTGGCAGTTGGACTGGATGATTCTATGACACCAGACCAATGTCGGGTTTGGGAATGCCAGGAAGGTTCACTTCGTTGTAAGGGCCAGAGCCCTTTAAGTTTTCATAGAGTCGGCTGGAATTCACCATCCAGAAGACTCAAGCATTCATTTCACTCGTCTTGACGCGTTCCTTATGAAGGAACACCTGGTGTTTACAGGCAGAGGCTTCCAGTCCCCGTGGAAGCCCCGGGACCGGCACCGCGGACAACGGCGGAGAAGCGCCCCGCTCCCCTCACGACTCTCCCGCCATGGCCCGCCGCGCATCCGGGGCGGAGCGGCCATTGCCGTCAGTTCCGGCGGCAGNTGCCCGGCAGCCGCGTCCCCTGTCCCGGCTGTAAGTGCCGCTTCCCCGCTTATCGCTCGGCAGCCGCGTCCTCTCGTCCTAGAGCGGTTCCTATCCCGGCTGCGAGTGCCCCGTCCCCCATTACCGCCCGTCCCCGCTGCCCAAAGACCGGCTCCTGCCCGGGCTGTCAGTGCCCCTTCCGCGGTTACCACCCCGCAGCCGCTCCCCACAAAGCAGCTCCCCTGCGCCTTTCGCTGCCCGGGGCGTGTGCTCCTCTGCTACGCTTGGTTCCTTTGCAGTTTATTCGTTTTCCATGCTAAACTTGGCCGGCCCAGCGCGGGATATGCCCGGGGATAAGGAAAGGCAGGAGCTCCCATTCGGTCCCTTGCCCGCCCGCTGCAGCCCCTGCATGAGGGAAGCGTCAGGACGGTGCTGCTTCCCTGGGAGTGGGGCTGCACCCTGGGAATGGGGCTGCACCCTGGGAATGGGGCTGCTTCCCTGGGAATGGGGCTGCACCCTGGGAATGGGGCTGCTTCCCTGGGAGTGGGGCTGCATCCTGGGAATGGGGCTGCATCCTGGGAATGGGGCTGCTTCCCTGGGAATGGGGCTGCACCCTGGGAATGGGGCTGCACCCTGGAAATGGGGCTGCACGCTGGGGCTGCGGCTGCTGAGCAGACCCCGGGCAGTGCGGNTACCGCCCGGCAGCCGCGTCCCCCTGTCCCGGCTGTGAGTGCCGCTTCCCCGCTTACCGCCCGGCAGCCGCGTCCCCCTGTCCCGGCTGTGAGTGCCGCTTCCCCGCTTACCGCCCGGCAGCCGCGTCCCCCTGTCCCGGCTGTGAGTGCCGCTTCCCCGCTTACCGCCCGGCAGCCGCGTCCCCCTGTCCCGGCTGTGAGTGCCGCTTCCCCGCTTACCGCCCGGCAGCCGCGTCCCCCTGTCCCGGCTGTGAGTGCCGCTTCCCCGCTTACCGCCCGGCAGCCGCGTCCCCCTGTCCCGGCTGTGAGTGCCGCTTCCCCGCTTACCGCCCGGCAGCCGCGTCCCCCTGTCCCGGCTGTGAGTGCCGCTTCCCCGCTTACCGCCCGGCAGCCGCGTCCCCCTGTCCCGGCTGTGAGTGCCGCTTCCCCGCTTACCGCCCGGCAGCCGCGTCCCCCTGTCCCGGCTGTGAGTGCCGCTTCCCCGCTTACCGCCCGGCAGCCGCGTCCCCCTGTCCCGGCTGTGAGTGCCGCTTCCCCGCTTACCGCCCGGCAGCCGCGTCCCCCTGTCCCGGCTGTGAGTGCCGCTTCCCCGCTTACTGCCCGGCAGCCGCGTCCCCTGTCCCGGCTGTAAGTGCCGCTTCCCCGCTTATCGCTCGGCAGCCGCGTCCTCTCGTCCTAGAGCGGTTCCTATCCCGGCTGCGAGTGCCCCGTCCCCCATTACCGCCCGTCCCCGCTGCCCAAAGACCGGCTCCTGCCCGGGCTGTCAGTGCCCCTTCCGCGGTTACCACCCCGCAGCCGCTCCCCACAAAGCAGCTCCCCTGCGCCTTTCGCTGCCCGGGGAGTGTGCTCCTCTGCTACGCTTGGTTCCTTTGCAGTTTATTCGTTTTCCATGCTAAACTTGGCCGGCCCAGCGCGGGATATGCCCGGGGATAAGGAAAGGCAGGAGCTCCCATTCGGTCCCTTGCCCGCCCGCTGCAGCCCCTGCATGAGGGAAGCGTCAGGACGGTGCTGCTTCCCTGGGAATGGGGCTGCACCCTGGGAATGGGGCTGCACCCTGGGAATGGGGCTGCTTCCCTGGGAATGGGGCTGCATCCTGGGAATGGGGCTGCTTCCCTGGGAGTGGGGCTGCATCCTGGGAATGGGGCTGCATCCTGGGAATGGGGCTGCTTCCCTGGGAATGGGGCTGCACCCTGGGAATGGGGCTGCACCCTGGAAATGGGGCTGCACGCTGGGGCTGCGGCTGCTGAGCAGACCCCGGGCAGTGCGGTGGGAGAGGGGAGGTACAGTCCCTAGTTCTGAGGGGCCCTTTTCCTCAAGGCAGCTGCCTGTCTGTCACCTGTGCCCCCGTGGGCTCGGAACTCACTGTTCTGCTTGTAGAACCCATGGTGTCAAGTCTAAAGCTGGGCTGTGTTTGTTTTGTTTTGTTTCGGTTTGTTTTGTTTTGTCCGTGTGTTTGGTTTTGTGGAGGATTGGTTTGTTTGTGTTTTTTGGTGATACTTACGGTTCAGGGTGTGCTTTGGAGCTGAAATTCACCAAGGGATCCGTGGGGTCCAGGACATGAAAGGACTCAGGGATGTGCATCTTCTTTCAAGACCCAGCTGCAGTGCAGTAGTCGGTTTTAGAGAGCTCAGGAGAAAAGGAATTCTAAATACTCAAATGTAAAGGCAGAAAACATTGCCTAGTCCTTACCTATGTGTGTTTTGAGAAAGCATGATTCTCCTTTTCCTCAAAAATAGGTGTTCTGGTCCTGATTTTCCTCTGTTTGACCATGCACGAGGCCTGACAGCTGTGTAAAGTTTGGTGATCCCGATTTGGTGCCTGTTTACATCTCACCCCACACAATTTTCCATATTTCCCCAAGAAAATGGGACTGAAGAGCCTGAATCTGACAGGCTCTTCTGAGCTGGTATTTCTGCCCAGTGGCTGTGGTAGAGACTCTGCTGCCCCATGTGTGAGCTGGCTCATGTAGCTGCAAGGGGAGTGAGATTCAGTTGGAAAACCCTAGTTTACAGATTTTTGTTTGATAGGTGACTAAAAGCAGTCCTTGTGCACAGCTTAATGTCAGTAAGCTACATGGTTGAAACTTGAATAAAATGATGAAGCCAATATTAGTATTGTAGCACATATATTCAGGATGGTGAAGTGTTTAGCATCTGTTTGATTCAGCAACCCTGTGTACTTTTGAATTTTAAGAAATAATATGCATTTTTCTTTCACTAGCCTGCAGTCGATGCAAAATGAGTGTTCCTGACTACATGCAGTGTGCTGAGGATCATCAGACCCTCCTGGTTGTGGTTCAGCCCATTGGCATTGTACCTGAAGAGCGCTTTTTCAGGATCTACAAGCGGATTTCAGCCGTGAGCCAAGTTAACGTGCGCGACTCGCAGCGAGTGCTCTACATCCGGTACAGGCACCATTATCCCCCAGAGAACAACGAGTGGGGGGATTTTCAGACACACCGCAAAGTCGTGGGGCTGATCACTATCACGGAATGTTCTTCTGCCAAGGAATGGCCTCAGACTTTCGAAAAATTCCATCTTCAGAAGGAAATGTATGGCTCTACTCTCTACGATTCCCGGTTGTTTGTCTTTGGGCTTCAAGGAGAGATTGCAGAGCAGCCCCGCACGGATGTGGCGTTTTATCCCAGTTATGATGAGTGTGAAACTGTGGAGAAGAGAATAGAAGATTTTATCGAGTCCCTCTTCATAGTGCTGGAGTCAAAGCGGCTTGACAGAGCCACTGATAAGTCTGGAGACAAGATCCCCCTCCTCTGTGTTCCTTTTGAGAAGAAGGATTTTGTAGGTCTGGACACCGATAGTAGGTAAGCAGCTACTTTTGTCAGCTCGCAGGTCTTAGAAACACACATCTGTGGCACTTGCCAGCCTTTAGAATAAGCCTATTAGAAAGGACAAGGTGAGCCTTGTTCCAACAGAGGCTGTGCCCTGATCTTACTGTGTCTGCCTGCTGTAGTTTAAGAGAATTTAACTTGTAGTCTTAGTATATTTGATGGTCTGAGCTTATTTACATATATATACATTTAACTGATGAAGCTCATCAAATAGTAGGAAGAAGTCACAGGAGTGGTTTGACAGATTCTGTTGTAATGAGACTTTTGCTAGAAAGCTTCCAATGTTTTCTACATATACAGTATTAATAAAAAAATTCAGTTAGCATCAATGAAACTATTTTTACATCATGTTGAGTAGTATTTAACTAATTCTACTTACTGTATTTTTTCCTCTAAGTCTCTGTCTACTTTTTCGTTCTATGAGACAATGACTGTTTATTTTGATGATGAAGTCCAGCATCTTTCCCTGTCTTTCTCTGTTTTATGTAATTATTTGTTATTGCTTTTTACCTGTCATGTTTTGCTACCTGCTTGCTACAACTGTTTGGTTTTGTGTACGTTAAGAGTTCTCCCCCCATTTTTCCTTCCTTCTCATTTGCATACTCATCTGTCAGATTTGAGTGTTGCATAGTTCTTGTGCAAGGGATAAGTAATTCTGGCTTGATAGCTACAGGCAGGTGCAACATCTGTTTGACTCTGCTGTTTGCAGTCAAATCCAGGGGATGGAAGCAACCACCTTTTATCCTGGCAAAGACAGAGGTGTGGAAGCCCTATCAAAACACAGAGTGTGTCTGGAAGTAGTAGTGTTCATATCTGTGTTGTACTGTAGGGATGCCAACAGAGGTTATTGCTGTGTGTAAAAGCTCAGAGGTGTCCAGGCAGGGTTGTGAAGCTTTTAGATAACATTAATCAGCTCTGCCTGCATAGTTAGTCCTGGCCTTGGAAATGGGAAGAAAGCATTCCAGGTTGCTAATTAGTTTGAAGCCTTTTGTTAAATTATCTGTGGGTGCTTGAAGGACCAGCAGTACTCCTGTGCCCTGCTCCTCTTTTGTGAGCACTTGAACTGGCTCTGACTTGTTGGTCCCTGGTTTGTCCCTCCACTATTATTCAATTATCAGAATAAATTACTGTGTTGCTGCTTTTTGTATGTGGGAGGTAAAATTGTGTACACTGGACAAGCATTTTTAGAATCTTGTCTTTAATTACTCAGTTTGAATGAAATTTGGCTGAATGTAATCAAAATTTCCTGTTCCAATTAGATAGAAAATGGCAATTGTTGGCCAAGAATCTCAAAATCAGAATTAATTCTGCTGTTCAGTTGTGTCTTCTAAAAAATTGTACTTTGGAAATCGATTTCTTAGATAAATGACTTAATCCTGAGCAGTGGCTGTGTTGTAACTAGTGGGAAATAAATACTTTTTGTGAAGTTCTGAACTGGTGGGGAGCTCGAGTGACAGCAGAATGTGTCCACACATCTCCAAGCAGATACTTTATGCTGTTGCAGTGAGGAGTTCAAAGAGATTCAGTGTGATGCTTCAGTTCTTTGCATAATGGAAGGTGTGTGACCCTGCCTGTGTAGACACAGGGGTTTATCCAGAGTTAATCACTGGCTCAGCTCTGCACACACCCTTGCTGGAAGGTCTGAATACCAAACAGGTTTTCAGTAAGTCTGGATCAATGGATGTACTTGAAATATTTGCTGCACCGAACTGCTCAAGGAAAAGTTGCTAAATACTCTTAATTTTTCAGTTCAATAGTGGGAAAGTTCTTCAGTTTTGTTTTGCTGTGGAATTAGTACTTCTGATTGTTTTAAAACTTAGGATTTATACATTAAAACTTAAGAAAGCGGAATGAAAATATATTTTTAGCTTCTCTGCACAGGAACCTTTCTAGGCACCTTTCAAGTAGCCTGATGTATCTCCTACCTCTGTGTTGTAAAGCAGAAACTCAGGTCCATGGAATACGGTTGAATTCAGATCATTTTATTAAACTAACTTATACTGTCAAGCCAAAGTCTTTGGATGTGAACTAGTGATAATATTGCATTTTATTACTTGGGAGTTTTTTATTGCTTGGCTTGCAATCACAGGATTTTATTTTAGCACATTCCCTTCTGTAGTGACAGATTCACTAATTAAGGGAAAGCACTGCATTACCGGGGAGGTACAAGGCTAGGAAGGACCTCCTTCAATAGAGACCAGTTTCTGTTTTTGCGAGACTGGATGTATAATTCTGTTCAGGGAGGACTCAAGGTTGTTTGTGTGCAGGAAGTGGGTATGAGAAGATCTGGTAGGACAACTTTTGCTACTTCGTTGGTTTTGAGTCTGTCAGCATAGTGATTTTACAGAAAGAAATAAAAACATGATATTGAGATATTGAGGGAAATAAAACAGCTTTTTCTAGAAGAGGTGGAAATTTCCAAAGGGTTAAAGGCAAAGAAAGTACCTTCATCTTTTTTATACAGTTTCTGTCCATTTTCAATTTTTTTATATAATGTATCCCAACCTCTGAGTCAGTGTGCAATCAATTACTTAAAAAGCACAAATGTTGTATATTAAATAGATGGCAGAGAAGACAAACTATGCTTGTTACAGTGTGTCTCTGCTGCTGTAATTGCGGATGCCTATTTAGGCTAAATAAGCATATCTTTACCTATAACATCTAAAATCAAAGTTAAATTTCAGTGTCTAGCAAAGGTCTAATTAAATGTGTGGTGCAGCTGCAACCTGGAGCTATTGGGAGGATAGATTGAGGGTAAATATGTTAAGAATTTACAAGGGATACAGTAATTCTGATCATGTGATTTGACGACTAATTAAAACTACTGAACATTGTTTGTTTCTTAAAAGATACTCTTCTCCAAGTATTTTATTGTCAAATATTAAGGCTAATACTTATGGGATGATCAGGTCTATATATATAAACCTGATCTTCTCCCTCACCCTGTTAGAAGACTTTCCTTAGCTTGGTTACATAATAATTGCAACATGATTGGCTTCTTTTAAGATGCAAAGTTCATAAATTAGGAAGATGAATTATTATGCTGCATTTCAAGTAAGTTAATTCTTGGAAAAAATGAGGATGATCTTTATCTTTTGCAAGTTGCTTGTGTAATGAGCAGGAGAGACACATTCCCAGAACTCATACTGAGGTGACAGCATACACAAACTCACTGTTTTATGTATATATAAGAACTTTTTAAGGCTGGTAGAAAACTTCCTGTATGAAAAAGAGTGGGTTAAGTCCTAAAAAGTTTTGAAGAAAGGTTGTCCTGTTAAACAGAAATTTAAGGACTGAGCTGACCTTGGTTTAATTCCTGGAGCATTCAGCCAAGAGGGGATTTTGGCAAATTGATTTATTTTTTCTCTCTGTTTCTTTAGCTGTAAATTGGGTGAAATATCTCTGTGGTCACAGGGCTGCTGAGGATAATTGAAAAAGTTTCTGAAATCAGTTGTGCTTGATAGTTGTTTGTAGAGGCTGGGAGATTGATGTAGAACAATGGAAACACATGTTCTCATTGTGATAAAAACGTCCTACAAACTGAAAACTAGGAAACATACGTGCCAGAAATACTGAAAATCCCATTTGTTTTGTTTTCCATTTTATTTCTGTTTTCAGCTAAAAAAAAAAAACATACTTAAGTATGATTGTGAATCTACTTGGATAAGCTCATTTTGATGTTGTTTACATCAGTTTGTGTCTTAGGTTCTTTCTTTTTTAATACTGGCATCCATTTAATGCTGTGGAGTGATGAGAATGTAGGGCCCTGTTTACAGATCTGTCATTCTCTACACGGTGTCATAGCTGGGATTTGTGCACTGATTTATCAAAGTTGATGATCTCAGTATCTGTATGTGGCTGTTAATTTTCTTTCTGTTCTCTGTCTTTCTAATTTCTGTTTTGTTCCTTTCTGGTTTTTTTCCCCCTTCTTCTCTCATACTGCCCTGTGAGTTTGTTGTTGGGTCTAAAAAGGTAGGCTGTGATTGTGTATCTTTGAAAATAGTTAGCTTTTTTCCGTGCCTCTCCACTTCGCCTTCATTGCATATTTTAGTGTTGCTTTTTATCTTTATTTTTTCAGTACACACGAAAATAATTGCTGCCTGGAGCCTCACCACTGCAGTTGCCCCTTTTTGGTGCATTTGGCAATTATATTTGGTAGCAATGCTGAGTTTTTTTGTAGGACACACATAGTCTGCTTAGGCGGCTGCTGGCCTCTGGAATTTGCTTTATTTTTTAAACTCCAAAGCCATGAAGCTGTTGCTGCCTGTGTTTGGTTTCCAAAATCAGAAGTTCTGGCAGTCAATCCAACGCTGTAGCTGTGTCTCTTTAAGTCTGGATAATGTTATGATTGGTGATATCTATAGCTCTGCATGCTAACTGGAATTAGTAGAACTTGATGGAAATTTTTTTTGGAGCATTTTGCATGAATATACTTTTGGAAATTGATTTTGCATGTTTCTTGTTTGTAAATTTAGCCAAATTTCGAGGATCCAGAAATTCCGTCAAACCCTATTTCTGGGTGGTTTGTAGTGATAATAAATTCTGTCTTGAAATGTAACACTGTTACACTGAATTTGCCATAAAATTATCCTGGCATCCTAGAAAAGAGCTGGAGATGAAAGAATAAAGCACATATCCTATAGAGCAAATGAGGCAGAAATGGAAACTCAGTAGTTCTTTGTAGTGCCTGGAACAGATTTATTGCCCTCTACTTTGAAGTAGTAGCAGTGGTCACTGGTCATGATTGTAGTTATTCCTGTCAGTATCAGAGTGTGTTTGGTAGACAATTAACCCAACTAACTTTAGAAAATAAGATTTTAAAGTAGTTCTGTAGTCAATTGAATTCTTCCCTGGGATGAGGACTTTCAGAAAAGGAGTTTGGGTGACTGACACCAAGGAGCATTCCGTGGGTGGTCCTGCATGAGGTGGCACTGCCTTCCCTGGGGATGTTTCTGAGTGCATCACACTCATGAAGGAGTTTGTAGGGGGAGACTTTGGGTGCTTCTTTGAAATTTAATGTTGTAAATGATGTAGAGGAAAAATTAATAGGAACTGCTCTTGGCAGTAGGGTGCTACAAGGAACTGGCCTAGAAAAAGGTTGTCCTCCTATCCTAGAGGAAGTAGTTGTTAATTTACATGGGCTTCCTGTCCCCAAATAGATTAGGATGAGCCAGGAGAGAGCCAAAATATTTAAACAGTGTTTAAATAAAAAATAAATCAGACGGAAGATACCTGTAAACGTCTCACTTTCAGGTTCTTCAGCTAAAATTGTGAAGCAAAACTAGCTCGGTATTAAAATGAGCAATCATCATTTTATGGTGATATATAAATATATGTGAATATACATGCATATAGGACTTTCTTCCCATTAAATTTGCACCCTAGTATGCATTGAGGAAACAATGTGTCACTTGGACATGATTTTAAGGGCCTGATGTAGATATTGGATTTTTTTGAAAAGAGGCTTCCCAAATGTGAAGTAAATTCAGTTTTGCTGTCTGTGGAGAGTGGGTTTTGTTTCAATGAAGTCTTTGCCTTTTGTCTTTTTGGACATACTTGAAGGAATTGAATTCATTATACTTAATTGTGAGTGCCTAATTAAGACACCATTTATAAATTTGTTTGGTGCAAACTTACTCTATAATTAGGGAGAAAACACTTTCCAAGACGATGGCACAGACTTGCAGGGACTATAGGAGATGGATCCTGTCTTGGCAATACCTTGAAGAGCCTAAAAATAGGTGGAATGAATTTAGTCTTTGAATAATTAATAGTAAATTTCTTCATCACCAGGAATAAATTATCTGTTTGTCTATAAATAAGGAGAGTTTCCCAAAGAACAGTGGTTTTTATGAGCAATGTTTATTGATGTCTGGGTGAATAAATGCCTTCAAACTTCACGTATATTGACACGTGCGTAAATCAGCAGCAAAGTTAGGTTAGGAAGAGCTGTTGGTGAGGCAGCGCGATCGAAACTATTCCGGTATCAGGTCCTGATTTAGGAGTCAGGCATCATCTCCTTTCCTTTGCTCTATGACTCATATTTATGAACGTAATCATATGTTAGCTGGAAAATCTGGAAAAACACTTACAAACTACAGTTTTGAGAGAATAAGAAATTTAATTGTCCATAAACATAGAGATTGCTTGAAAGTGTAGAGAGACAGGGAGTTGGAAGCAGTGGCATCTTTGAAAGGAATTATAGCTGTGTAAGGGAACAGTGATTCTCCAATCCCACTACTTATGTGAAAAACAAAACAAAAAATAATTAAAGCAGTATCACATTTATAATGTTATTTTCATTCTGGAGTGCAGAGATTAGGAAAATCTGATTTATAACCAATTTATACTCTCCTGTGCAATGATTCAAGATTGCAAAGGAACTTTTTTGATGGAGTTATTTTTCTCTAACTGAAAGTTCAGACTGAAATCTTGGTAAGATTTGGTGCCCTTCCATAGTTCATACAGAGCAGTTTTAATTTTCACTTTAAATTTTCTTGCATTTGTCTTCTTAAACAGATCTATTAAATATATGCTTGTTGAAAAATAAAAGATAAATATTTCAATTTCTTGACACATCTGAAAGATAAAGAACAACAGTTGTATTGAGCTTCATTAAATGTCAACACCTTCATATCAATTGTGAATTTGGTGTGATAGATCAGAAAAGTGCAAACATTTATATAGGAAATATTTGTAACTTTTTAGACGGAGAGAAGCAATAGGAGACATACCTCTTGTCTCCTTTTATTATTTCCATTTTTTTTGTAGACAGTAATACTGGTTCCCCTAGCTCTTTAGTTTTTATAAGGCCATTGTCTGTATTTATATATTTTCTCTTTTTAAATTTGTCCCCATCCATATAAATCAGTTACTTTCTCTTCATCTCTTTTTTCCAAACCAACTGCAAGGAATAAGACATTATTTGGTGCCTGAAAAGTTGCTTCTTTTTGGCACAACTAATAGCCTTGAAGGCAAATAAACCAGTAACATGAAATTGTTTGGATTCTTGCCATTTCTCCTGGCCTTTCTGCCTTAAAATCTAAGGGTAATAAATGAATATCCTTATTCCTACCATTATATTTTATATGTTCTGTGCTTCTTTTCCTTTTTTCACTTCTACATTACAGACTTCATGAAGACAATCTTTTCAGATGCCTTAAGGAGATTATTTCAGTGACACTTCAGTTCATCTCTACGGTCCTCTGGGAAGTTCTTTGCTGGAAAAAAAAACCCCACTGTCCCAAACCTGGTTTCATTCCATAACCTTGGCATTCCTCTTATATTCAGTTCTCACTCTAGGGAATAAGAGTTTAGCATCTGGAGAGTGGGTGTTACCCTAGGGTTTTTTTGGGTTTCCTTTTTGTTTAAAGTTGTTAAGCTCAAATAGTCTTGGTAACTTTTTAAAAGATCACAGGCTGGTTTGGGCTGGAAGGGACCTTCAAGATGATCTCATTCCAACCCCTCTGCCATGGGCAGGGACACCTTTCACTAGACCAGGTTGCTGAGAGCCCCATCCAGCCTGGCCTTGAACACTTCCAGGGATGGGGCATCCACAGTTTCTCTGGGCAACCTGTTCAACAACTATTCTGTTGAACTTAATTAAATTGAAAAAGTATCACTACATCTCCTAAAAGCTCAAAGTTTAGAACTATGTCAATCCAAGGTGGCTCTTTGTATTTTTACGAGATTCTTTGGACTTCACATATACAATAAAGAATGACATCTACAGCAACTCTTTTCATTACAATTTCATTTCTGATAAACTTTTATTTTAGTTTAAACCATCCAAAGAAACAAAAGTCTATTTTTCCTTGGTGTGATGTGTGGAAAATCAATTTTCATACCCCTCTCTATGTACTTAGAAGACAACAGGACATACTATTGAAAGTAACACAGATAAATTAATAAAATATCTAAGCTGACATTTAAATTTCTCCTTCATAAAACAGTTTTATAATGCAAGGACATTCTTGCCATGGAATACTTTTGCAGGAGGGAGAACAGGAGGATTGTTCATAGACTTGGGAGAGCAGAGTTATTCTGAACTGTCACTTAAACTGTGAGGCGTTTTCCAAATCCAGAGTGTCTTGCTTTGCATCTGTTATGTTTCTTTCGCTGAAACTTACTTAAAAAACAAATAAAGTAATAAGGTTAGTGCTGTTATCACACAGATTTATGCCCAGGTTGCCTTTTCAGCTGTATCAAGGTGTCTGTTGAATATTTTCAGTAGGCTTTGTCTGTTCCTTTGGAAAGAACATGACCATTTATTTTAACATGTAAAAAAAAGAGGAGGAAGAGAAACCCTGTCAGCTGTTGCCTGAAGCGATGGTGCTTTTTCACTCATCATCCCTTTAAAAGAAGGGGCTGGGAGCAGGAGGAGGTTTGTGAGGCCTGGGGGGGTCTGAGGAGTTTCTGGGCCCCCAGCATCTTAGGGCTGTGTGTGGAGAGGGTCCCAGCAGAGGAGGGCAGAGGGCTGGAGCAGGATTTTGGAAAGGTCACCTTTAATATGCTCAGAACCAAAGTGTGAGGGATTCCATGGGAAGCATCCATGGAGTGCTGGGATTTATTCAAGAACAATTTCCCTAAGCACAAGAACAATCCATTCCCTACTGAGGGAAAGGAAGAAAGCAGAACAAGAGACCACCCTGGCTTAACAATGAGCTTTTGGGTGTACTGAAAAAGCAAAAAAGCAGCATATCAGCTCTGGAAAGGCAGCCAAATACTCACTGTAGTCTGCAGGAACCTTGCTTTGGAGCTTTTCAGGGGGTGTGACTCTAGCTGTGTTCATGCTGTGTAGCCAAAACGTGGTATGTTGCTTTTTCCCAATATATCCTCAAATTGTTGGTTCTTTTGTGTATTACGTTAGTTAGCATTCATATTTGCTCGGAGACAGAGAGCAAATTAATGCTGATGTGCTATTAAGGAGGAAAGAAAATTGACTTCAGGTGTTTATTACCTAAAACAAGCATTCCCTGCCAGTAACTGAAGTGCACCTTTCATTTCGCAGACACTACAAGAAGCGCTGCCAGGGCCGGATGCGGAAGCACGTCGGAGACCTGTGTCTGCAGGCTGGAATGCTGCAGGATTCCTTGGTGCATTATCACATGGCAGTGGAACTGCTGCGCTCTGTCAATGACTTCCTGTGGCTTGGAGGTAGGATTAAGGGGTGGTAGTTGCTAAACCCAAGTAAATCAAACTGTCCTCTATCATTTCCTTAGGCATCATGAAAAGTAGGAATGATTTTGGTGACCAACACGTGAATATCAGGTGTGAGTAACAATTAAGTTGAAGCAAAAATTGGTTAATAAGGCATGAGAAAGGAATGTGTTTAGGAAAACCTAAAGAGGATAAATTGTGTTACTGTAGTAAAGCACGTATTTAAAAATTGTGTCTGATTTTTTAATGATTCCTTGGGAAGTATTTGATTTTCTTCACCGAGTTGTACAGGTGTTTTAAAAATGTTTCCTATGGGTGTCCACTGTGGACTGTTAGGAAAAGATTTTTGCCTTTCCATCTACCAAAGCCACAAGTGTTAAACTTCACTGGCATGACTTCCTTTCATAGTAGGTCCCAGGATTTGGTTTTTTTTCCTGCCTTTTCTCCATCCTTTCCTTTCCTTTTTTTCATACCTGCTTTTTGTTATTTATTGGCTATACAAATGATCTCTGAGCACAATTTCTGCTTCTCAATTTCACAAGCTTTCAGGGCAATCACTGTTTCCAGTTCTGCTTTTAGCTTTCTCATTCCACGTGGAAACCCAGTTATCTTCCTAATGGCCCTTCAGGTTACGTACTATGAAAACCTTAACACCTTTTGACCTCCCACTTCTTTCCTTTTACAATTCCAAAAATTTAAATGGCTCAGGATTCCTCAGATTATACTTAGAGGCCTCCAGAGGACTCTTCCAATCCAAATTATTTTATATGTAAGTCTGATCTCCTGCTTTTATCACATCCAGGTAAATCAGGTTGTTCAGGGACCTGTCCAGTTGAGTTTCAGGTATATTTAATGATGGAAGTTCTACAGTTTTTGAGCAACCTGTTCTAACATTTTACTGGTTATAATGTTAAAAAACCCAACAACAAAACATAAATTTGTCCTACCTTAAAGCAGAACTTCCAGCTTGTGTTGACTCTCATCTGATCTCTGCACCTCTGAGAAGCACCTGCCTCCATCTCTTCTCTACCTTCTCACTGGGTGTTTTAAAGGCAGCAGGGACATCAACATTCAGCCTCTTGTTGTTTAAAGCTGAGCAAGCCCAGTTCTCTCTGCTTCTCATATTCTCTGCTTCAGGAACTCCAGTCCCCTGACCCTTTTGATGGCCTTCCACCAGCCTTGCTTTGGGATGAGGCTCCTGTCAGGCCCTATCTCCAGCCTGGAAAGTTCTTTCTGCATTGAAGGCCTGCCCTACTGTTCCCCGCAGTTCGGTATCACCCAGGAAGTTTCTGGGTATGCTCTATGCAATCATTCAGGCAGTTAATGAAGGCATGAGTACTGTCCCCCTGAGGGACACCACTGGTCACTAGGCAGCCATTTGGCTGATCACAGTCCTTTGAGTGTGGCTGTCCAGCCAGTTTCCCACCTACTTTATAGGCCAGCTATCCCAGTCTTCCCAATTTGGCTGCAAGCATTCTGTGGGAGAGCATGTCCAGAGATGTTTTGAAAGCCAAAATACACAACATCCACTGCTGTTCCTTTGTTCACTGAGCTTATCATCTCATCATAGGAGGCAGTGAGGTTGCCAAAGACTGACTTATCCTCAATAAATCAGTGTGTGCTGTTCCCAGACACCTTCTTTCACTTCATGTGCTTCCAGAAGGGTTTCTGTGTAGCCTCTCCAGGGAGCTGATGTTGATCTGCCTGTACTGGTACTTCCTTCTTGAAGAAGATGACGTTTCTCTTTTTCCAGCCATTAGAAACTTCCCCCAATGGGCATGAACCTGTTGGAGGTGATGAGAGTGGTCTCACCTTGGTCAGCTCTCTTGGCATCTTACCTGGTTTTGTGGAATTGCATCCAATTGGATTAAATGCTTTTCATGTGAGCTTCCTCTACTGTGACAAGTTCTTACTCCTGCAGTCTTTTAGTAGGGTTGGGGCAGTGGGAGTTCTGAGGGTGAACACAGAGGTGAAAAGCACATTGAGCATCTCAGAATTTTCTGTGGCCTTTGTCATTAGACCTCCAATTTCAGGCATACTTTGTTTCTGCAAATGGACTTTATGATGTGATACTTCACTTCTTGCAAATGTCTCTGCTAATCTGTTGGCTTTATTTTCTTTTCTCTGCAGCTGCCCTTGAGGGGTTGTGCTCAGCATCTGTCATCTATCACTACCCAGGTGGCACTGGGGGTAAAGTTGGACCTCGCAAGGCTCAAGGAGGTTCTCTTTCTGCTGAGGCAGGCAACAGGCACCGGCCAGGTAAGGATGACATATCAGTTTTATTCTGTTTGCCACCACTGAACATCTGAAAACTTCTGCCTACTTCCTAACTCTGTAAAATTCTGCAGATGACAGAATTAATCAGAGGAGGGAGGTTGGGGGAAGAATTGTTTGGGTTTTTTTAAGATTTTTGCAATTACTTCTCTGTTTTGGTGCCAATGTCAACACATGTGCTTTGCATAGAATTGCAAAGCTTTTGATTTCTTTACCTGATTGTTAGTAGTGTCTGTGTTAGTTTGAATTTTGCTGGAGAAGATGCAGACAGTTTTCATAAAGTACGATGTGGCAGAGCTGCATGTATTAAGAAAAATAAGTTGAGTACATTTTATTCATAGTTTTTTTGCTATTCTGAGGTCAACGTGTAACAAACAGATTTCATGAATGAAATGCCAATAAACCAGTGTAATTTTTAATGTTTAGTATACTTTTTCTAAACTCTTGGATTGCGAAAGAGATGGCTGAGGAGAAACATGAGAGTTACCCATAATACAGAGAACATTGTAGAAGAGGATGGGTAGGCATCAAAGGTTCAGTGTTTCTTTCAAAAGAAGAACTGGAGGACATCAAACAGAGCTTAGCAGATGGAGAAGCAGATGAAAGGAATTACTCTTTATCCATCCTATAGGTATGACATGGAACTCCTTGTCATTCAGAGTGGTGTGACAGAGGCAAGGCTGCTGCAGCTCTATGTCCCCAGGTCCAGGCAGACAGGAGGCTGAGCAGGCATTCCCAGCGGGCCTGGAGGAACACAGAGGGTACACACACACAGCCTCAGTCTGTCCAGGAGCTGGCCACTGGACTGCACCAGTTGCTGGCACCTTGACCCACAAGGCTGAGACCCAGAGCCCATTCCACTTGTTGGTTCTTAGAGCAACACACACACATGCACTCCTCTCTGTTTTTCCATGCTTGTTCCCTACACTGCCTCAATCCCTCCTTCTCCTTGTCTTTGTCTTGTCCCCTACACCCCAAAAGGAATCTTGTACAATTCCAAGATGCTGTTTCCCTATAATGAGCCCCATATCCCTGTAGGCAGTGACTCCCCAGTCTGTAAGAGGATCCAGAGAGCTGCTTGTGTAACTGAGCTGCTGGGCTTCACCCTCACACAGCTCTGGTGGCTTTGATTTGGTTATTGGGGTTCAGCTGATGGTCACTGATCCTCTCTGCTCCTTTGTGGTTGTGCAGATAAGCCTGTCACATAACCTGACCCTTGTCACATTATGGCTCCTGAAAGTTTCTGTGGCTTCCAGGAGAGGCTGGGCTAGGGTAGGGAAATGAAAACACATTGACCAGTGTGACCTACAGGCCCTTTGGGCTAACCCAGCACAGCTGCTGCTTTGTATGTACCCACCCAGGACTGAAACATAGCTGGGTTTAAATGCTGGTGTTAAGTTCTCTCGTGTGCAATGTGGTCAAAATTAATTCCTTAATCTAAAGGAAGCAACCACCCATTTTACTCTTTTATAAGTCACAATCTAGTTGTTGTGGTTTGATGCTGGTTAGGTGCCAAGCACCATGAATAAAACAAGGTGAAATGAGGGTTATTGAGGAAAAACTTCAAGGCAAAACAGGTCCACACTTAAACAGTTATAGTATAAAGAAGATTTATTACTAACAGAATTAAAAGTAAAAAGAAATAATAAGAAATTAAAGCAAACTCCCAGAACACCTTTCTCTCTCAGTACCTCCCTCTTTCCACCAACCTCTGCAAAGGAAACAAACATGGAGTTTGGTCAGCGTTTAATTTCTTAAGAGTCTTTCTTTATGTTTAAGGAAAAGAGTTTCTTCTGCTGTGCTGTGGGATTCGTCCCACAGAAGATAGTTCTCTGGGAACTTCTTTAACGTGGTTTCAAACTTTCACAAACAACAGTCCACCCAAAATCTGCTGCAGTGGAAAAATATCCCTCCCATGAATCTTGCAGTCTTCCCACACTGCTAATCATGGGTCATAACAGTCATGGGGTTTCAGTCTTTTAAGGATGAGCTATTCCAGCCTGAAAGTAAAGGCTCTCTTCTCAATCCCTAAAAGTCTTTCACCGCATCTACATACTCTGGCGTGAGTATTTTTCATGAACTACACGTGGATTTCTACATCCTGCCATGTACATCATCTTATGAATTATAGGGAAAACAAACTGCTGTATTATAGTCTTCACCACGGCTTGCAAGGAGAATTTTCAGCTCTGGTGCTGGCAGCGCCTGCTCTCCTTCCCTTCCTTTACTGACCTTGGTGCCGCCATGTTGGCTTCATCTTACATGATCTCACTTTCCCTTTTTCTCTGACCTGGAAGAAAGCTGGTGCCTGTTAAGTTGTGCCTAAGAAGTCGATCTTGTCTCTTGTCCTGGCTCCGTGCCGGGGAAAACTCGCCATGTGTCTTGTTGTTGGCTGCATGATGTTTTTGCTCGGTTTGACAGGAGCCGCGCTGGCTCCGGCCGCGCTGTTGTTTAAGGCTGGTCACGGCTGCCTGTGGAGCTGGGATGGCTTTCCCCGGCGGCTCGGCCTCGTGCCAGGGGGACTCGGGCCTGCTCCAGGATGGGGCCCAGGGGCCGCCTCCCTTTGCCACCCCAGGGCGGGAGACAGGAACAAAAGGAATTTCCTGTGCTTGCTCTTCCTTTAAATATGTAAATCGCAGAGGCGGTAGCAGCTTTTTCATTTGTTTAGCAACCTGTCCATCAAACTAAGTTTAAACTACCACACTAGTAAACACCTGCTTTGTATTATCTTTATTAAGAACCGTGTGTGTTGAAACTGTTATAAATTGAGGAGACAGCCAATTTTCCTCTTTTAAATTTATTAATACTAGCAAGTAGAAAGTGAGCAAAAGCAGCGCTGGGTGACAGGGGAGTCTCCGCTCCACCACTGCCACACCTTTTCATCACCCTCTAGTCCTTTTATACACTTTGTCTTCCGCATTCGTGGTCTCCTGTATTACGAAAGTGGGTTACTCTGCGCATGTGTCTTCTGTTGCTAGGGGGTCTTTTCTGCCTCTTGGTGGTCGTACGAGATGAAGCACGGAGTCTTCCTCACACGTACTCTCCTTGACCCCCTTAGTGTCTTTCCATATATAGTGTAATAAGGATCAAGCAGGCTAGTACATATTGCATAATCATACTTGGCAGTACATTGCATATAGTTCCTGTTTTGTTTTCAAGGCCTTTTTACTAAAATAAGTAAAAGCTACAATGATTGCCAAATATAACAAAAGTCTCTTTTTAACACATTAACTACAAAAATAGGAAAGTATTTTATACCAACTATTACAATACATTACAAATTCTATAGCATACACTTTATATTAAATCCTACTGTACTAAAACTTAAAGGTTTAATAAACAACCTAATCTAATTCTTAACAAAACCAGATAATTGTGATAGTAAAATTATCTTATTTCAGGACAGAATGCTAATTTTTCATACAATATCTAGTCATTAAAATCTGTGCATTTGATCCCATGACCTATGAATGCATTGGCTGTTATAATTTCACCTGGTTAGTGACCTTTGTTTACTTTTCTATGAATATTTAATAGGAGATGTTGCAATCTGTTTGTTTGTTGTGGCTACTGCTTGTTACTAAAGAAGGTAACAAGTCACAACTATCAGAATAATTGAATATATTTTAGGTATATTATTACTGGGTCTCTATTTAAGTTGAGACTTAAATCTCTCTATTTCAAAGTCCTGTTAGCAAACTTGTTAGTGTAGTTGTATTTTATAAATGTTTTAGTTTCATATGACAAAATTTTTCAAAGGACTTTTCTGTGAAGAAAAACTGATCACAGTTTTTTTTTTT
The DNA here is from genome assembly GCA_013399195.1 of Dicrurus megarhynchus. NCBI lineage: Eukaryota > Metazoa > Chordata > Aves > Passeriformes > Dicruridae > Dicrurus > Dicrurus megarhynchus. Next base: position 784,631 of record VXAD01002024.1, read on the forward strand.
TGTTATCTCTGCAGATAAAAATATTACTTTGTGGCCCATTAGATATTGTTCCCGAACTCCACTTATGAGCTCTGTGATTTTAGGTCTGAACTGCTGACCTCTCTCCTGCACAGCTGTTGCTGTGATGTAATTTTCTTACAAAGTTTTCTGAAAGTCTATTTTTATTACCTTTTCTTGTCTCTGCAGTGCTTTTCATTTAAAATCTTTTCAAACTGCACCTTTGTTTATAATCTATTTCGCTGTAATTAATTTTGTGAGGACTGTTTAATCTGTGGAACAAATTCCACTGTATCCTTCTGTGGGATAAAGCCAGAAAAAAAAGGGTTTCCAAATTCTGCACAAATCAGGAAATGCCACACTTGGAACTGACATTTGTGCCTAATTTTGAGGCATGTAGATGAGAGAGTTACCTTTAGTGCTTCCTCCTGTACCTGGAATTGCACCTCTTCTTGTGCCTGTACTTCAGCCTTCACAGGATGAAGTTTCCTGCCCAGATCCAGAAAAGAGAAACATCTTCCTCTGGAATCCCTTGTGATTTCCATCATTTGGCATTTTTAGGCTACAGCACAGGACCTGGCTGCTCAGCAAATATGGTGTCTGCTTTATGTAGAAACAACTTTAGAAAGAGAAGCTCCAAAATACAAACGAGCTTCTGCTCTATACTGTGGCTGCCCATCCCTGGAAGTGTTCAAGGCCAGGTTGGATGGGGTTTTTGAGCAATCTGCTCTGGTGGAAGGTGCCCCTGCTCCTGGACAGGGGGTTGGAACTTGATGGTCTTTAAGGTCCCTTCCCAAACCATTCTGTGATTCTGTGAAAAGGGAACTTTGACTTCTCAGGTATCTAAACCTTTGTGTTTGCATGGGGACAGGTTTAGGCCGTGTCCCCTCGAATTCCTGGATGTCTCTGCAGCCTTCAGTGTAAAGGAAGATTCCGAGTTGCTCAGTTCCCCCTGGCCAGGAGATCTGGCTGTGGTCTGTCAGTTATGGGATTTGTATGTCAAACAAGATGAGTCTGGTTTGCTTTATGCTTAGGTCACTCACTGTTTTGGGTTTCTCCACCGGGTTTTATTTGTTGGGAATTCTAAGCTCTTGATTTTGTTGCCTGACCTTCATCTTTCCCCAGGCAGAATTAGGACACCTGAGTGAAGTGTTGGTGTATCTTTGGGTCTAGATCTAAATCTCTGTTTCACTTGTCTGGAATCTGAGCAAATCATCTGAAGGGAGGGCCTGTCTTGCTGATAAAATAATTGTTTTTGACTGCTTAACCCTTGATATTAACAATTTTATTGCCATGTATAACCAAAGGTTAGGGCAGCGAGTTGTTACATAACCTGGTAATCCAACTCTGCAATGCTCTCGGCACCTCTTACATGGACATCCTGCCTTATTGGGTTGACATGACTCAATTATTCAGAAAATTTGACCGAGTGAAATTACAATTAACAATTAAAAGACAATTAAACAATTAAAAGGGATAAAATTACTTGAAAATATTATTCTAGAGTATTGTGCAGATTTAATTAGCCTCCCACAAGGAGATTTAAGTACTGTAGGTCCTGGCATTAAAGTATACTAAGTGGACTGTGACGGAACCTTGCCAACTAAAACAATAAAGATAAAGGAAAAGGGATATGGCTTTAAATTATACACTGAAAATTCTGAAATTCTTCTTAATGTGTCTTAGAATTCATTGCAAGTTTATGGGACTTTTTACATTTATTTATCAACAAAATGAGATTTAACATATGGTGACTACTTGATTATAATTGGTAGTCCTTCAAAATAGCAGTGATGATCCTGATAAATCGGATGATTTTGTTCAAGCCTGATGTTATAAAACATTATAAGAACTTACTTTGCTGGCTCTATTTAAGGCTGAAAAAAAATCATTTTTGTTCCTCCTTTTAGGGGCACAGGAAGTTCTCATTGATCCAGGTACATTATTTTCCTGCATGTTTCCAAAGTATTTTCTTCTATTACTTGATGTGTTTTGCAATTGTATAGATATTGCCACTTGCCAAAACTAGATTATAAATCTTGAGAAATTATAGAGACTGAAGGCTAACTGTCACAAAATAAATACTGTAGTTCGTGATTGTGTCTCCATAAATTCTAATCAACAGGAATTCTTTCCATGAGTAGTGAAGATTTTAAAATATTTTCGAAGTGACCAGCCTGAATGGTCACATGTAATCCTGTAGTGTTATGGTGTTCTCTCAGTCATCATGAACAAACATCTTTCACTTAAAAACACTTAATCTACAGATGTGCTTGGTCTGATTCCTTAAGGTTAATCAACATGAAAAAAGTTGCCTAGCATTTAAGTATTTAAAGAAACATTCTTTCTGCTCCCTCAGTATATTCAGAAATATCTTTCACAGTAGTTTTTAACTGTCTGTTCAGAGTTAGGGCCAGCTCTGAAACACAGATATTTTTTTTATCATCTTAGCAGGGAAACCTCTTGGAGAAATAAATTACTGTATAATCCTAAATAAATTACAGTGAAACCCTACAGATTAAGTAACACATAAGAAGGTATCGAGCCTTGCCAAACCTTTGATGTGTTTTCACTTTTATTATGTTAACTCCTCAATAAAATCAAATTCTTTAAATAAATTTTTCATGTTCTATCTAATACCCCAGATTTCCTTGGCTTCCATTTCACATTCTTATCCTTTATATAGACCCTTTCTGTCTCTTGCCTTCTTCTTAGTGTTTTGTCTGAGCCTATTTTTTTTCCCTAAGGTGTGCTTTAGAAACACAGTTTTAAAGTAGAAGGAGGAATAGTTCAAAGATTAAAACTGAGTATTCAGATGTAGCCATGATATAATTTTAGCAATCTATTACTTTATTCATTGTCAAAACACTCAGATAAGTGCTAAAAATCATGAATATATTTGGTTTTTATAAAGTGAAAGATTATTTCCTTTCTTTCTAGGTAGGGCAAGTGTACTTTGTGTATTCTGTGTCAAACCTACAACATACCCTAGTTTGCTTTTTAGGTATTTAGCATTTGCCAAGAGTCATTGTGCTCATTTCTGACCCTGTTCTGTTCTAGGTGCTCTGACTTCCAACGGGATAAATGCAGATACCAGTGCTGAGATAGGACGTGCCAAGAACTGCCTGAGTCCTGAAGACATCATAGAAAAATACAAAGAAGCCATTTCTTACTATGGCAAGGTAATGGTGGTTTTTAAAAAAAAAAAAAAAAAAAAAAATCACTGAAGTTCTTTTCAACAGTGAACTTCTGTGGCTTTGGTTTTGGAAGACCTTCTAAAGCACACCAGTGAAGTTTATAAAACAGTTTCCAGCTCTTCTGGAGGAATTTTTATGTTTTTGTGCAAATGCTCGGAGCCTGATATGATAAAGGAGCTTAATGTCTACATTCATAATAGGAAAGGAAAAAGAATTATTTTGTACTGTGAAAATAGAGGCCCAGTGTCCACATGAACAGTAAAGCTAAGTTTAATTGTATTGCAGAGGAGTTATTTAATAACATTTTAATTTCAGGTATTTCTCTTGTTTGATAAAGTATCTTTAGACTAAGCTTGTAAATATTTATTACAGGCATTTTCATGTCCATGTTGAAGGGAGACTCTCCAAATGAAACAGGTTCAGTTGTGTGCATGAGTTGATTTATGATCAGGAGCAATTAAAGGTGATAGTTTTGGGCATAGTATCAGATAAATTTCAATCATTCAATAAAACAATAATTGTCTAGGGTACATTCAGCTTTTTCATGTATCTTAAGGGTACATTGCTCATGTAGAAAGAGTATCATATCTCTAGAAGTATAAAATTATTGGACTTTGTTGGGCTTAGGGCAGGATATTTTGATTATTTATAATATGCATTATGCTCTCAACAAGTAATAACTGTGCTTCACTGCAGCTTCACTTGAAAGAACAAAAAGCTTTGTGCCAGGACTGATTTATAACCCTTCAAGACAAGCACAGTTACCTTCTGTGTGTTCCAGACCTACAGACAAAGTAACTCCTTGCTCTAATGCTGAGGAAGCAGCACTTTCTACGTATTTCTTGTGTTCTCACTGAGCTGAAAAAACTTTTGTAGCACCTTCTAAAATAGATTCAATCTCCAGTGATTTGCTTTTGCCAATATAAATGCACGAGAGAGGAGTATGTGATAGCTTTGCTGGCGTAACCCCGGCATTTTATGAGCTTGCTTTCCCCCATTAGTTTTCAAATATAAATACCTGAAAAGAGCTTAACTTCAGCAGGAGGTGGGCCAAATCAAATATCCAGTATCAGTGTTGTTGGAGGAAATCACCAGATCAGATTGTCTGGCTAGAAAATTGCCTGTTTGTTATCTCAGCACAAACAGTTCCGTGCACATCTCCATTGTCTCTTCAGCTTCCTTAAGCAAGCTAAATCACTAAACAGTCGTTCACAGCAAAGGTTTTGCAAACAGATACTGGAACACTCAGATTGGTTTCTAATTCTCTGGTCATCAGGAATATTGTTTTAACTAACAAGAAAATGGATGCAGTAATAAAAATATTTGCACCGTGAAGGTAGAATTTATTTGCAGACGCAGCACCCACAACCAACCATTTATATGAGGTTATCCCAAAGGGTACCAATATTCCCAGCTTTTCTCCTCAACTGAACTCTCAGACTGAAGCTGTGCTCTGTCTCAAAATAAGAGAAGTGAGTGAAGAGGCTGAAAATGGTTGTTTTGCATAATAATATTTTAGATGACACCTTAATTTTCACTTGGGCATATGTTGATAATTTAACAGTGTAGTCATTACCATTAAGGAATTGCTGGGTTTGGAGGATGTGACAGCTGATTTATGTGCTGAGCAGAAATGCTTATAAAATCTAACAGGTGCAATACTTCAATATTATTTTAATTTTCTCCCTCTCCAAGTACAAGAACGCTGGTGTGATTGAATTGGAAGCTTGTGTGAAGGCAGTGAGAGTCCTGGCAATACAGAAGAGGAGCATGGAAGCCTCTGAGTTTCTGCAAAATGCAGTTTATATCAACCTTCGGCAGGTCAGTTGGAAAGTCCAGTTATTATTCTCTTTGTCATGCAACAGAATTTACTGAAGGTTACTTAGATTCAGGAGTCTCCAGTTTATTTTCTGTGTCACTGCCTTCCTTCTGATGAGAGCTTGACTTCTGAGGATTTTCATATCGGTGAGTCTGATGTGCAAGGTATTGACAGTTCATCTAAAAACATGAGGACTTAGTTTGAGATTAAAGACTCGCCTGCTCTCCCTTGTGAAGGTAAAAAAATTCCATAGTTGTTCTCTTGTGATGTTGTATTAGGGAAAAACAGCTGCCTGGGACTGATCTGCAGTGGATTTTTAAAATTTTCTTGATTGCATTTCATTCAGTGAAACTGAGCAAATCAGAATGGCCTGTTGCAGAACGAGCTGAAGGGTCTGATTAGTGTTTTTAATCAACTGAATCTTTGTTGTGTAGTGCAAAGTCTTAATTAAGCCAAATCAGAAAGGAATTCAGGGGGGAAATCAGTGTTTGGAACTGTGGGGAAAGTGCTCAGTATCACCACAAAACAACATGAACACTTGATCAGTTTCTCAAGCTTGGTGTCACTGCTCACAGAGAGACTGCTGTGGTTGAAAGAACTAATAAAAAGTTGTTAGGTTTCTTACTGGTTTTTGCTCCTTACATCTTGGTAAGATGAGCAGTTTAAGTCCACACCATTGACCTTATTAAGCCCAGACAGGGACAGCAAATTTATGAGGGAGGTAGAATACTTTCTTTCATTTGCAGAGAATCCTTTCTCTGGCATCAATTTTCTAACAAAGCATAAATGAGCCATTAATTAATTGATAAGCTGTCATAAAAATCATCAATTTTGTTACAGAGTACCTTAATTGCCATTATCCTTGTAGCGCTAAGGGCCTTCTCTTTAATTCTGTAACCTGTTTGTTTGCTGGCAGTTCTGCGCTTTTTTTTGTTCACCTGTCCTGTTCTGGTGCTGTTATTCTTGTTCCCTGCAAACTCCAATATTGTTGTTGTTTCTTTTTCTGGAAGCAATTACTGCCATTGTTCTCCCTGACACCACTGATTTTGCAACTTCCACTTTTTATCAGAAGAAAAATGTGAGACATAGTGTCTTGGTTTGAAAGACAGGTGTCTGTCAAGGAAGGCAGGAACCTCCCTTGGAATAGAAAATGTGACCCCCCTTCCCTCCAAATTATTATAGTCGGAAACTACGGGGCTTTCAGGCAAAGAGATGGGAAAAGGAATAACAGTTCTTTACTAATATATATATACGTATAACAAGACAAACAACCAACAACAACGGCAGCAGCAACAAACAAACCCAGGAACAAACCCAGTGCCAGCCTCTCTGTGCTGCAGGCCCTTTCCCTTGGGTGCAGCAGCAACAAACAAACCCAGGAACAAACCCAGTGCCAGCCTCTCTCTGCTGCAGGCCCTTTCCCTTGGGTGCAGCAGCAACAAACAAACCCAGGAACAAACCCAGTGCCNCTGGCGGCGGGGGCCGCTGGTGGCTCCCGGCCGGGCAGGGCAGGTGGGGTGGGTCCCCCGCGCCTGCAGGGGGCGCTGTGCGCAAGCCTGGCCGCGTCTCCCTGAGGGGGCCATGGCGGGCGGGCAGGATGGCGACAGGGGCTGCAGCAGCAACCCCGGAGTGGGGCTAGGACGGTGGGGATGGGCAGACCCCGGAGTAACAAATAAAATGTAACAGAAAACTCCGCAGCCTCAGCAGGAGCCGCGGGGGGTTGGGTGGACACGGGGTGCTGGGTTAGAGTGCAGCAGAAAAGCTGAAAGCAGCGGGGCTGGGCAGCACCAGCCAGGCTCCTCTGCAGCAGCTGCCGCATGCAGCCAGGGAGATGCGCCCTCCGTGAAGGCGGAGAGGGTCGGGGTCCCGGGTCTTCCCAAGGCACCCGAATAGATGGTGAGGGTCCTTTCCAGTGAGACCGGGTGTTAATAAGGTCCCGGTACAACAGCTGATCTAAGGAGCAAAGCTCCGCTCACGGTAGGAGAAGACAGCAGGAGACGGAACCCCGCAGTGGGGGCGAGTTCTTCCCACAGCGACCACAGCCTGTCTCTCCTCCGATGCCGAGAGAGAGCAAGGAGCCGAGCCCAGCCCCTCACCTCCTGGCCAAAATCTCAGGGTATCTTTGCCCTTGCAAAGAGAAAACCCCCAGCTAAGAAAGGAGCCAGCTGCACCCTTCTCCTGCCNTGGGCAGCACCAGCCAGGCTCCTCTGCAGCAGCTGCCGCATGCAGCCAGGGAGATGCGCCCTCCGTGAAGGCGGAGAGGGTCGGGGTCCCGGGTCTTCCCAAGGCACCCGAATAGATGGTGAGGGTCCTTTCCAGTGAGACCGGGTGTTAATAAGGTCCCGGTACAACAGCTGATCTAAGGAGCAAAGCTCCGCTCACGGTAGGAGAAGACAGCAGGAGACGGAACCCCGCAGTGGGGGCGAGTTCTTCCCACAGCGACCACAGCCTGTCTCTCCTCCGATGCCGAGAGAGAGCAAGGAGCCGAGCCCAGCCCCTCACCTCCTGGCCAAAATCTCAGGGTATCTTTGCCCTTGCAAAGAGAAAACCCCCAGCTAAGAAAGGAGCCAGCTGCACCCTTCTCCTGCCTTGGCCATTTATTCTGTCTCTCTTGAGTGCCGGTTGTTATCATCTCTAAGCGACAGATGGAACAAAATTCCATGAGAGAAGGAAACAAAAGGAAAAAAATCCTAACCCCCAACACCTAGTGCATGGCAAACTACTCGTCACTTCAACAGCTGATAGCTATTGCCTAATAATACACAAGCACAAATGCTGGCAACATGAAAAACATGCCCTGATCTAAGCTGCTAGTGAACTTGTAACCAGTACAGCCTAAACCAGTACAGACTGGGATCTCTGTGTGGCTGGGGAGCAACGTCGCATTATTATGTGAAATAAGAGTAGGATAATCTTTCCAGGGCTTTCCCCAGGGCTTGGAAATGCATTTTCCATAAAGAGAGGTATGGCTGGGAATTTTATTTACAGCTTTTTAAGATTTACTGTATAAAGCATGAAAACAAATAATAGTTGTATTTATGATTTTGGACTAACTCAGAGGAGGAGTCATCCTGTGATAGCTGAGGGAATAAACTGTAGGACAGTGTTTTTCACTTGCAGGTAAATAGAACATCAGCACAACCAATATTCTACAGCAGTAAAAACACCTCACAGGTTAAAGTGTAAGACTCATAAACAGGAAAACTAGTTCCTATCCATAAATTCAATTTCATACTCAGTCTAGTAATACTGTACAATTGGTATTTTCTGATGAGCTGCAGGATAATAAGACTTAACTTTGCATCCAGTTAGGAGGAATAAATTGTAAAATATAATTACAGAGAAAGTGAGATTATAAAATTTTAATGTAGTAAGGAATAATTAAAAAACAAATAAAAAGCTGCATTCTTGAAAGCCTGTCCTGAAACAAGCCTGAGAAAAAACTGGCTCTATTACTTGAATAGTGACCTACAGCCTTTCCAGGTGCAGTTGTAAACTTGGTTTGGTAGAGCAGTTAAATAAAAATTAACCAGGTGGAAATGATGCTGTGCTTCAAGTGGTGGCTGTTTTGCAGCCACTTTACAGGCATTAAGCTTTTATAAATTTGTAGGGTCAGGAAAGATGTTTGTGACTGCTACACCCATGGCATGCAGAATGCCTGCTGCAGTCTTACCAGAATTAATTACTTGGAGTATCTGTGTGGGTTTTTTCTCCTTTTTTCTTCTTTTAAATTCCTGAATGGTAGCACATAACTGTGTGTGCTCAGGGAAAATGCAGTTTTGCTGTCTTTGTGGTGATGAAAAAACAGTTTCCTGCAACTGAGGGAAATACTTGAACAACTTTGGGAACAACCATTAAGCAACAAGTTCTGTAACAGTGTTAAAAACTTATACATATGATGACAATAAAACTTTCTGGGAATCTGCTGCCTCTCTCATAGTTGTTCCAATTATTAGTGAGTGCTCTTGGCTACCTAAATAGCATGACCCTGTCTTTTCTTACCTTGAAGAATTAAGTTGCCCATGGGTGTGTGAACGTTGTCAGAATTTGTATTTAAGGAATAGCTTTTGATAGGGCGTTTTAAAGCTTTTTTGCTTTATTTCCTGACCATGTGCTTGTGCCCTTTTCAACTCTGCTGCCTTATTTTTTATTGTTCTAACCTGTTAAAAATAGCATAAATGGGTAACTTCAGTGCGACACCTCATGTTCTTTCTGAGTGATTGCTTTTGGGAGCTCTGGTAAACTTCTTTAAAATTTTCCTGTATTTTCTTTTTGTGCCTTCTGTTCTTTCCAGCTGCACTGATTTCTGAAAGTTTTCACCTTCGTGCAATTGCCTTTTTACACAACTCTTGGTACAGGGCTTGGTCTTTTTCAGGGATGGGTGGTACTTTTGCATCTCTCACTGTCTTCTGTTGTCAGTTCTGAGGAAAACAGCAATTTCAGCTTCAAAAATTGTCTGAAACTTTCTAAAATGATTTGCTACTCTGTGTGTCTCTTCATATGCTGAAGTACAAAGATTTGAACTGTTGGATAAGGTTGTGCTGCCCTCTGAAAACTCCTCTTTGATATGTCTCATACCCCTTTGCCCAAAATTAGAAGTGACCTTTGAGAACAGACTACTTCTTGTAATTATATCAGGACTTAAGTGGCTAAAAGACATTTTGAAGCTCTTCTTACAAGACCTAATCATTTCTGTAAAAGCCAACCAGTGTGGTGAGCAGCTTCCCTTGACTGTCTAAGCCTTTAAGTGTCTAAAGTTAAACACGCTGATTGATACTTCCAGTTTTGAAGAATGAGTTGCTGTTTCTGTCCTTTAGGGCTATTTTTGGGTGAAGTTTGTCACTTGAAACGCCTTTGCAAAACGTGTTGGCAGCTTTAGAGTAATTTAAAGTAAGTCTTATTGCTTTTGGTTGTGCCAGATCCTGTGCACTAGGTGTCAGCATTGGTCTGCACTGCTGCTTCCTGGGACACAGAGTAGGAATCGTCCCAAGTTTCTGTGGCAGTTTCTTCTTGGCTGGCTGACTCCAAAGCAAGATTATCATCCAGGCCAGAGGCAAAAAGAATCAAGTTGCCTGTGACTTATGCCAATACACTGATAAGCTAAAGAAGCACGTGGTGGTAGTTCCTTATCAAGTTTGTTTCAACTTTAAGCCTAAAGGAGCTTTATCTAAATTCCACCTCACTTGTTGGCAGCGTGCATATGTATCATGGAACTGTTTAGGTTGGAATAGACCTCAAGGCAGACCATTAACTCAGCACTGCCAAGCCCAGCACTAAACCATGTCCCCAAGTGCCACATCTACATATCTTTCAAAGCCCTTCAGGGATGGTGACTCCACCATGTCCCTGGGCAGCCTGTAACAATACTTGACTCAGTGAAGAAACCTGGGTCTCTGTCTTTCTATGACATTTTGCTACTTTGACATTATTTTTTACATAGTTGGGAAAAGCTCCCATTGAGCTCACTGCTGCCCTCCAAAACTTGCTTCATGCAAGGCAGTGGTGAGGCACTGGCACAGGTTTGCCAGAGGAGCTGTGGATGCCCCACCCCTGGGAGTGTCAAGGCCAGGCTGGATGGGGCTTGGAACAACCTGATCTAGAAAAAGATGTTCCTGTCCATGGCAGGAGGGTGGAACAAGATTATATTTAAGGTCCCTTGCAACCTAAACCATGTTATGATTCTGTGATTCAGTCTCACAGTGTATAAATCACAGTACAGTTTCGTGGAATGAAAATTTTGTGGTTTACAAGATGAGAGACATAAAAATCGAGACAGTAGTTTCTTGCTTTCATAGCCTGAGATTTCAAGATTAGATTTAATCTTAAAGGGATGAAAATCTTAGTGAATCAATAAATCTTGGAAGTGGCATATTTGTGCACTCCTTTCATTCACATGACTATCATGTTAAGTATCTTCCATTCAGTGTGGAGCTGTTTTGACTGTTTACTTGCTAGTACCACTGACAAATAAAGTTGAAGCCGCAGAACTCCATCTTTGCAGTTTTTGTTAACAGTTGAACCGAGCTTAAGTTTTCCAGGCTGTAGAAGCTGTCATGCCTGGCTGTGTGCAAATCCCCAGCCTTCTGCAGCGCCAGTGTCTGCTACTGCGTTTTCCCTCCTGTTTGTCTTTTAAAACTCAGCACTTTAAATCTTTGATAAAAACCAGTCCTTTTCTCTTTTCCCTTCCGACTCCAGCTCTCAGAAGAGGAGAAGATCCAGCGTTACAGCATCCTGTCAGAGCTCTACGAGCGCATTGGTTTCCACCGCAAATCGGCGTTTTTCAAGCGCATCGCGGCCATGCAGTGCGCAGCCCCCAGCATCCCTGAGCCCGGCTGGAGGGCCTGCTACAAGCTGCTGCTGGAGACTCTGCCTGGCTACAGCCTCTCCCTGGACCCTCAGGACTTCAGCAAAGGTCAGTGTGGATTACCACAGTTGGGCACTTAGCTGGCTTTCCATAATAATTTCCTTGAGAGATTTCATACTGAACCTAAATTATTTACTAATCTGAAACTAATTCCAACAGATAAAGCAGTTGTTTAACACTGTACCTTCACTTTTTCTTAGTGTTGTTCCAATAATCTCAAATTTCTGCGAGCCACTGCTGAACCTGTTGCTGTGGTTCCCTGTTTGCAGGAAGTAATTGTTTTATTCACAAAAACTTCATTTCTAATGTTTTTCAGAAATGTCTTTGTTTTGATAATATGCTTCTCAGTACATAAAAAGGTCATATATTACTTTGGAATTTTTTTTCAGTTAAAGTGCCTTCAGCTGTTGGCATCAGAAATTGTATTTCTTTTGGTTTTGTAGTTGTTTGATCTTATAATGAAAGGTTGAAAGGCCTTTTACAAATTTTTGTATATAGACACACATAAAGATTCTTTTACATATTTTTGTATGTAGACACACATACTTACATATAATGTAATTAACAGGATCAAGTATGTCACATTATCCCAATAATTAGATCAGAGACAACTAAAATGCTACTTGGCAGCTCCTTTTGAATAAACCTTTCAAAAACTTTGTGTTGTGTTCTATAGCAGCAGTTTTGGGGACCATTCCCTAAATGTTGTAACTGCAGGAGAGGAGCAGGAAGTGATGGGTTGAGCTGTATATGTGGATGGTTAGTGTTGGTTTTTTTTAAACTGTTGTGATTTAGCAGTCAAATTATATGTGAGAGGATGTAGAAAATGCCAAGCGGACTGGGTGGAAAGATGCAAAGAATCTAATCTAGGAAGAGGGAACGTGCTGGGAAAAATATGCTGTGGCCTGGGATGGGATTTTGTTGGGAGAAGAGGTTGTAGAAGTTCTGCAAGAAATGATGTTTTAAAAGGAAAAAAAATGACATGATTGGTGTTAGTCTTTCATTTTTACCTTACTTTCATGTCGCACTGAAATGCTTTGTCTGATTTTCACCCCCAAAATGGCTCTTTTAGAGACATATGGAAAGATCACTGTAAACTCTAAGATAGAAATGACATTTCACACATGAAAAATAATGAGACTCTCAAAATATAAACTCTCAAGGTTTGGTTGCAGTAAATATTCCTAAAACAGTTTGCCAAATGCTGATGGGTGATATTAGAAGGAAGGCTGTTGAAGTTTATGAAGTATTGCACATCTTGAAATATCTGTTATTTAAAAATTATTGCTCTTGCTTACTACTAAAAGCAGGTTAAGCTTCATGAAGAGTGCTGCATATTATGGTTCTGAAAGGAAGGTTATATTATGATCTATTTATTCTTTCCACAGATACTCTGCAAATATGAAGTAATTCATAGTCTGAAACTTAGCTTTAAATACTGAAAATCAGAATATGTGCCTTGTGTTCTAAAGTGTTACTGCTTTTATTGGTCAGGAAAGCATTTAGAGAAAATATCTCTTGCTTGAGAGTTAAGAATTACAAGATTTTTTTTTTTACAAGGACATGGAATGACAGGACAAGGGGGAATGGCTTCAAACTGACAGAGAGTAGGTTTAGATTGGATATTAGGAAGAAATTCTTTCCTGTGAGGGTTGTGAGGCCCTGGCACAGGTTGCCCAGAGAAGCTGTGGCTGCCTCATCCCTGGAAGTGTTCAAGGCCACATTGGATGGGGTTTGGAGCAACCTGTTCTAGTGGAAGGTGTCCCTGCTCATGGCACGGAGTTGGAAGTAGATGATCTTTAAGGTCCCTCCCAATCCAAACCATTTTGTGATTCTATGATTTCAATTTCTGTATGAAATCCCATGTGCATTGTCCAGAAAATTAAAAAAATATAGAAAACTTCAAAGGTTTTGTCTACCATTTTGGTTTTTGGGAAGTGTTAACTTCATCTTTTGCATTTTAATGGTACATTTATTAGTCTATAGACAAGCATATAAAACAAAAATTGGTTTCATGTTTAGATATTCAAGCAAACACAATCCTAATTTTTGTGTTGAGTACAAGATTTGGATTTTGTAACAACCATTGGGTGATTGGTATAAGTGCCATAAAATTACTGCTTAGCATCTGAAGAAAACCAAAATCAATGGGTTTGTGATGACTTCCAGTTTTAAAATATATTAAATACCTGCATTTTTTCCAGGAACTCACAGGGGATGGGCTGCAGTGCAGATGCGTTTGCTCCATGAACTCGTCTATGCTTCCAGGAGAATGGGCAATCCCGCCCTGTGTGTCAGGCATCTCTCCTTCCTGCTCCAGACCATGCTGGATTTCCTTTCTGACCAAGGTATGACTTTTTAAAGAAGCAGTTATTTGCAGTTTCTATTGACCCACAGTCAAATAACGTGACTCTGTTTTGAAATACAATTAATTTGAGAAGTAATGGAGAGCACAGAAGTCGGGGAATTCTGTGTATGCCTGAGGTGGGTTCTTGATGGTAATCAGTCAACAGAGAGTTGAAATTGGATGATCTTTAAGGTCCTTTCCAACCCAAACCATTCTGTGTTTCTAACTTGTAGAGAATGAACATGATGGACCTGAGTTAAACAGTGTTTAACTGGGACAGTGGCCTTAAGTTCCTCTACATTTCTGCAGTTTCTTTCTTTTTTTTTTTAATCAGCAATAAATTTTAACAGGATTTAATACATTTGTCAAAGGTTGACAATGCAAAATGTCTGTGGATGATTTTCAGCAATGGGAATGATGTGTGTGAGGACCCTTCTGTGGGGTAGGGTGAAGTAGCATTTCCAGAATCACCTGGAAAAGCCAAAAGTGACAACTGTTACGTTTGTATTACGTTTCTTAGGAAAAATACTCCAGACTGACTTGTTTATCACCCAGCTTAATGAGACCAATGATCTTAATTACTGCTGAAAGATTTTAAAAATTGGTTTTGCTTCTCAGTAAGCTAGGTAAAAAATGCTTTTTTTTCCAGTTACTCCTTTGTTTACAATAAAGAGGATGGAAGTGAAAAAGGATAGGGTTGGTTTTTTTTTTTCTTTTCTCCTTTAGTTATGGCCAAATGTGTCCCCTTAGTGACTCCTGCGGCCAAGAACTTTATTGGCAAACTTTAGGTCTTTGCCTGCTTTTTTCCCCCTCTGTTTAGTGGCTCAAATCAGTGCTGGAGGAAGGAGAGGAACTGGACTAAAATGGATAAACTGGACTAAATCTGCTTTCTGCCTGTAGATCTTATTTGCTGTCAAAAGGTCCTTGGATTTTCCAGGACTTACAGTGAAGCTTTGTTAATATATGTATGGGAAGTTGTGCTGAAGACAAGGTTTTAAGCTCTACCGCTCTGCACATCTCCACATGTGACATTGTTAATCCCTAATCCTAAAAAGGTTTGAACTCTTGAAGAGAAGCAACTTTTTTGTTTTTTTGCCTTCTGACATTGTATGTCTGAGTAAAGCCTCTGGTTTCATAAGAGCTGTAATAACTGGGATGTTTAGTGCCTTTGAGAAATCAAACTAAATGTTCTCCCGTGTTTTTGAAAAAGAGTTGAATATTTTTTTCTCCTTCTCTCCTGAATACATCCAAAATAGAACTTGCTGTTGAGTGTGATGTCTTTTATTGATATGCTCTTGCTCAGACACACTGAGTGGTGTTCCAAAGGAGCTAAAGTGTGGATGACAGTGCCAGAAATATATTTCTGTCTTGTAATTTTTTTGGTAACTCTTCTGAGGTTGGTACTGTGTGACCATAGAATCATTAAGGTTGCAAAAGGCCTCCAAGATCATCAAGTCCAACCTGATGTTGTGCAAGGGTCCATTCAGCATAGAAAATTACTTTAAATTTATAGTTCTTTTAAAAACATCAGAATATTAGGAAAAAGTAAACCAACACACACCCTTCAGTCCTGAGCTGTGGTAAAGAACAAAAGCAAGACAACTGAAGGCAGAGGGCTATGTTACTGTTCGACTTACTGTGAACTGTTATCCTTACACTGTTAAAAGGTGTCATTAGTATTTTTCTCTGATAGTCACAGTGAAACATCCAGATTTTCTTAACCAGTTGAAGGTTTAATTAGAAAACAGAAATAATGCAGTTGTATTGGAGTTCAAGAGTGCCAAGATTTTACTCTTCTTGTGTGCTGCATAGAAAGTCACCTGTTACTAAGGCTGGAGGAAAACTCATTGTTTTGAAAAGTCAGTTTTTACTTGCATGTTTTCTTTCCTAAATAAACTTCATATTTTTAAAGCTTGTTACTGATTATCTGCTAAATACCATTCTTGTATATAAAGTTTGGGTAGTTTGCAGATCATTTTTAAAATTAGAATAAATAGAAGTGAAAACTCTTAAGCTGAGAGGAAGTTACCAGCTAAACATTTGGCACTGGAACTTGACCTTCTAACCCTTTTTCTCTCAGGATTAGCTGCCTCTAGACACAGAAAAGGAGTATTTTCTAGTTTTTTAATCTAATTCTGTTAATTTACTAGTTCAGTTGAAGTTGGGATACTGGGACTTCAGAGAACAGAAAAAAGAGATTTATTCTCCAAGTAGAAATTCAGCAGATGAGATTTATTTGTTCCAGTGAAATCTAGATCTATTAATTAGAAGCTCCTGCTTCTATTAATGGAACACAAATGCATAGTCAAAACTGGTTTGTGTTTAAAACAAAATTTAGTGTTTTAATTGAATGACACATTTTAAAACACAACTTGTCTATGTTTACTTGCATTTACTTGAATCTCCAACCATGCAGCCTGGCAAGGCTAAATAAAGAGTATCATCAAGTAAATGGGAGATGTCAGTCACTATTTTAAGAACATGGAAGCTAAAAATTTGATTTAAAATTAAGCTATTTAGTTACATAAATATGTAAAATGCAGTCTTCTGCTAAGCAAAAAGAGGTACTGAATTCTGCATAAAACCTCTAATCTCAAGCCATTATGTTTTAATGTTAACAAGCCCTTAAGAATCACTTTCTTTAAATAAGAATTAAAATGTGCAGTTGCAAAGTTGGTTGGAATTAAACCTATCTTCTGCATAATGCTTTTTGAAACAAAACTGTGTGTACAGCTCAGTGAATTTTAATTGAGTAATGTCAGATATTTGGAAAAAAAGCCATTCTTTGTTGTGGCTCTTTACTGATAATATCCATATTGGTTAAAAGGACCGTGACTTGCATTGAGTGCAGATAATTCTGAGGTGGCTCGTCTGTTAGGGCCTTTCTAAACACAGAACTATTTGGAAACAGCTACTAAGGAAATGTGACTGTCTACTCACCAGAGCATGTCCCTGTGGTGAAGGAGTATAAAGCTGGGAATGTTTCTCCGTTGCCTTTTCGAAGATTTGAAGTTTGAAAATGAAAGCTTTGAACTGCTTTACTGTAGAAAATGAGGCACCCTGTTTGACGGTCATTGCAAGACCTTGTAGTTGATAGACCAGGGGAAGGAGCAATAAACTTTGGATACATCAGGTGAACTTGGCCTGGATACCAAGGAGCAGCCAATGGATTTTAGGGGAGCAGAGATGAAGTTCACCAATGATGTGCTGTTGCTGCGACTGGACGTGAGGTTGCCACTCTCAAAACATTCTGTAAGCAAGTGCCCAACCTTCCAAAAGTCTGGGAGGTCTACAAAGTGTTGGAGTCTTTGCTGCCCTGGCTGCTCCTGCGAGGCTGCCTGACCCCGCTGGTGCTGCTGCCCTGGCTCTGCTCCCTGGCTGGGCAGCTCTGGGAGGGACCCCGGGAAAGCCCCATGGCACCCATGGAGATCTCCCTCATGGCACCCTGTGAGCCAGCGCTGGAGCCGTGGTGGGGGTAACCCCTTTCCTGTGCTTCTCCTCATCATTCTTGGCATTTTTCTACTTTCCTGTTCTCTATTTCTTTCCTCTTTTATGAAAAATGGAGTTGAGTTACTGCTTTGGATCCCAACATTTAATTTCATTTGTGTTTTAATCCCACTTTCAGGTATGTTTAGAACCTCGTTCCTTCCCGCAGTTGTGGATTAAGGCAAAACTTGCCTCTCCTCACCTTAAGTGGATCAGGACTGTGCCTCATCCCTGCAAGCTCATATTCTTTCAGACGTTCAGCAGGTTTCCAGCTGTCATTCCTACTCTTTGCTTCTGGTGGCAAAGATCTTGTGCTGAGGTGACCTTTTCTCACCCAGCATGCATAACATGGGATGAAACTAGGAGTGTTCTATTCATTTTTTTTCTTTTTTTCGGTGTGTGGTGGGGCTAGTTCTTTAAAGACCCTCAAGGTTCGTCTGTTTTGTTGTTTGGGAAATAATGTGCACTTTTCAGTGCTTCTCTGCCAAGATCTTCCTATCCTGTGGTTATTGTTGCTGCACTTGAGTTCTTTCCAGTCTTCTGGTGAGGTGACAGCCTTCACATCTGAGATCCCAACTGCTCTGTCAAGTACTTAATGAATTAAACTACTGACTCTGTGACAGTTCTGCATTAAACATGCAGAAGCAATTTTTCATCTGTTGACCAAGGGTTTGGATTATTCTTGAGCTGACAGTAGGTGATGGAGAGAACTGTACTTCCCAAAATATCCTGTCCTTCCTCTGTGTGGTTGATTCTTAAATCATTGGATACTACCAAAAGATGCTTTTTCTCAGTCCCTACTGAGATCATTGTAACTGATGAAGAATTTCTGCCCAAATTTCTGCTGAATGCTGTTTCAGTTCCCCTCATCCTCTAGAAGAGTTGGGATGGACTTGACAGTGTTGGCTGGGCAGGCCACCTTGATGCCTTGACAGCTTGGACTTCTTGGGAGCCAAGGGACTTCACACGATTAATCTGAGAGCACTTTGAGAACCTTTTCCTTTCAAGCCTGCTGTGCTCAGATGATGGGTGAGATGTCAGCTGCCAGGGTGAGGTTGTGCCTTTTGCAAAGAAGTGATGAGCTTGATCTAAGAAAGAAACCCCAAACCTTGTTTATCTTCAGAAATTATGGTTAAGCCTGGACTAAGCATAATTTGATGATGTCAGATGTGGTGTCTTACAACTCTTAAAATATGTCTTTCGATCTTGCAGTTTGAAAGAGGAAATTATGCAGTATTTTAGACATTTTTATTTATAGAACAGATTGCATATGCATCCCCTCAGTGTCATTTAAATTTCAAATTGCTATGTAGAAGTATGGGAAATAAGGAAGAATATTAAACTGGGCTCATGAAAATTGACAGCTAGACCAGAAGCGAATGTGGAAATGACTTTAAGTTTAACCCTTTGTAGCCCTCCTGCCAAGCAGCGGTAAGGAGCAGACTCAATTTCTGAGGATCTTTACTTAAAATTGTAACATTGTCCTGAATTTCCATCCAAACCTGAGAAATTGAAGTGAAGCTGTACAGGCACTTGGTGGGTTATACCTCCCCACAGAGAGGGGACTAAATGGCATTTCAGTGGAGTAGGGGATAGGAATAGCCTATGAGCCTATAAATTACTTTTGGGCATGGAATGATTTAAAGCTGCATCTTTTTTTGAGGGACTGCTGGAGCAGCTTGTGACTCTGTTCACCTCACTGCCTTCTGTTCTCTTGCTCATGTCTTGCTGTGACTTTCTCATTTCCCCATGTTTACAGAGCTGTAGCCAGAGTAGTTGAGAGTTTGAGTTCACTTCAGTTTGAGCTGGTTGCTCACCATTTCTCCTGTTTGCCACTTCTCCTGCCTATTCTCATAATGTTGCTCTTCCTTTTTTTCTCCTGTTTTTCCTATTTAGGTTAGCAGAAACAAGATTATAAATATTACAAATAAAGACATAAGCCCAGAAAAGATTTTGAGGTGTAACTTGCTCAATTCATGAAAAATAATAACTTCACACAGAAGCAGGAAGCCTGCCAGAACTGAAAGATAATTGAGGTATGGAAGGAGACACTCAGGGAAGATTGAGCTGTATCAGAACATTTGGATCAACGTTTTCTGTTTAGGAAAGAAGATTCCAGTGCTGGTCCTTCCTCTACAGGGAATAAATCTGTGAAATTATTTTGAAATGTAATTAGAAGTGGTTTATGGTAGGGAGTGATCTGAACTGTAAAATGCGTAGTAATAAATTTCAGGTACCAGATAAGGTTCAAAGACACCAAAAGCACTTTAATTTTAAACAGCTGAACAACAGTTGCAGTTAATTTCTTAAACTGTTTTTATCCTCACTTTAAAATTACAAATGGCAAGTGTATTGCTGTATTTTTTTAAGAGTTCAGGGAGAGATGGAAGTTCTTCCAACTGATATATCTGTGTCATAGTCTTCCTAATGACCCTGGCCATGCCAGTGGTTCTCTTTACATGATGCATCTCTCCCCTTACACATCCATGGCTGTCTCAGTACTGACTAAGTGACCATAAGTCATTGATGCTTCTCTTGAAGTGATGTAAACCAAATTCCATCCTTTGAACCCCTCTGGAGTTCAGTAAATTTGGCCTCAGTACTCAGAAGCTCTAGTAAATAGTAGTAGGTGTATGGATAATTGTGATTTAATAGGAAGAGGTTGGAACATCTTTGAAGCATGACTTATTTTCAGGGAATGATGGAGCATTTAAATGAGTGTGATTTAGTTAATACGGTGTTCCTGAGTTAAAAAAAATACAAACCAAACAACAGCTATTGGTACATTAATTCATTAATGATTAGAAGAGACAGAAACAATAAGTGAATGAGTTTAGGGTGTTGAGGAAGGAGATTCCCAGTCATGTGCTCAGCAATAACCAAATCATCCCTGTATTATCAACACTGTTTTTAGCACAAATCCAAAACACAGCCCCAGCCCAGCTACTGTGAAGAAAATTAACTCTACCCCAGCCCAAAGCAGCACTTGTCAAAACAGATGTCAGCTATTAGGGAACTGGCAAAAGTGACAATATCACCATTTGTTGCTGAGCCAAGGTCATTTAGAAGAGTTTCTAGAGTAGACTTGATTGTGATGATGTTACTTGAGAGTGGAGAGTAAGAGATCCTGTGTTGGAAACGTGCTCTTAGAGAGTCTGCTGATGCTGTCACAGGTAATCCCCCAAAACTGTGTGATGAAGGCACCAGCTGCTCTGCTCTACAGCTTCTGTTTTGTGCTGCAATGCTTAAAATACTTTAAACTGCATTTAAATTAGGGCAGCATTTCTCCTAGGATCATCTGTAGTGTGCAAATTAATTTTTAGAAAGGTAAATGTTACTGATTGCAAGGGCTAAAAAGAATGATGCTTTAATCAGACTGAACGGAGAATAAAATGCAAATTAAAACTTTAGAGTTGAACTGAGGTTTACTTAACTGACACTGATGAACTGGTTTTAATGCACTGTGTTGTAGTTTAGGTGACAAAGTACCTGCCAGTTTGTTTTGCCCAACCAATAAACCTTTCAAAAGGGAGCTACTTTGGTTGGTCTTAAAATATTCAAATGAACTGATTTCAGGATGAGGATGGAAATCTTCAGTATAATTACCAGGGAATATTTGTAGCAGCCTGGGGAGTTCTTAGCCATTACTTTGAAATACTTTACAGCTTCAGCATAGTGTCATATCCTACCTGTGTACATCCATGTAAATAAGTGTATGTGTGTGTATCTATATGTATAAAAATGTAATTAAACAGACGTGTCACCTCATGTGTTTGATGGATAGCAGTGGCACAGTGCAGTGTAAGCATGAATCTATTAAAAAAGCCTGAATGGAAATGCTTTCTGATTGCTTGGAATAAAAGACTTGGGAGATTGTATGTGAAGCAGAAGGAAGCTCCTTAGAAGCCACTTAACTCTTATTTATCATGGTACCATGATCCTTCACTCTTGTGTTCCTGCTCCCAAAAGTTGTTTATCTGTGACACTTTTTTGCTGCTTTTTTGAACTCCTTCCCTTTAAAAATCTCTCTCTGGAATTTGTATTTTGTAGAGACAAGCCAACTGATTAAATAACTTCGCTCAAACTGCTTTATTAGAAGGGTGTAATTTATTTTCTTGAATTATATGTCTTTTAGACTTTGATTTTTTTTTTAATGGAATAAATAAATAAGATGGAGTAAACTGAGTAAACTGGCAACAGGAATAAAAGATTTGTTTTCATAAGTATGAAAAGCAACAATTTTTTAAGTCTCATGTTATATGAAGGAAAAAATTATGTACTGTGAATCAAATGTTTAATATTACAGACAAAGCTGGAAGTCTCACACGTGATTTACCTTTCCTTAGACTTGAGTGTCAGTGAGGTGCAGACAAAAAGTCCAGCCAATGCCACAGCCAAATTCTTAGGCTACAATCAGCAGATTAGTTGTTACAGTAAAATAATGCTTTTTTTTATAACAAAAAAAAATCTATTAATTTTTTTAAGGTCACTCATGAACAAAATGAAGTCTTTGAGCTTTAGCCCAAAATTCCTGTCTTCATGTAGGCAGCAGCTCTGATCTTGAAGAAGTCTGATTTCCCTCAATTAATTGAGGGAAAAGATACAGGTGGGCACATGGAGGCACATTGCAAGGTTTTTATTCCAGAAAAAAAAATTCCTTCAGGGTAGATCTGCTTTAATTGGCAAGATGAAGACATGAAGAGTTTGTGCTGTATTATTAAGTGCTAATTTTTTTGTACCAAAGGAAGCTATTTTAGGAGGTGCTATGTTACTAAAATTCAAATACATTTTATATGACATTTAAGAGACTCAATACTGCTCTTTCACCCTAAATTAAAATTAAAGCACTGGAGTCAAGGCTGCTATTGAAATTGGCACTTTATATGGAAAAAGAAATACCCATGTTTAAAAATGGATCATCCATGTACCTTAGTGAACTTCCCCATATGATGTCCATTGAGTGTGACTGGATATGCTAAGAAAAGATGAGTAGGATAGGAGTGATACTGAGGAGATGTTTTTACAGAAGGATGGGAAAACTCAACTGTACATTAGGAGAGAGAGCTGCCATGTTTTCATTTTAAGTTTTCAGACAGTTTTCCAGCTTGTTCAACAATTAAACCATCCTTTTCTCAAGCAGGTATTAAAATTTTGAATCCTGATAAACCTTCCTGGCCATATTCCTGTGACGCTGTTTAACAGAATATTGGGGGAAATGTTCGGCAGAAATCAGCGTGTTGTTCTTTCCATCCTCTGTCTCTGCTTCTTCCACACAAAATCCAGAATCAGATGTGTTTAACAGTTGTGCCACTGTATCTGTGAATATTTACAAAACCTGCCTTGCCCAGAAGCAGCTTTCCAGCAGTCCTTAACTTCATTTGTCATTATAGAAGTTATCTATGCCTAATTTACTCCAGTTTTTGTAGAAGTAGGACTCTTGGTACTCCTTAACATGAAAAAACTATTACTGATTTCAGTGGTTTATATATTGATTTTGTGTGTACAAAATACATTTTTTTAGTATTGAAAGTAGGCATGCAGACATCTGAAGTTCTGAGATATGGTGGAGAACCAGACACAGAAATTTTAATGATGTCCTTATGAACTGTGTTTTTAGCTATGTTGATTTTTTAATGAGGTTTTAACCAGAAATATTTTTGTTCAAACTGGCTGGGACTTCATGTGTACACATTTCATATAATTATTAAAAATCTTGTAATGGAAGACTGTCATGTTTAGTCAGTCTCTTCCCATTCTTTTTCTCTGTAGCAGTCACTTTAGAAGCTGAACACATTCTGCTTCTAAAAGACAGCTATTTTTATTTGTCTAAAATTCTATTTTCTTCCCTCTTCCTGCAAAGTTAGTAGTAAATTGAGAGCTTAGTTTTCAAAGATGAGCTATTACACAGCAAATAACTGAATCCTTTGTGTGGATGGAGTCAGTCTCTTTAATACAGTTCATGATGCTCTGTTCATGAAAGTAGGTCTTAATCTCTGGGTAGCATAGATTAATTATTTTCTTGTAGTTTCTGCTCTTTTCTGTATCAAACAGTGAATTTTATTTGTCTCTATGTGCTGTGTTTATTTAGAGATTTATGTTGCTTGATTTCTTAAAGAAATGGGATTCATGCTCTCTGCTGACTGCCACTGCCTTTCTCCATAAGAACAGCTTTGGAGTCTGTGGGGAACACACACATTTATTGCAGTAGACAGCGCTGGGATGAACACCCAGGGTTCCTGTGTTGCTTTCAAAGCAGCTTTTTCAAGTATCAGATTTCTGAGTAGTTTGAAGCTGTGTTTACTTGCTCCATGTATTTTTCAGAAAAATATTAGAGGTGCAGTTTGTTACTAAAACTGTAGGAAGTGCCATCACCCAATCCCTATCGGAGTTAATGGGGTGGAGAAGCAGGTGGTGCTGCCTGCAGATGAGAGGAGCTGCTCTGTCCTGCTGAGCTGCCAGCCCAGGTGCTGCAGGAGTGGATTGATCGTGCAGGTCTTGCTGAGGTGCTTTGCTCACACCTCTGGCCTGGTCGAGCTTGGGAAGGGGGATGCCCTGAGTACACAAATGTGGTGCTCCCTGTCCATCTGCATCTGCCCAAACCAGAGCTCAGGCACTGCCTGAAAGGCTCTGAGGAGGTTTGCACACCCCTGCAATCCGTGATTAACTGCAGAGTAAAAAGTGTGTGGTGGTTGCTGTCTGTGAATACTCAACTTCTACTGCAGCTTTTGTGAGGGTCTTAATGTAGTTTGTGGCCTTTTTGAAATTCTTTAGACAATACACTGTGTCTTGATGGTAGGGAAGCAGACGTGGATTTTTTTCTTATGTAGTTGTCAAAAGGCTCACCAAGCAATTTTCATTTTTTTGTGTGTGTGTGCAAAGGAAATATCACAGAATAGTTTGGGTTGGGATGGACATTAAAGATCATCCCTGCCATGGGCAGGGACACCTTCCCCTAGACCAGGTGGTTCCAAGTCCCATCCAGCCTGGCCTTGAGCACTTCCAGGGATGGGGCAGCCACAGCTTCTCTGGGCAACCTATGCCAGGGTCTCACCACCCTCAGTAACTAGTGTTTTCCTAATATGTAATCTAAACCTGCCCTCTGTCAGTCTGAATCCATTTCTCCTTGTCCTGTCACTACATATTCTTGTAAAAAGTCTCTCTCTATCTTTCTTGTAGGCTCCCTTTAGGCACTGGAAGGCCATATCTATGGGTGCAAAACCTACTTTTTCTGTTGTTTTTTTTTTTCTGTCATTAGACTGACTTTTGTGTCTTGTTATATATTACTATTAATTTATTAAGGAGATGTTTGAGTCTGTCCTGAGAGAGTTGGGTTGGGACTGCTGCAGGAGCTCTCCTCAGACTTCTCCTTCGTGTTCATTATTCAGTGTTTTCAAGGGAGAAGGAAAAAGCTCAGCCAGCACAAAGCACCCTGGGCAATGAGGGTTTTTGTTAAAATGTTGATTCTGGGTCTATCACTGAGGTAAAATTGAAGTCAGAAGGTGTTTCGCTATTTGTTTTCAGTATTTTAGTGAGCTGCATGAGGAAATGAAGTTGTTCCAATGTGATTGGTGAGTCAGACATGAAAGGTTCCCTTTCTTTATTCCACCTGGCTCTGGGTATACTGCAAGGGACACCATGACTTGATCAACACAACATCAACCAATTGTTGCCAAAGAACAAATGCTGCATTTTTACTATTTGCCTCGGTGTTCAATGGGTAGTGACTGAACCCGAGTACAACTGTTTTAAATTTTTACAAATATTAAAGAGCTAAAATCTACAGTTACATCAATTGTGTTCTCTTCATTTTCTGTTATCTGCCAAGACATGAACTGCTGTTTGTGTGATACTGTAAAATCACAGTTACTAAAGGGCTTAAAAATGTTAGTCTGTAACTGACCTTCTGTCCTGTCCTGCTCTGATTTTTTCAGTGGCTCCGTTATTGTGAAATACTGCTCCACATGACTGTGAAATGAGCAGAAAGTCTTGTCTTTTTCACATTTAGTAGCTTTCAATTACTAATGGTTTCTGACTGTGCACCTGAAGCTCTCAGATTTTTGTGTTCTCATATTAGAAGGTTTGAAGCAGCTTGGACACAAACCCAATGCTCGTTATGGTGTTGTGAAGTAGTTAAGCAATGAAATTCCAAGAATATGGGTGGACTTGCTAAATTTCCAGTGGTCAGAAGCAGTCAAAACCAATTTGGTATGCAATGGGGAAACTAAGGGGTTATACTGAACAAAGTGAGCAGAATGTGCTCGAGTGCCAGTGCTGACAGTAGCTTTGCTCAGCTTTATTTGGTTACAGCCATTCTGTGATCCTGGTCTTTCAGTGAGTCTGGAGAGAAACTGAGGGGAAAAAAATTGTGAACATAGTTCATCCAGATGAGAAAATAAGCTGTCACTCCTCATTCAGTAAATGAGTGTCTAATACCTACACAAGAGTATCCAGTAGTGCTCCCAGCTGCAGGACAGGCTTTTAAAGCTGTTGAGGTGAATTCACAGGTCACAGGATCAAGTGGTGATTGCCTTCCTGCTGACCTGTACAAGCATGAAGGCACCAGGTGGGTAACGACCTCCAAGAGCAGCTGGTTTTTGTCTCTTCTTTTCGAAAAGATAAGTACTGCTGATAACAGTCACAGAAATCTCCTAACTGGGGGTCAGGAAGGAGGTTGAGGAGTTCAATGGATTCTCCCAGGAGGTTCTATCAGAACACAATGACAGGCAGCCAGAAGCTGTGAGAATTCAGAGCTGTAGCAGGTTTTTGGCAACCATTAGGCCATGCAGATCAGGGAGCTGAGGTGCTCCTCAAGGGAGAAGGCTCCAGTGTTTGCTTTCAGAACTGGCTCTCGGGCAGGATCAGGCAGCTCTTTTGCATTGTGAATACTTCTCATTGTGTCCTGCTGATGTGGATTCCTTCAGCATCTTGGCTGAGATGTGGTGCTAAGAAAAAGGAACAGAGCTGCTGGCCTGGCAGCAGTGTGTTTAAAGCTGTGCTTCACACCACATCAACATGGAAAAATGGTTTGGTTTAGCTTTGTCTTCACAGAAAGTATATGGAGCTGCTACCATGAAATCACTCAAAAATCTGTAAAGAAATTCTTTTTACAAATGGCAGCCTGCTTTCTTTGAGAACAATAACTGAGCGTGTTTCACACTAGGGAATGAGCAGTGCTCTGGAATGACAGACCTTTGGTTTCAAGCACAATTAAGCACATGCTGTAGTGTTATCTTCATCATTCCTGGTAGCTGTGAAGATTTCCATCTCAGTGGATTCTGCTTGCATTATGTACCCTCGCTCCTAATATGGCAAATAACCTGAAATTTTGATGGTAATACTCAGCCTTGAACCACTACAACTCCTGACTGTGCTGTGCTGCTCTGAGTGTTTGTGGATCTCTAATTAATGTGGTTTTGGGAACATTTCCTACAGGCAATTAAAATGTGGGGAATGGCTCAAGAGACTGTTCAGTGAAACACAGACACAAGGCAATTTGTCAGTTATGTGGCATTAATTCCATAGTGAAGGGGATTATAATCAATGTTTATTTGCTTTGAAGGAGCGTGTACTCGTGGCTGTAGAATTCACAGACTAAGCTGGATTGATGTGGGCAGCACAAGCATTGCTGGATGTTTGCGCTTTTCAAGGCCGAAGATGGTGTTTTGGGCAGGTTTTGGTATTTTTGGCATGGTTTACAGGATGTTGCTTTCACATTTTTCTCACTCCTCCCTCTCACAGCTGCTATGCAGCATTTTTTACCCTTTCTTAAATATGTTCTCACAGAGGTGCCACCAGCATAACTGATTGGCCCAGCTTTGGGCAGCAGGAGATTTGTTTTGGAGTTGTCTGGAGTGGGCTCTTATCATGGAGATACCCTGGTGTCTTCTCCCAAAGGCCACATCTTGCTACCAAAACCTTGCTGCATTACCCAGTACACCTGTCTAAGCAGTTTTTTTGGTACTACAAGTGATAACTACTTGTTATCACCCTCCCCTTTCCTATTTAGTTTTATCATTGAGTATTTTGATCTTTTAAGTATTTTCTAGAAACAGTTTAGATATTGAATAATTATTTTTATTGGTAGCACGCACTTGGAACAGCCTGGTCTAGTGGAAGGTGTCTGTGCCCATGGCAGAGGGAGGTTGGACTTCAAGGTGCCTTCCAACATTCTGTGAATGTTCATTTTAAAACAATACAGGTCTTTTCAGCTGCCTCATTCTTCCCTCTAAACAAACACTCTCAGGCTTTTGTTTGTTTGCAGACTCCCATTTCATGAGAGAAGGAGGGAATCATAGGAAGGTTTGGGTTGGAAAGGACCATAAAGATCAAGTATAATTTTGTGTTGAGGCTGTATATTTCCAAATAGACCTTTTTTTTTTTTTCTGGAGACACAGGTGTATACACTGTTGGAAATAATTGCTGGATAAAGCTAATAAGCAATCACTGTGCATTCTTGAAGATAACCCAAATGATATATATTTATTTGAACGTTCTTGTATTTTTAAACAAAACCAAAGAAAACCTTTCTTACCAGTTGTTATAATTTACTAGTGTAACAGAGTACAATTATTTTGAGGATTAGACGTTTTTCACACAAGTAAACATCAAAAGTAATTTGTTTCTCTTCATTGCCTTTGATATTATTTCATCTAATGTTTCAGAGCAGGGCCTGTTCCCATACAGTGCTACTATTAATAACCTTAATATGTGTGAGGCTGATTGCTTTGTTTGTATTTGCAGGTTTAATAGATGAAATTGTAGAAACTTGTATTTTGACAATAAAAAACCTAACAAAAAGTAAGTCTAGACTGGCACTTGAAAAATTCTGAGAAATCTACAAAACTCCTTTCCTTAAGGTCATTTAATTATATTTGATCCATCTGTTGAGGTTGAGCATAACTCCAAGTGCTGAATGCAGAAATTAATTGGCATGCCGTTAGAGTTATTTTGTACAAAAAAAGGCTATAACCTCATCGTAATTAAATGTGAGCTTGAAATAGTTTTTAAATTTTATTTTCTAGAAAAGAAAGATGTCACACAGAGCTTGGAAAGCTACACAGCAAAATGCCCTGGGACAATGGAAGTCATCACTCTTCCAGATGGTTTGAAGCTACCTCCTGTTCCCTTCACCAAATTGCCTATTGTGAAGTAAGACCAAAACACAATCTTTAACTTTTTCACAGTACCTGTCAAATTTTAAAGGATACTGAAAGGATGCAGTCATCTCACTTTATGCATGTTGATCACAGGAACATGAAAAAATGCCAAAATGTCAAATTGTTTTGAGAAGCTCTTGAGCAAAAATAGAGCTTTGACCAGAAAATACTTTGTGGCCTTTAGTTTCAGAAAGAGAAAAGTTTTGTTTTTTGAAGAACTGTCCTTCAACAGTTTCTTAGTCAATTGAAATAAAGTATTTTGCTGCAGCTGAGATTTTAGTTGGAGACTTGATCACTTCAGTACTGAAGGTCCACGAGCTGGATGCAGTCTCCATCCATGGAGCTTGGAACTCACCTGGAACTGATGCTTTTTGTAACTCTCCCTTTCCAGATGCTGCATTTTCAAGCTGGCACCTTCACTGGCCTGTTCTAAATCTCAGTTCCTTTCTGTGCCCAGGCACATCATACAGTCAGGTCAATGAATAATAACTTGTTTAGGTTAAAGCCTGGCAGGAAGCATTAGAGAGAGTTAGAGAGAGAGAAAGCAGCCCCTGGGCATCAATAATAAAAGACTTAAAGAAAATCTTTCCTTTTTGAAGGAAAGATAATGCTATTGAGAAGAAAACATGCTGAACTGTGAAGAAAATTCAAGTCTGGAAGATTAGGCAAATGCTGATTGAATCTTTTTTTATAGGAGTCATGCACTTAGAATCATGGAATCAGAGAACCATGGAATAGTTAAAATTGGAGAAGACCTTTAAGGTGATCAAGTCCAACCATCAGCCCAGCACCACCACCATGTTCCCCATTAAACCATGTCCTCAAATGCCACATCCACACATTTTTTGAACACTTCCAGGGACGGTGACTCCACCACCTCCCTGGGCAGCCCTTTCCAATGCTTGACAACCCTTTCCATGAAGAAAATTCTTCTAATATTGAATTTAAACCTCCCCTGGTGCACTTTGAGGCCATTTCCTCTTATCCTGTTGCTTGTTACCTGGGAGAAGAGACTGGAAGAAGAGACCAGTCAGAACTGTGGCAAGAGATTCCCAAGTCTTCAATGGGAGAGACTTTGTGTCACTTAAAATGTTTTGTATGCTGAGAGAAGGGGACAAACACATTCACTTACATTAGCAACTTGTCTTGACCTGGCTGTGCTTGGAATGTTGGGAGTACTTGCTTCTTCTTTGCCATGGGGAGAGGAACCCAGTATCAACTTTATTTAACATTTAAGAATTGCTGCTCCTCTCCTCCTCCTTCTTGTCTTTTAAAAAAGTTCTATAAATCCATAGTGATAAAAATTCATACTCCAATAAAACTGTGTTTAAATATAAAGCTTCTGGTTACATCTGCCCAGCAGATCTTGTGTTGTAGAGCTCACCAGCCCACTGGGAACCAGCTGTGCTGCAGGACTGCAGAGCTCTCTGAGCTAAATCGTGCTAATTTTTGTGACATCAATTATAAATGTGTGGAAATGTCATTTTGATCAATGTTGAATAACTTCAGCTTATGATTCAATCCATGCTAGAGCCCTCTAGAAACACACATTTACTGATAGGGATGACTTCTATTTACTGTTGGCATTTCATGGTCTACGAGTTTTAATCCATTTCATGTGGGGTGCTTATTTTGGATGTGGATTTCTTAATCAAAATACTGTCAGACATGGAAATGCCACAGTGAAATAGGAACACAGTGGCACTGTTACCTTTTCTCCCCAGGACTTTAAAAGCAATAGATTTGGCATGGCAAAACCTTTATATTCCGTTACTCATGTTCATTATGAAATCATCATCTAGTATTTTCTCAGATAAAAAATGCATTATTCTCATTTTTGTAATTTACCTGTGTTAAAGGTAATTGTCTTACTAATATACTTAAAAGCAGAAAATTTTCTTCCTTTTCACCACTGCTGCTTTTAGTTGTCCTTACATACTTTTCTTACTACAAATTTATTCAGTGACAGTTTTTCCCTTCCCTCTCTTTAGTTAGTATAGTGAGGTCTCAAAAAAACATATTTTCCTTTCCCCTCTAAGTAAGGTTGTTTTTAATTAGCATTTTCCAAATACAGAATTTTGATCTTCTGGGTAGTTAGTGAAATTAGTTAGTAATTCTTAATTGTCACTCATTTGCATTCAGTGGTGTCAGGCCAGGGGACACGACTGAAGCTTTTCACACAAAGGAATTAAAAAATCTGCCATGTTCTATGTCTGACCTGTGAGGGTACAGCTCTCTGATACGTGGCTGAAGACCATTCCTTCCACTGTCATGCATTCAGGTAAAGCAGGTTATCCACCAGTATTTGTATAATAACCATGAAGGAGCCAAAGCGCTTCCCTCTGTATATAAAATACAATTCCTTTTTGTTACCTCTTTATCAAATTCAATGTTTGTTTCCTCAAGTAAGTATAATTCACATTTTTGATTTAAGTTGCATTCTTATTTGTAAAAAAAAATCTATCAGAAGAGGTTTTAAAATATGAAATATCAGTGGTCTCTTACAATTTCCTTCTTATTCCTCAGGCTCGTTGTCTGTGATTTTGCATGTGATCTTGATGCTGACACTGAGTATCACCAACACATAATACATGGATGTGTTTTATTTCTTGTTCCAAACTACTTTTAGTGTTATTTAGTAATTTCTTATCAGGTGTTTTGTTTCACAGAGAGAACTTGTCTGTGTAGTGCTACTCCTCCAGCTTCATTATTTTCCAGCAGAAACACACTATCTTGGTTTCTTGTGTGCCTACTTTCTCTTAGTGTGATACTCATGTATCTGTTCTTTATTGTGCTGAGTTCCTGATTTGAAGTAATTAGGTGTCCTACAGGTTTTTATAATGCTGCTGATTTTACTGAATATCCACCAATTTATCGCCTGTTCTTCTGCCCAAAATTTCGTCTTTAATTTCCCCTCAGCATTGGAAGAGCAGTGATTTCCCTGCATGGCATTGTAGGGAATTGGAACTAACAGGGATGGAATCTAATAAATCATTTGTTTTCTGCCTATTTGTAATTGCTTTCTGGTTGTTTAACAAACCCACTCAAGTTTCTGGGACATTTCCTTCCTTCTAGCAGCAGCTCTGCACTTTCACTGTATTGAAATCAGCTTTATTCACTGTGGAGAAGTTTCTTTATTTGTGTTATGTTGTCCAGGGAAATTTTGTCTGGATTCTAGTTTGGATTCAAGTTAAATATTCAGCTGCTTTCTGCACTGGAGTTGTGGTTCAGTCTGCACTCAAAAATTAATAGCTGGATTTCAGATCACTTTTCTGGCTAGTTTTGGTTTTGTTGGTTTCTACAGAAGATTTTTTTCCTTTGTTATTTGTTTCCTGAGAGCTTTCTGAAACTGCAGTTTCCTTGGGTTGGTGTTACTTCCTTTTGTATTGTAGATGTTTGCTTCAAGTGTTCCATTTCAGGTATTTTATTCTCAGACTGACATTTTGTATTTATCAGTTCATTTTTAACAGAGTCAGCTGTTACAAAAGAGAATAAATGAAATAATTAGAAATTATTTTTACTCAACAGATCTGTGAAGCTCTTGAACCTCCCAACCAGTCTCCGACCTCACAAAATGAAAAGTTTACTTGGTCAGAATGTGTCAACCAAAAGCCCCTTCATATATTCTCCAATTATTGCACACAGTCGTGGGGAAGAACGAAATAAGAAAATAGGTAAGAACAATTTGCAGTATTTTCTGGTATTTTGTTAAATGAGAGAATCTTCTGTGATCAAGCAAAACAAACCTGAACACTGCTGTCTTTTATTTGACATAACCAGTTCTTTAGCCTCAAGTCCTGAAGGAACAAATCTTTTTTCTCTGGGGCACAGTTTCATATTCAAAAGAGGAATAAAGTCTCATAGATGATAACACCGATTTTTCAGAAGAGATAAACTAGTTTTATTTCCTTCTCAAACAAAAGAGAATTCAGGGAAAACTTAGTTCTGACACGCTCTGCTTGGCAGCCACCACAGTTTCAGCGCCCTGAGCAAAATGCACTGTTGAGGTTTTTCCTTTTCCTATTCTGATTTAACATAAACTCAGAATGATGAACTATCTGATTAGTCCCTTTTCCTTAAGGACAGTTCAGACAAGAAAAAGTTTATAAACTCTGTTAGGAATATTAGTCATTTTCTTTTAATAAAGATTATAAAGCTTTTCAGTACAATAATCGTGGCATTGGAAAAAGATTAGAGGTTTGTTTAAATCCTGGATTAAGTTACAAATATTGGTAGTTGTTTCTGTTGCTTCTGTGCATATCACGTGCGTGATAATTTTTACCACAGGCATTAATGTCAGCACAAAAAAGATTTGTGTGACTGTGGAACAGAACTGATCGTAAAAACTTCAGAAATTTGCAGCATGTTTTATCATTACTTGGCTCCTTGTTCATCTGGACTGGCCTGCAGGGCCAGTTCTCAGAGACTTTCTGTGTGGTTTCCTCATTCCAACATAGGTGGGCTATGCCCCTGCTGAGGACCCTCATTATGATTAAGGTGATATCCCTCACCCTGAGAGGAAAACATGCACGTTTTCTAGTTGGGTTTATGGTGATGTGTATTTTCAGTAAATAGCTGAAATAGGAACAGTTGGGATATGCAGAGGCAGGGATGATTATCGGGCAGTTTGGATGGACTTGGCTCAGTGTGACTTCGCTGCAGCACTACTTCAATTTCAAGAGAAAGGATAAATTTAAAAAATGTGCACATAGGGGAACATCTTAAAATGCTCTCTTGATTTCTCTTAATAATTTATTGGAAGTTTGATCAGTATTAAATTTTCAACATTTAATCTCTTAGCTATACTGTGTCATGCTTTTTTTCATTTAAATAAAGCCTTATTTCCAGTTTTGTCACACATTTATATGATGCAGTATTCTCATTCCTTGATGGATACAAAAGGAACCTGCATTTTTGAACTGGTTAGGATCTGTTTCGGTGCTTTGTGTACTGTAGGAGATTTACATTTTACAGTGAACTTTCTTCTTCTAGGTTTTTATTTAGCCTAAGGAGATGTCTGACTGCTTCTGATCCTGTACAGCATTTGTCTTTTGAAGTATATACACATTGCAGTCACTGCTAAAAGCCTCTAATGTTTTAAAGTTCAGCGAACAAAAGAAAATAGAAAATAAAAGCAGATACTTCCTTTGAAAGAAGCTGAGAAATTTATTAACTTCAAAACTAATGAGAGTATTTTAATGGCATGTATTTAACATTAATTAAAAACAACAATAACAAATGAACTGTTTTTCTTACATGGAGATACCACTCCATATTTTGGTTAAATTATTGTTTTACAGCAAAGGAAATCAAGCACTGCTGACAAACCAAAGGGAAACAAAACCCATTTAGAAAGTATTGAAATGTTTTCAGCTTTCAACTTGATAAGCTTTTCTGATTGGAAACAATAACAGGGATAATTATATTCTAGTTAAATTGCTTTAATAGCGTGCTAGTTGTAAAAAAGAAACCTACTAATTTTTGACATGAAGTGTTTTGTTGGTTGTGAGTGCTGATAGTCTAAAGCAGCAGGAATATATAATACAGTTCTGTTAGTAAATCCAGCCACTCTGTCATACCTGTATTAGCTGATACAAATACAGCTCATTTTACCTTTCCTTTCAAAACCTTTTCCCCCAAGGAGACAATTCTGTAGCACTGCCCTGGCACATTTTTCACAGGGGATTTCAGTCTCATCTCAGAAACCTCTATCAATCAGACTCCATCATGTCCCTGGGGAGGTTGTTCCACTGAATGACTGTTCTTACTGAAACAAACAAACAAACAAAAAATTAGTAAGAAAATAAGATCTGTTTCAGTGCAACTGGAGTCTGTTACCCTTGGTCTTCTACCCGTGGCTCCTTGTGAGGAAAGAGCTTCTGTCCTCTTTGTTGCAGCCCTTTAAGTACTGGAATATTGTGATGATATTGCCCCTGAGCCTTCTCTTCACCCCAGAGAGGAGATCTCACTCCTTTATTATTTTCTTATCATGTGGGTTCCCCAGTCCTTTGATCACCTTTGTGGTGCTACTTGGGATCCTCTCCAGTCTGTGTCTTCCCCAGCTGTGGGGATGTCGTGGTTTGACGCTGGCCCCACGCCAGGCACCCACGAGAGCCGCTCGCTCACCCTCCCCTGCCACAGCTGGGCAGAGGAGGGAAAGAAAAGAAAAATTAACACACACTTCGTGAGTTGAGATAAGGACCGGGAGAAACACTTCAAGGGCAAAGCAGGCTTAACTTAAAGTTACAAAGTGAATTTATTGCTAACAGAATCAGAGGAGGATAATAAGAAGTAAAAGAAGCTCTTAAAACCACCTTTTCCCCCCAGCCTCTCCCTCCTTCCCACCGACAGCACAGGGAGACAGGGCATGGGGGTTTGGTCAGTTCACAACCGAGATTTCCTTCCGCTGTTCAGGGAGAGGAGTCTTCCCCTGTGAGGCCGTGGGGTCTCTCCCATAGGAGACAGTTCTCCGTGAGCTTCCCCAGCGTGGGTCCCCTCTCCCTCTCAGCAGCCACACCGCCCCTGCTGCAGCCTGAGCCCCTCCCACGGGCACACAGCCCTCCCAAAACTGCTGTGCCGTGGCTCTCTCTTTCCACGGGGTGCAGTGCTCCAAGGACAGGCTGCTCCAGCCTGGGAGCAGGGCCCTCTCTCTCCACCGGGTCTGCCACTGGATCCCAGCCTCCTCCAGGCATCCACCCGCTCCGGNTCAGAGCCATCAGAGATTGGCTCCGCCGGGCATGGTGGGAAGCTTCCAGGAGGTTCTCATAGGAGCCACCTCTAGAGCCCTCCTGCTACCAAAATCCAGGCTGAGCAAAACCAATGGAGGGGGACCAGAACTGGACACTGTGCCTGACAAGCACAGCGTTTGGTAGAATGATCACCTCTCTGTCCCTGCAGGGGAGAAGCAGATGGACTCAGAACCCAGCAGGGTGATGAGTCAAGGGACTGTTAGTCAGGGGTCTGTTACAGGTGAAGGATGGAACCAGGTCACTGCACGTACCAGGAGGAAGGTTCCTCCCCCTCCTCAGAATTTTACAGGTAGGACTGGCACCTTCTACAACAGGGGTGAGGCTCTGGAATGAGAAGGCCAAACACCTGATGAGGTGGGTGAAAGTCCTTCTGGGACAGAGGGGCCTCCTAAAGCAGCACCACCTGGAGCCTGCTTCGGGACCTCCTCTGTTAACAGGAAAAGAAGGGTGATTCTAGCAGGAGACTCCCTCCCTTCTAAGGGGAGTGGAGGGCCCCATGTGCAGACCAGACCCAACTCACAGGGAAGTCTGCTGTTTCCTAAGGGCTCAGGTAAGGGACATTACTGGAAAATTCCAGTCTAGAAAGACCCTCTGATTACTGTCTGGTATTGGTTCTTCAGACTGGCAGCAACAAAGCAACAAAGAGAAGTCCGAGGCCAATCAAAAGAGACTTCAAGGCCCCGGGACAGTTGGGGGAGGGATCAGGAGCACAGGGAGTGATTTCCTCAATCCTTCCAGTAGCAAGGAATAATATTGATAGGAACAGGCAGCTCCGTTAGGTTGATGCATGGCTCTGAGGTTGGTGTCAATGGAAAAGTGGGGTTTTTGACCATGGGATGATCTATAAACACCTGGCCTGCTGTTACCTGACAGGACGAGTCTTTCTCAGATGGGAAAAAGAGTTCTGGCACAGGAGCTAGTGGGACTCATTGACAGAGCTTTGAACTAGCTGGGAAGGGGGAAGGGGACAAAACCAGGCTCCCCAGTGATGAGCAATGGGATTTTGTGCCAGAACTTGAGGATCCTAAAGGGATCCCTCAATCTACTTCATCAGGCGTTGGCCACAAGGTACCACACCTGAAATGTTTCTGCACTGATGCACACAGCATGAGGAACAAACACCAGCTGGAAGCTTTGGCCCAGTCCCAGAGGTTTGACATCATTGGCATAAATGAAACCTGGTGGGATGAGTCCTGTGGCTGGAGAGCCCTGTTGGATGGTTGTGTTTTCAGAACAGACAGTCCATAGTGTGGTAACTGTTGGAATGTGGGGATTCGGGACTGCAGTGCTGCTGTGCTACTGCAGATGCCTCTGTTGCTGTAGTAAACCTTGATGGTTAACTCTGTACCTGTGCAGAGCAGTCACTGGCTGTTTTGGGGGGCTGCAGAATGCATTAGACATCATGGACACTAATAAGCAATTAAGTAAGAAATGTACAGAATGTCTCTTACCGTGGTGAATTTGAATGTTTTGTTTTAATCAACAGTTTTGCTTTTCAGGTTTCAGTAGTATAACCCATTAACATCTGTGGATGTATGTGTTTAATTTCCACTAGCATTAATTGGAGTTAAACATTTGCATTAAGTATATCTCCCTTGAGCTCTTTAATATTGCTTGCAAAGTGTAATCAGATAGTAAATGATTGTGAATGTGCAATTAGAGTACAGATGGGTTCAACTGTGCTTTAAAGTCTTAATATTGATAATCCAGGTTTTTTACTGGACATTTCTTAATATCCCAGTAAAAAACTGTTAGTAATGTATGTTAAAATTATTGGGTAAACTAGTAAAAGCTAATCCATGTATGTTATAATTCAGCTTATAATCATGATTTATTTAACAAATGTAATTAAACTGCATTTGTTTATTTGGACTGCAGATCCTCAGCTTGCAGGGAGAATCTTGCCACATTCAGTTTAAAGTGTGAACTTCAGATGCATGTGGTTCACTGTGAGAAATCTGGAAGATAGACAAGAACTTGTGGGCTGAAAAGGTTATGAAGTGCTGATATGAAATAATCTTTCTGCATTGAACAGTTACTCAATTTACATCTCTGCTGCTGACCTCCGTAATCTCCCACAGAACCACAGAATTACAGAATGGTTTGGGTTGGAAGGGACCTTAAAGAACATCCAGTTCCAACCTCCCCTGCCATGGGCAGGGGCACCTTCCACTAGTCAGCCTCATCTCCTTAAATTATAAAACTGAAGAAAATATTAAAATTGGCAGAGTGAAGTATCTTTAAAGTTGAACCTGTCTCTTGTGGTAAGATGTAAACTGCAAGTACATCTTTTTACCTGACACACTTTACTTCACTGTCTCTTTATGTACTCCATATCATCAGCTGTGTCTATAGGAGGACTTTTAATTTCCTTCTTCCTGTTGTATTTATTTCTAACTT
Organism: Dicrurus megarhynchus; assembly: GCA_013399195.1. Lineage (NCBI taxonomy): Eukaryota > Metazoa > Chordata > Aves > Passeriformes > Dicruridae > Dicrurus > Dicrurus megarhynchus. Next base: position 822,146 of record VXAD01002024.1, read on the forward strand.
GGTTGATTCTTATCCAAGTGTCCAATATCAAGGCCATGTGTGCTCTACCTAACTCCAAGTATGGAAGCCTTTAAGTGTTGAATATGAAGAATGTGTTTAAGCAGTGTTTTGAATTAATGCCTGAGTTAATTTTGCCAGTGAAGCATTGGGTCTTCAGAGCACTATTGCTGTGTTAATGAATGTTTCCAGTCCTTTAACCTGTCTCTTTGCCTGGGATTTACAGCTTGTGTCCCACAATGCTCTTGAGTAGGACTTGGGCTGTGAAGATTATAGAGAGATATTAAGCATTATGGCAAACTGATAGCTCAGCTGCTGCTATTTTTTTTTAACACTATGATTAGGTAATTCCTGCCTTAATTCTGTGATTATTTCTTGTAGACTTCCAGTGGGTCCAGGGAGATGTATGTGAAGTTCAGTTGATGGTGTACAACCCTATGCCTTTTGAGCTCCGAGTAGAAAACATGGTATGCATCTTTCTAAATCTTCTCTTTCTGCTATTTTTCTGAAGAAGAATCTCATTTGGACTTTCAGATATAATTTTCTATAAATATTTTTAAAAGGTGGTTTAAGCCAGCATAACCTCAGTTTAACGGTGTGGTGTTGTCAATTTTCTCGTATTTGTTGGTGATGAGGTATTGAAGAGAAAAATCTCTGCCACTCACAGTGTTTAAGTGCTTTACTGGCAGTGACCCGTGAATCAACTCTGAACATTTCTGCATTGACTAGAATTCCTGCTACATGATTTACATATACTGGTTTTCAAGTAATAATTATATCCTGAAACCTAATAATTATTGTACACTTGCTACTGTAGTTTAAAAGCCTGCATTCATCCTTGCTTTGCAAATTCCCGTTTTGACCACAATTTAAAAACCTGATTAACTAAAATAGTTAGGTCTGAGAAACTTCAGGTTTTAATAAAAACTTCAGCTCATGGATTTGTTGTTCCAAGTGATTTATGTCATTTGAAAACACTCTAATGTCAGATGATCAGAAGGGAGTGAAAAAAACGCTAAACCACTGGAGAAATATGTGAGGTTAGAAGGATCAAGCCCAAGCTCTCTACTGCTTTGGTTGGCTGCTTGCACTGTATCCTGAAAAAAGGCAGTTGTGGTGGTTTTTTTTCTTTCCCTTCTTTATTCCAACTAACAGGATTTCTAAAAAATTGTATCCATTTAAAGGCTAAAAGTTCTCTAACTACCAGACCAACTTAATATCCGCTCAGTCCTAATCCAGCATTTTCCTTTATGTTAACTGTTTTTACCTTTAATATTGCTTTAAATATAAATCAAGTCTCTTAGAGCCCATTGTTCTGTCAGGCTAATTGAATCAGTGTACGTTTATTTGCTCATGATTTTTGTTTGGGTTTTGTTTTTATTGATATGTCTGCTGTGGTGTCTGGTCAAACAAGTTGACTTTAAATTACTGATAATAAACCACATATAATAAAGTGTTTTTCCATGGGAAGTGAACGTGCCCAAAGATTTTGTTTTTATAGCACAATAAAATTAATTTTTGGAAGCTAACACGCCACTTTCTCCAGCAGCATTTTCTCTCACCCTCACAGAAGTGCTCAATTTTTTTAAGAATTAATAGAAAAAGTAGTTGTAAAGCTGCACATCAGAAAGGTCTCTGTGAGAATTAATTGATTAAGAACATTTTGATTCACAGTCTAATTTGTATTGTGTAAGTAATGATGTTGCTACATATTTTAAAAACTTGGACAATTTCTTAATGAGGAAATTTCTTCCAAGTGCTTACACGCACTCAAGAACTCGGAGTGCAGTTATTTGCATAGATCTGCACAACATCCATTCCCTGAGTGAATGAACTGTAGTAGCAGCAGTACTTCTCTTTACTTTGTCGTGATAAAGTTCTGTCTTGGAATTAACACTGACTTCCAGTTCCAGTGGTAAGCACAAGAGGAATTAATTTGCAAACTAGATGCAAATAATTGAAGTGATTAACGTAATCAGAAATTCTGCTCTGCACAAATGTGGGCTCACTGGGAGAAATTGGTTGATTTTGGTAGATTCGTCTGCAGTAGCAAGACTGTAGCAAGTTGAGGAAAGTGCCTATTCCCCTGGATTTGGAATTTTAGAGACAATTTCTTTGGAATTGAGGCCTGTTTGGAGCTCCCCAAATGACAGAAACACTGACATCTGTTCAGTCTGTAGAGGAGAAGATTATTGGGGTAATTCCTCCTGCTCTCCTGAATCCCTGAATGGGAAAGTGCAGCAAAAACAGAGTTGGGCTCTTCCCAGAGATGCGCAGCGTAAAGGTGAAAGTCGTGGGGAACTTTCCTTATAAAAACCCTCTCTTTCTCCAAGCATGAGGGGGATCATACACGGGGACTGGTTGTCCAGAGAGAACCTGGGACCTCCATCTTCAGAAATCTTTAAAACTTGAGTGAACAGGATGTGAAAAACCTAAACTACCACCAAAGTTAGCCCTGTTTTAAGCACTGGGTTGAACAAGATGACCTCTACCCTTTCCTTCCAACCTAAGCTGTTGATTTTCCAGTCTCGTCTGTGAACTTTCTGGAACGTGGGAATAGTTATTACTTTATCATAAGAATAAACTCTGATGTTTTCATTTTAATAATTCAGAGTGTTGTTTAATATTTTAAAATGGTGTGTTTTATTATTAACATGTACTCATGCTTGCAGTCTCCATACCCTTTTCTTGTTTGATTTCTTATCACGTATCCCATTCTTTCAGATTATTGACTCTCACAGACTCAGTTTCATAGCCAGCATGTCCTTTTCTGTCATTTAGTGGCAGTTTCAGCTTGTTTGTCCCACAACTTTGGTCCTTCTGCCTGACTCAGCACCTCACCTTTGCAGGATGACTGCTCATTCAGGCTTGTTTCCAATCTTCATTGAGTTCGCCATTGCTTGGTTTCATTTTTCTTTGTCCTTTTCATGGTCCACCGTTCATCCATATGTAACTGTCCTGAAATCTATAGCCTTACTTCTTTTTACAGTTTTTCCTCTTTCCTTCAATTTAGATTTGTTGTTTTGGTAGATCACTCCTTCCATGTTAAATGAAATCCAAGCTTTTGCCGTGGTACTTTTCCTACTCTGTCTTCCTGTTTGTTGAATTTCTATTGTGATGGTAAACAACTTAGTATTGAGCACAGATTGCTAAGGAGAATGATTCCCCATGGAAAGGCTTCCTGAGCTTTTTCATTAATTGAAGTATTAATGCTGAGTCCATGTAGGTTAATTGAGGTGTGCTTAAGTAAAAGGCATTGAATTTCTAGACTTGACACAAGACTGTGGACACAAGACTTTGATTAGTGTAGCTCAGATGATAAACCCTGAAAAATCGATTTTTGTTGTTTTTTTATTTTATTGTTCTCAAGGATCTTGGCCCATCTTTGTTGTTTTTACTGTTTATTTCCTGCCATGAATATTCCTGATTTGGGACTCTCATTAGGTACTTATTCTTCATTCCTGCCCCATTTCTGTGTTCCTTTTCTGTCTATTTCATGTTTCTGTTTTGTCCATATAGTTAGAAGGCTGGTCCAAAGAAAGGTGCAGTAGTGTTTGTAAAATGACAAATGTTTAATCATGGAGCATGGAAGTGATTGGGTCCCACAACTGTGTGAGTCAATAAAGTGAAGTAGGAGAGATCTTGGGGCTGATCAGAACAAATGCTTTAATAAAACTCAGCAGGTGCCTTAACTCAGCAGAATGAGAGGCAAAAATGAGCCTAACTAGAATTGGCTGTGATGGATTAGACAGAATATTCTTTCCATGCTGGTGCTGGAGCCCAGGTCACCTGGAGATGGGATGTTCAGCTGTAAATAAGTGCCACCACTTTGCCTTTTCTGCCAGGAATATTGATTTCTGTACAGACTTGTTCAGGTATGTGAGCGATGGCCTCTAGCCCTTTTGCAGTTTGTTTTGCAGTTTATGCCATTACTCTGGTTTTCTACACAGGAAAAAATGACCTTCACATTTCAGGCCTTCAAAAAAACTCCAAAAATTCTGGGAAATATCCAGTGGATTTGTTTTGTATCTTGAGACAAATGCTTAAAGCAGTAAACGACAGTACAGTGTGGTGAGCTCTACTACTAAAATACATGTGAAGATGCAGTGCAAAATGTGTTAAGTTCTTTAAGATTTTAACTACTTTTTCATCTTTGTTTATCAAGTTTCCTATTAAAAGCAAAAAAAACCCCTAAAGCTGAGAAATTTTGAGGCAATGTTACGTGTTGAGGGAAAGCATTTTCTCTGCTCCTACTGTAGAAAATACAGCCATGGTTCCAAGAAAGCTGCAAGATCTACAGACAGTGTAAACCATATCTAATAAATAAATATCAAGAAGCAAAAAAATACTGCCCTAACCCATGAGAATATTGTAATTTATAATATTTAGTCTTTATTCAAGATTTAAGTATTTGTTCTGTAGTTCTCCTTCTGTTTGGGACCTGTGTTTAATTAAACATGATCAAGTGTGGTGTTTTGATTAATGATGCTTTAAAAATGGCTGTTCCCTTTTTTTTTTTTTTTTCTTTTAACTTCAAAACTGTGCTATTAGGCCAGAGCTCTATGTTGATGTTTAAAAATACCATCTAAAATTGATGGTTTAAATTGTTTCCAGCAACTGCTCCTTCCTGAGTTCCCATCTTTTGCTGTTTCTGCCATCTTGAGAGAATATTTACTTACTGCTACGCTACATTTAACAGAGACTGTATTAGTCAAGAATGTACACAGAAAGGTGAAAGGGGAAAAAGAATAAAAATGGTTGCGTTTGGTGTTTTTGTAGGTCTGCCTAAAATAACCATATTAGAAATAGTAGGGAAAATTTCCCTTTAAATAAATATTTGACAGCTTTTGTGTAAAGTATTTGACAACATGGTGTACAAGTACGTTCAGCATGAAAACTAACTCTGAAGGTCGTGTTACTTTAAAAAAAGAATGATTGCATTTTGGGATTGGTAAGTAAAGCCTAAAAAAAAGCAGTTACATACTCATGTTATTTTAATAGCACCCCAAATGCTGCCATTTACATGCAAGTTGTTTTGTTCCTCTAAAACTAAAATGAGATTTGAAGTGATTGAAAGACATGCTGTGATAAAAGCATGCATGTATTCACTCTAAGACAATTTAAATTGGTTTATAAGAATGCAAAGAAATGTAAACATTTTTTCTGTGTGTGCCACTCATACATTCCCTGGAGGAAACCTTGGATTTGAATGATCTTTTCCTCTAGGGTCAGAAAGAGAAGTGATTACTAAGTGATGCCTAAATGATTACTGAGTATTACTACTTGAAATAACGTATAAAACTCTCAGGAGAAGAAATCTAACACATTTCCCTACTTTTGGTGGTGTGGCTGGTATGTTTCAGTTAATGGATGTGAGAGTACTTCAGCCTTGATTAGGTTTTCACTGTTAAACTGCGAAATTTTAGGCACCAGAGGGCAATGTTGGGCAAATATTGTAGAATCTTCTGATTCAGCAAATTGCGATCTTGAAATCGTCTTTCAGACGTTCTAAGATATGTCACTGTCTTTTAAAACTGACTTGTGTGGCCTAAGTTTTAAGGGTAAGTATCTTGATTTCAATTTATGCCTGGAAATCTGAAGTCTAGTTGATTTTTATATTGATTTTTTTTTCCATTTCAATGAGTTTTAATGCTTTCTTAGTATCTTTACTTTTAAAAACTTGGAAGTTTTACTGAACAGTGAAAGTCTGAAAGGGGGGGAATTGAATGCTGCTTTCTTCTTTTTGTATCAGTGCACTTGATATCTTCAGTTTCTAGTCCAGGCATGTGGCCATAGTCTAGTGTGTGCTTAGTGCAGGTGTTTTGGCATTTGCATTATGTTTGTTCTCTAAAAATCTTTGTTTTCATGGTTTGCATTATATATTAGAGAATATTTAGGGCTCCCTGTCAGTTTTGTTTGTTTACATTTGCTACAGCTGATAGTAAACAAGATATTGGAGGGTTTGTGGGTTTTTTATCACTGATTTTGCAGGACTTTAAGTCCTTGGATGAAAGTTTTTAGTTGAGGTGTATCCTGAATAATTCAAATGTATTTGAATATTAGGGCATTTGAATATAGGTGATAGATCGGTGGTTTTGAGACTAAAATAAAGTTTAAAAGCCTTGTGTAGCTGTTCTAAAAGTGAGTTCTGGAGAGTATGTGTGGTCACCTTTTGTTTGTGTTCTAAGATTGGCTTCAGCCAAAGCAAAAGCAGCAGGATTGTGATGAAAACCGAGGCTCCATCGGTATTAAAGTGAGAATGTTCATCCCATTTCTGTGGGGTGAATCCCACTGGGAGGACTAATGTGGGAATCAAAAAGTCTGAGTGCTCTGATACACTGGGTGGTGAATATGTAGAAAGACAAAGCTAGGTTTTACTTATGTTTTTGTGGATTGTTTCTGACAGCTGAAGTCTCCACGTGAAATGGGAGGAAAATGAAAATTCAGTAGAAATGAGGGTGTGACAGAGTATTTACTTACGACTCAAGTAAAATGGTGAAATGGAATTTTGTGCAGTCTCAGGACAGAGTTCTCTAATGCAGCTTTCCACAAAGCCAGAGTAGCTTTGGGTGAATTAGGTGTTGTCTCAGGAGTGTCAAGTCTACAAAGAAGTAATTGCTAGGACAAAGATTTTACAGATTTTGGGTATAGTATGTGTTTTTCTGCGGCTCAAACCATGAGTTTTTTCATCTCTCTTCACAAAAGTAGTATGTTCCTCTTTAACAGAGTTCTCAGTTCTCATGAAGCATCTACATGGAGTTGAGATTTAATCCAGTTGTGCTTACTGCTTTAATTGGTGGAGCTCTTTGTGTAGCATTTTTATTTAAAAATAAAAATGTGTATAGAAAAACAACTGGTTACTTGGATTTATATGTTTTCCAAAATCAAATTTACTTTTAACAGTACATTTTATGCTCAGGCATCTTAAATTCATTAACCAAACTTAAAGAAAACCCCCAGTCTACTAAGAACAGTAATGCTGTCTTCAGAAGTTTCTTCAATGATTTTTTTTTTTCTGTTTCATTTCTTGTTTTGTTCCATGTTTTATATTTAGGATGCTAGAAGATTTCTCTGACGCTAAGGGAGTACCTGCAGGCATTTAGGCTTGAGAGAGGATCAGTTCAGCAAAATGAATGCTTTATTCCAACTCTCTGAAATGTTTAGGTTGGGTTGTTAAGCTAAACTTGCCCTGTTTTCTGTAAATACAAATATTTTTTTCCCCCTTAGAAAATATATTTTGGCCAGGTAATTAAAGCTAAGCAAGATCTGCTGTTGATGGTTGATTTCCACTGCCCAGAATCTATCAAATAGTCAAGTTAAAGTCACAGGTACAATTAAATGTAGGTACAAAACAGCACCATGCAGATGATATCTCTGATTTTTTTACTGTGCTTGGGTATAAATTTTTATTAGTTTTTCATACATCGTTCCCAGCTCAGCTCCTGAAACATGTTTCCATGTTGAATACAAATGCTGCTGTAATTCTGGATGCACGCTGCAGTCAGTGCAACTTAAACCCCAAAATAACTGCTATGAGTAAATTGGAATAAATCATAAAAGTTTGGCTGATGTAATACATGGGATTAAAATATAAGTATGTAGCATAAAAATGTAAATGTATATCATAAATGGATTTATCTGTGTAATGTGTTTTTTTCAGGGTCTCTTGACAACTGGAGTAGAATTCGAATCTCTCCCTGCTGCCCTTTCCCTCCCTGCAGAATCTGGTCTCTACCCCGTGACTCTGGTTGGTGTTCCCCAAACCACAGGGCAGATCACTGTCAATGGTAAGGGATGGCTCCAGTCACTCTTGGTTGGCAAAGCAACCTGAGTTTTACACCTCTGTGGGTTGCATGGCTTTGTTTGCCACGTGTGTGTTCACCACTCTGAATTCTCCTCAGTAAGTAAAGGAAAAAAGCAGAAAAGGGAATCTGTTCCCTGTACCAGGCTTCATTAAAAACAGCCTGATGAATCACTTGGTTGCAGCAGCAGTAACGAGCACATTTTTGGAGTATCTCGTGTGAGAGGACGAGGATAATGGAATCCAGCTCCCCTTTATTAATGCTTTCATTTGGAAAGCTTCTGAGGAGGATTACTTGAACTTTTTTCTTGAGAATGCAGGAGATAATCTTGCAGGGTTTTTTTTTTCCGTAATTAATCGTGTTCATGTAAGATTACAGAAATTTTTGCAGATTGCTTCCGTGGAAACAATTTAGCCAGGGTGTATGGCCTGTTGCAGTCAAGATATCATTTCATTAATAAGCCTAAATAAAACGGGGTTTGTAGTAAGGAAGAAAATTAAAAAGCTTTTACAAAAAACAAGCGGACCTAGAAAAAAAGGCATATGTGGAGAGGATGGATTCAACACGTAGCAGGAGTGAATCATCTTACCAAATCACATTTTTAAATATGTCTTCCTGGAATACAAAGTTAGAATACAGGATAAGAACCATTTTAGTAAAGCTAAACACTAAAAGATGATGGCTTTGAACTTGAAGAAACTCTATTCTCACTGAATTTTTCTTAAGTGCTTTTGTGTCTGCTCATAAAACAATTTTTCATGTGATTTTTTTTTTTTCCCCAGAAACTATTTCAGTAAATACAGAATAGCATCAAAGCATTCAGAACATTTGTACTGTAGTTGTCTCCTTTGAGTTCCACGTACTAAAAATGTATTGCAAGTAGAGGAGTTGATTTCTGTACTTGGCAGCTTTTTGTGTCAATGTATCAAATTTTCCTTCAGATATAACTCATAAATACTGCCTGCTAAGGAATCGATGGAGAGGTATTTTTCTACTAAATTGAACTTTCAGAAGTTGTGGTCTTCTGTGGCAGGTGTCTGTGTTTATGCATGCGTCTTTTTTCCATTAATAATTTCCTTTAGGATTCTTTTATCCTTCTGGATGCAGTTGAGATTTTTTCCTGTAAACATTTTTCTGAGGAAATAGGGAACGTGTGTTGGAGGTTGACATGTTTTATGTGCACCAGTGAATTTGGTGATGAGGTGTAAAATGGTGTCCATGCTATGACTTGTGATGTTGATCTTGTACAGAATTCTGCAGAAGTTATTGTAATGCAGAAATCAGAGGCTCTTTACAATTTCTTTTATCTTACATGCCACAGATGCAGAGGTGAACACATGTGTCCTTTGTACATTGTCAGGTACTTAAAAATGTTGTTATGTCAGGGGTTTGAGAGTCCTGTACATATTATGTGTCCTGAGATTTTCCTGTAGAGAAGGTGGGGTTTTGGGTAGCAGATGCACTGACAAGACCTGACCAGTAAACTTAGTACTTTTAGACCTGCCAGAAAACAGTAACATTCACAACTGGTGTTTTCTTCTAAAACTCAGGTTATCATACATCAGTTTTTGGTGTCTTCAGTGATTGCCTTCTGGACAATCTGCCAGGAGTGAAGACCAATGGCTGCACTGTCGAAGTCATCCCAGCTTTGCCAAGGGTGCAGATCAGCACCTCCCTTCCAAGGTGAGAAATTAAACTAAATGATTATTTTATTTGGTCTTACTTAAGTGTTAGTCACATGCTGAATAAAAGCTCTCCCACCTGAGTGTATAATCAGTGCTTGAGTAAAATAAGACATAATCTATATCTGGGTTATTTGCTTCAGAATGCAAACGTGAGTTTTTGTTTTACTGCTTGAAACCCTGGAATTTTATAGAAATATGCAGAAATAATTTTTCAATACTCTTGTGCTCAAAACCTTGGTTTTGGGCAAAGAGGAATGCATCAAACCAAGAATTCACTGTTTATATCTTAACAATCCAGTCCAGGCATCCTTGTTAATTCAGATCAATTATTACAGAAGAAAGAAAAAGTAAGAGAGAAAAATACACAGAAGAATCTCTAATAAATACATGTACATTTATACAGTAACTGAAAACATGATTTTTTTTGCTTTTTAGTATGAAATTCCATGATACTTTTTTCAGAATATGAGGGGGAAAAAAGAAATTTCCTCTTCCCTTTCACTCCACATGCCCGAATTTCAGAGCCCTGAAATGCTAACAGTACATGACAGTACATTTTGTATGATCGAAAAATACTTGTTTGAAGTCCTCGTCACAGATCTGTTCTGAAAGACTGAAATCTGCTCCTGTTTGTAGAGGCTGCTTATCTTGTGGTAAGGAAGGACAGGATCAATGGGAAGGATGGCAGGAATACCTGCAAAAAGAAGTGGAATTATTGGTCATTAATCTCAGTAACTTTTGTCCTTGTATCCTTGATGCCTTCTGACCACTCTGCATTAGCGCAGAAAATACAGTCAGGAATGGAACCTCTGCCCATCTGTCTTGTTCTGCAGCCTCCTTCCCTCATTCATGCTCCAAAGAGTTCATTTCTAGTCACTGTTTCACCTTTCACACAGGGAATTTTTCCCAGGATCCACTGCCATGAGGTTTACGTCCTGCACTGTCCACTAAAGCTGTTCATTGTAATGATCTGCTCTTGATTTTCTTTTTCCTGTTCCCTTTCTTACAGTTTTTACAGGTAGTTTAACAAACTTTCAGAGTTAGAATATGTATTTTGTATTGTTTGAAATCTGACTTGTCTTATGTATAAATTATTAATTTTTGTCCTCAGTGGTTCTAAAAAATGGGAACGGAAAATGGTATCTGGTATCTTCAGCAGAAGTTTCTGAGTCTTCCAAGAACAGTGAATAGAGTAACCTGGACAGGCTTTTAACGTTTTCATCATAATACTTTGTTTGTCACGTTTTGTAGGTCTGCTCATACACTTCAGCCTTCTTCAGGGGATGAAATCTCCACTAACGTGTCTGTCCAGCTGTTCAATGGAGAGACCCAGCAGCTCATCATTAAATTGGAAAATATCGGAACAGAACCGTTGGAGCAACTGGAGGTGACAGCAAAAACAGTCAACACCAAGGGTGTGTATGCTGATTTATATTTGGAAACAATCATGCTGACTTCTTCTCTGTTAAAAGAGAGATTATTTGTATTATACTTCTTTTAGGTCAGTTTAGAATAAATATCATAGTCCCTATTACAGAGGTGAAATAATTCAGTTTGATTTTATTGTAGGACTATAGGAACGAATATAATAAAGTGTAGAGAGATGAAAGAAATTGTAGAAGCATCTGTGTGTTAAAGGGCCACCTGCTTTTTGGAAATCTAGATTTAATTTCAGTGTTACTTGGGAAAAAAGTCCTGAGGCAATTACTCGTAAAGAGGAAGAATCTTGGGTCTAAATTATTTTCTCCTTATGTCTAAATATGCTGATTAGTTCATTAAATAAATTACTATTAGCAGTAATGTTGTCCTACTTGAGGGAGTGGAATTAAATAAACCTTTTTCTATCTCACTCAATGAGCAGTAAGAAAAAAAAATGGAGAGAAGACTTTAAAAGACAAGGCAATAAATAAAATAAGCTATTGCGAGTTAAAAGAATAATTGAAGCTCTGGAAGAAATACAGCACATCCCCTGTGTACACTTAATTCTCTTGAAATACTCTGGCCATGTTAGTATTAAAAAGTTGTCTGATAGATGAATCCTGCTTTTGTTTTGTGATGGTTTTTTGGTTTTTTTTTTTGGTTTGTCCTCTGAGGCATTGTTATGAAAGTGATCTTAACAGAAGAACTGCAGGTGACAAGCAGCATAATCTTTACTGACAGTAGAAATACCTTACTTCATTGCAGGTTTTATTCTGTCAGTGCCAGAGCATTAAAATGCAGTGTGGTACGTTGTGATTTCTGTTCATTTCAGTATTCAGGTTCGTGATTTTTTTATAAGAGAATAGCCCCCTCGCCACAACCTCAGAGAACAGGAGTTGCCAATCATCTCAAAATGGATTTTTGGTCTGAGACTGGTTACCAGGAATAATTTTAGGAGTTGAAACATATGATGACTTACTCTTATTTCGAAATTCCAACATGCTCTTCCTGGGCCAGGGGCTGTATGTATGGAATGGAGAGGCCAAATACAGCATCCAGGTGAAATGGAGACATTTATGGAATGAAATGTATTAAATGGTTGAATATATGGGCCTGTGAATCACATGTAAATCAGAATTCTTGTATGTAACATTACACAGTTAATGGGTTCACAGTGTTGAGAAAGAGACTTATGTCAACTTTAAAACCATCATCTCTCCATGATAACTTTTGTTAAAAACAGTGGGGGAAAAGGAAAAGAGTTGATATCTTTCTCTATAGAAGATGTTTACGATTAAGCCCCTTTGTGTATCTGACAGTGTCTTAGAAGTTATTAGGCATGATAATTGTCTATCAGAAAAAGGAAGATTTTTGATGAATAAGATATAAGCATGCATACTCAAAAAATGCAACTTAAATCCCTATCTCAGGAAAACAGAAGTAAGAGTGAGTTTTGAGAGGCACTGAATGATATTTGTTCTGAGTGTGAGAACTGTGCCATCAGAATCATGCAATCAGAAATGTCTGTGTGGGCAGGGACCTCTGGAAATCATCTTAACCTTCTTTTGAAAGCAGAACTTCAGGTGATCCAAGGTTCTGTCAAGCAGAATGTTCAGTGTCTTGCATTGTCTCACAGAAGTGAAATGCACCCCTGCATTTGGAACTGTGTGCTTGAGATGAACTGTGTTACTGTAGGAAAAAAACCCAACTTAAATAAGTGTGACTTTGTACATGACTGTGCTGTGGAAACATTGTAAAGCACTGGAAAAGGCTGTCCATGGCAGAAGAGCTGATGGTCCACATTAAGCATGCAATAATTATGTTATTTCAAATGTGATTGCATGGAGGTGTTGCAAAGTATTGTAGAATCAATCACTCACTGAATGGTTTGGGTGGGAAGGGACCTTAAAGACCTTGGAGTTCCAATTTTCCTGCCATGGACAGGGACACCTTCCACTATTCCAGGTTGCTCAGAGCTCCATCCAGCCAGGTCTTGAACAGTTCAGGGGATGGGGAGTCCACAACCTCTCTGGACAACCTGTGCCAGGGTCTCACAGTAAAGAATTTCTTCCCAATTCCTAAGCTAAACCTGCCCTCTGTCAGTTTGAAGCCATTCCCCTTTGTTCTGTCACTCCATGCCCTGTCCAAAGTCCCTCTCCAGCTCTCTTGGAGCCCCTTTAGGCACTGGACGGAGCTCTAAGATCTACCCAGAGCCTTCTCTTCCCCAGGATGAGCAACCCCAGCTCTCTCAGCCTGTCTTCATAGCAGAGGTGCTGTGATCAACTTAATGACCTCCTCTGGACTTTTTCCAACAGGTCTTTCATGTCAACAGGTTCAGCACATCTTTCTTGTGTTGGGGATGGACCTTTGCCTTTTTTCATTTTAGGTCTCGTCCATTTTAGTTACGACCATAAATTTAAACAAATGCATAAGGATGGACTGATGGTACAGTGACATGGGATTGTGGTGGTCAACAGGGAACTAAAGTTTTGTAATGTCAGCAGCTCCATTTGGTCAGTGAATACATGCATGGAACTCATAGGGACATGACATTAAACCACCTCTAACAGCATCACAAACTCTTGGTGTTACACATTAAGTTGAGAGGATATGCAGGTGCTTATGAACTGTCCGTAGTGTATTAAGAGGTTGACTCTTGGTTGTTCTGTACTATTCCTCACTGAAATGTGCCTGTTCAAACTGCTCAAGGTCTCCTTGAAAGCTGGTGGTCACCTTCTGCCTGACCACAGCTTGCCTGTCAGCTCAGGAGCCCGTCAGAAGCTGTTGTGCCATTTCAGCCAAATGCACAGAGCTTTCAGTCAACCTTTGTTTCACCTGATTTCCTTTGGTTCTTTTTGTCTTGGCAGTTGCTTGTGAATGTGTTGCAGCTGCTGCCTGCCTGACCCATTTCCCTACTTTCTGTGTCTGGAGCCACAGCTTTTAGCACAAAGATGAGTGTTGTAAATGGCAAACATTCTCTCTTTTATTGCTGTTGGAATTGCTGGATGGGATTTGCTGTTGCAGTGCAGTGACCTGAGCCCCTCTCTTGTTACGTTAGCATTTATAGCCAGTCACTTTCCTTGAGGAAGCCAACTTCTCTGGCATTGTTTTGAGTGGTGTCATGTTAATGAGAACCTCTGGAGGTAAGACTTTCACGCTTGCCTTCTCTTACTTCTTGTCTTCTGTCACTCTCAGGTGCAGCTCTTTGGGTTTTCCACTCTGGCCCTCAGATAAGTAAGAACTTGCAGCTCCCCCTGTGCAGTTCCTAAAGGGCATCACAGGGTTTTCGAGTCCTTCAGCAGCCGTGTGTTATGGAACAGATCCTGAGGCAGCTCAGCAAGAGGGACTTGTCATGCTGCCACAATAGACACGTCTGTCATGGCTTTTAGTGTCTCACTGCACCCCTGAGCCAGGCTGTGGCATCTGTAGGTTGGACATCACATGTCCATACTGTTAGGGTCAACTCTGTGTCACCTTACACTGTCCCTCACTGGGTCAGACAGTTTAATCCTTTTTTTTGGAAGGATGACCTGTGCAGAGCTGGATGCCTTCCCACCCACCCTTTGGCTGCAGTTAGCTCTTGTTAGAAGCTTGTTTTGTCTCAGTTAAGGGAGTGCAGTCCAAAGGCTTTGATAAACCAAGTGTTTGATCCACTTAGGGGCAAATATAACCCTGATGTTTTCAAACTTGAGACTTGAGAAGAGCCCACCAGGCAATCAAGTGGTGAGCCCAGCTACACAAACTGAATGAACCTGGATGAAGCAAATCCTCGCTGATCTTTCCTAGAAGTGACTGACCTCTGGAATTTAAACAGAGAGAAACAGGTTCCCCCATCCAGCTGTATTCTTCCCATGGCCTTTGAACACATCTGCCAGACCACAAATGAAAAATCTACTCTGAGGTTCAGGAAGAACTGTGAATATCCAGGACTAGATCTATTTACCTGTTTTTTAGCTAAAGAAAACTTTTTAAGTTCTTTCAAATTGGAGTTGGGCTTTTGTGGTGGGTTGACCCTGGCTGGATGCCAGACACCCATCAAAGCTTCTCTGTCACTCCCCTCCACAAATGGCCAGGGGGGTGAAAAGATAATGAAAGTGTCATGAGTTAAAGACCAGGAGAGGTCACTCACTGATTACTGTGACAGACACAACAGACTCAACTTGAGGATATTAATTGAATTTTACTGCTAACAAAATTGGATGGGATAATAAGAAATAAAATATATCTTAAAAACACCTCCCTCCTCCACCCCTCTTTCCCAGATTTTCCATCCTCTCGCAGAGTGGCACAGGGAGGTGAAGACGGGGGTTACAGTCAGTTCATCACACGTTCCTGCTGCTGCTCAGGGAGAGGAGTCCTGCCCCTGGCTCCTCCCTGGGCTGCAGGGGAATCTCAGCTCTGGCACCTGGAGCATCTCCTGCCCCTCTTTCTCCACCGACCTTTGGTGTCTGCGGAGTTGTTCCTCTCACATATTCTCACCTCTCTGAGCACAATTCTTCTCCCAGTACTTCTGTGCAATAACATTTTTTCCTTCTTAGTGTGTTGTCACATTGTGAAGAACATAACAAGTCCTGCAGGTTCATTTCTATCTCCCAGGTCTAGGAGAAGTTAAAATGTATGAATGCCAATGCCTGTGCATTTAGAACTGATAGTTATTTTGAGTTTATGAAATAAACTATAGCAAAAAGCCAGTTTTACTAGGGGATTTAAGATTGAAAAGAACTGATGTTCTTGTGATCTCAAAATACTTTTCTATCAAGTTTCTCTATGCAAAATGTCAGTGTGGATTTTTTCTTTGGCAGACCTTAAAATCTGTTAAAAGTTAGATTGGCCTGGGATAACCCAAAGTTGGTTTGCTGGGTAATCCTTTACATGATATTTGTTAGGATTTTAGTGATTTAGTAAAATGATGAAACAGGTTGCTATTTACAACTCCTGATAGCAGTTGCTTTTAACTTCAGATGTTTGCTAAACACAGATTTTGGACTCGAAAAAGAACTGAATGCAGTCTTGCCCCAAATTAGCCTTCCACTGAACTGAAAGGTCTGAAGCCAGAGTATAATTCACTTTAATAGTGATTACTGAACAGGGTCAACATTGTTAAACTATAAACAGTGTCAGATAAATATAAATTAGGTGTTTTCTCTACAGCTTAACTTTTAGCTCAAGCATTTAGATCTTGTGTTGTAATTACTGGTGTTAATTAGAAAGTATCTGCAAGGGCTATTCTCACTTCAAAAGTCTTTTCACTTGTAATGTCTTCAAATAAATCTCTTACTTAATGAAAACACATTTTGGAAACAGTTTGGTGCTCCACTGCTTGGGATAAGTCCTTCTTTGTTTACATTGAGGGAAAACATTCCTTTAGCATACTGGATTTTTACTTGTCAGGAAAAGGGGATAGAGATTGCCATACTTACCAACCTACGTTTTTTCTTGAAAGTAGAAGAAAATAATCAGAATGGTGATATGGTTCCAGCTAAATCATTGGGTGAAGTGGAGGTGACTTTAAGGAAACAATTCTTGGGAGGATTTTTTATTTTTACCTCATCTTTGTTTTTATGAAGAAATCTGTACTATTGATTTGATAGGGAAAGACAACACAACACCTGGTGGTCTGTGAGAAGAATCTGTTTCAGGCAAAGCTGTTATTGTTTAGGTAGAAGTTAATGGAAAAAACATTCTCTTGGTCTTCTCCTTCCCTAGAAAGGGAAAGCAAAAGTTTCTGTGCAAATCAACATGATTTGGACATAATCTGGAATTCTGATTGCTGTTTTTGAAAGATCCTTTATTCCAGGTTGTAGTTGTTGAGGCAGTCTGCCCACCCTGTTCCCTCACACGTGGATCTTAGATGATGGTTTTGGAAAGGTGCTGAAATCCCAGCAGATTTTAATTACCTCGTTCTTGTCAAGTAGCCTGGGAGGATGTGGAGGTGAACTGTGTGACTTTCAGTGGTTCCTGTTATGCAAAGCTGTGCTCAAATGGTATTTAAATGAGCTTTTAGAAGAATCCTCCAATATATTTTGGAGATAACAAGCATTGCTATAATAAATTAATATATTTTTAGGACTCTCCTGTCGCTCGCGAGCAGG